>JAPXFQ010000931.1:0-503910 GCA_028564705.1 Apricaphanius iberus
ACCATTGAGTTTTTCGTTTCCTGTCAATGTGCTTCGATTTCGCTTTTCTCTTTTTTCTGTGGTAGTTTCTGAGCTGTATTTTTTCGCTCTTTCATATTCTCCTGGTCGGATGTGTCTGTGTAATTGTATTGAAACGACTTTTGTTGTAAAGTGCCTTGAGATGACATTTGTTGTGAATTGGTGCTATATAAATAAAAGTGAAATGAATTGAATAAACTTAGCAATATTTGTTGCAACTTTTCAAAAAGCTTAAGCAAAGATGACAACATCTGGCATTTTATTATTATTATCACCTTTACTTAACCAGATATTGAGATCATAACCTCCTTTTCAAGCATGATAACGTACATGATTTCAAAAAGCCAGCTATTGAACCACATTTCACATATACAGTCATATAAACACGCAGTAACTTTAAATGATTAGAACTTGAAAGTCCATAGCCATCCGTTTCAAAAACTTAGTTACATATGTAAAGTGATGTATAAAATAATATAAAACATTATAGGTTTGAAAGGTCCAAAGCCAAACTGATCCAAATTTATTTACATATATAAAATTATTTACAAGGATTCAGCATAGAATATCCATACATATAGTGCGATATAATGCTCTGTTTTTCCTGACAAGAATTCCACTTTCACTTCCACTACATAACCGGGATGACATAATCCTTTCGTATCTATTTCAAAGAACCTGTAATGTTACAGTAGTTACACTCATCCAACAGTGTTACAAGAAAACACAGAATTTAATGAAGATGCTAATAGAAGTTGGTAACCTGTCAATATGAAACTATGTTGTTCTTAAAACCGGGAAACTGAAGGGTTTCCAAACTGGAGGCTTTAACAATGGAATCTTGGATGTTTTTCGTCGAAGCAGAGGTTACCAGTAACTTGTTGCCTGGGAGAGATACAGTCCGGAGGACTGTTCTTGGGTACCTAAATCTAATAAAAAAACAAAACAAAACAATTTCAGTGAGAGAGTGTGAGACCCAGACCGTGTAAGTAGACTACATTTTGCTAACACAGACTGACAGTGCTTTTAACTGTTTCACGGGATTTGAAGCACGACTGACAGGTGCAGCCCGGTACAGACGTGCTCCAATAAGCCCATTGTTGTACCAACCACTGGTACTTTCTGCTGTATTTTCTCCCACTAAAGCTAGCTTGAGGGTCAGAACACAACTCCTTCAGAGAGTCTTTCGGACTTCTGATCATTTCAATTATAGAAATCTTTCCTGATCTCCAAAACTTTGATAGAAATGCTGCATAATTACATTCTCCAGCATATCAGCGGAGAGAGGATTTGGCCTTCAGAACAACAACTCCGTAAGAAGTTGACCTTCTCTGAGGCAAATACCATAAACCTTTTGACAATAGCCTCTACAGTAATCATACTCCAGGGGGGGGGATTCTCCTCATTTTGTCTCTCATAGTTGAGGTATACTTATGACAAAAATTACAGATCTCTTTCATCTTTTTAAGGGGGAGAACTTGCACAATTGGTGGATGACTAAATACTTTCTTGCTCCACTGTATGCTTCTATGTGGAAACCTGGTATTACCCTGTGCCATACCAAATGTTCCACACTGAAAACTCCAAATGCGGATACTTGTGCCATTGTAGGTACCAGATTTGCTCGGTTACCAGATAGGCTCAGGGGGCCTGCACTTGCCGAAAAAGTCACACTACAGCAACTTAACTCGGACAAACTACCTTGCAAGCACTATATGGTTACATTTAAAAGAGACATAAATGTTAATAACAGCTTCTGTGGAGGATTAAAAAAACCCTCTTTCACATGTGGGCTTTGTGAAGAGTTTGGCAGGCTAAAACGATTATACGTTTAACTATACATCAAATCAAAATCAGGCTATCAAGAAGAAGGCTGTCAAAAAGATTCATGTACATACATTTTTCCTGTATGGTATTTATATAACACCCCTGCTTATTTGTATTGACTTCCTCTACATACTCCATTTGTTCTTGTTTTGTATACTTTCTATCTGTTTAATAAAGTTATTAAAAAAGCACACTGCATTCTAACGTCCAGCCACTCATGTACTGCTTGGTCATAAATAGGTGCAGGCCCCCAAGCCGATCTGGTACCTACACCGTTACACACCTAATTTCCACCAACACTTCATATCACAGATTCAGCTTTGCTTACCAATAGTGGCCCATTGGTCAGCTTGTTTCCCACACTAACTCCAAGTCAGTGAGCCAGACTTGTTACCTACTTAAAGAATAACTGGAGATCATTTGGGCCATGCTGAAGCCACACTCCATCACAAAGAACCCCCATTTCAGAACAGCATGATATTTTCTCCTCTGCTGAATAAGCGTCGGTTGTTGATGTGTGTGTGTGTGTTATGTAGAAGGCTGCTTAGGAGGAGGAAGAAGATGCTGTAAATCCTCGTTGCTAACCCGTCTCTGCCGCTTTTCCTTGTGATTAAACTGTGTGAGGTGTTTTTGTGTGTAAGTAAGCCTTCCCATGTCAGTGTGTTTGTGTGTACCATGATATGTGTGCGCCACAGTGTGAGTAAAAAGGCCACTTTTAAGCTTCCTTCATGTGTGTGTGTGAGATAATAATAATCCCCTTTTGTGTGTTTGTGATAACTGTGTGTTTATATACGGTATCTGTGTATTTTTTAATGGTATGTATATGATGGTGTGTATCAGCAGGAAAACTACACCCATCTTGCTGACAAATTTTGAGGAGAGAAATTCTTGCAATCATATTCACCCTGAGAGTGTGTGAATCTGTGCGGTCCTAATGTAGTGTGTGATATGATGCTTCATCACATGCAGGTGTGCTTGGGTAACTGTGTGTGTTTGCATTTGATAAACACTGCCGTAGTCTTCCTTGGTGGGAGTCTAAGCTGGAAAATCCTTGTGCTCCAACACTGAAATCCCAGTTTATTATTATGAGAATGCGAAAGAAACATCCAAATGGAATAATCAGATCAGAAGGAAGAGGTGCAGGGAACAACCAATTGATTCTAAGAGTTTCTTGCTTTTCAACTGTGCAGATTATACACATTTAGATTTTACATTGAAAGTATATATGCAGTACATTTACAAAGGCAAGGCAAATGTATTTGTATGCCACTCTTTCAGCAGCTAGGCAGTTCAAGGTGCTTTGGATGATTAGGGGAAACATAAACTCAACAATATACCAATATTAAAGACAGAAACAAACATGACATGGAAGACATAAAGAACATTAAAACTTACTACTGTTATGACATTCCAGCTATTAGTAATCGATAAATCAAAGGCAACTCTGAACAGATTTAAAGGAACTCAGTGTTTCAGCATGTTTGCAGTGCTCTGGAAGTTTTTCCAGATGAGAGGAGAAAGACAAATGTTGAATTTCTGCAAATATGCATGCTATAAATCTGGGAATTGATACAGTATGCTTCCTTTTTTAACAGTAGTGACTATTTTTACTGCATCAATCACTCCTCATATGATAGCAGAATTAAATATTTGGTTCAATATTTAAGAGAGTTGGAGTATTTTAAAATAATGGACATTCACTTTAATGTGGGTTAAAATATTATATTTTTATTTTCTATTCTTTTTTTAAAAACTCAATTAACATTTCCTGGTTGTATTTGATAGTCCTTTTCTACTAAAGAGTAAATTGTCATATTAGCTAAATATTTATTACTAAGCTAAATGTTTATTTTGAAGCTAAATATTTAGTTAGCCAGTTTAGCTTACTAAATATTTAGCTTTTAATTGAAGTAAAGTGTTTAGTTTGAAGTTAAATATTACGTTTGTAGACTGGATACTCAGTTGACAAACTAAATGTTTAGTTAAAAGCTAATTATCCAACTATATTTAGTTGAAAACTGAACATTTAACTTGCAAACTAAATAATTACCTTGCTAACTATTTAGTTCAAAAACAGCATTTATAACATGGACACAAATTTGACTTTAAAAAATTAACCCCTGTTTATTTATATCATGAAAGGCTAAATAACCCAAATTATCGCTGTTAACGTTTGTGAACATTTACAATCATTGCCTAATACCATATCAAAAAATTCTGGTATGGCTTTTGGTTTTGATGTGACACCTCAAGATTATTATTACTCTCCCATTGGGCCAAGTGAATCTCCACAGATGACCCATAACAACATCTAAATCTTCTGATGCATCGTGAGGCAAGGCAGACCTTAAAGTAGCAGCAAGGCAATTGCAGGTATTTTGGGTGATTAGGGGATGAAAATAAAAGCATCAATAAAACTACAATAAAAACAAAAAACGCATTAAAACCTACTATTTTATTGTAGGTGCACAAAGGAGATTTACCACAGATCCTTCCTCTCTGCAGCTGTTCAACACTAATATTTACATCCCTGCTGTTATTTGCGTGTTTTTTAAATTTCAAATACAATTATTTGCACATCTCTATTGTATGGACAGTTTTATTTTTCACAAATATACATGTGAATTTTGTAATAAAAAGATATCCTGCTCATTTGCATATTTCTTTGGATAGGAGCGTGCTATTTTTGATAACTGCACAGTAACTTTTTTCTATTCTACTCTAAACCTTTGAACTTATAGTGTGTGTGGTGTGGTCTCTTTTCTTTAGTCTGCTACTTTATTTTTCTGCTGTTATTTTGACTGTCAACTTGTTTTTCTCTCAGTAGGCTATAAGCTACACCTGGTCTGGCACACTGCTTAACTGCAATGCCCAGTTGGAGGGAGGCATCGACGCAGATGATCCTCCCAGTAACTAAACGTCCTCCACAACCTTTTATCAACTTTTTACTTTATTTATAACATACTCTTACATCATTTCCTTTTATTCTTTCTGTGTCTCTTCTCTGTCTTCTCAAACCCCCCAGACGGTCTTGGCAGATCAAATCAAATCAAATCAAATTTATTTATAAGGCACTTTTCATACATAAACAGTAACACAAAGTTCCTTACACAGGCTAAAAACAAAAGCAACAACAACATTAAGAACAAGGGAAAGAAAAGACCCACCCCTCCCGCACATATCCACACCCCAAAACAAGCCCACATTCACACCAACACACACTCACACCAACATACACTCACACCAACACGCCGGAATATAATTACTCACACACACACACATGCTCAACCCCACTTATACTAGCTGACACTAGAGAGACATGGCTGGGCACCGACATATTGGTGAGAGAAGGCCACGTTTTGGGGCCGACCACACCCAGGGAGACCCTGACCACCGGGAGCATCGCCGCTGAGGGCCAATCCGGCCACGGCAGACCGAAGGCCCCACACCAAGGGGCAGGGGCCCACCAGTCACCAAGGGGAGAGCCCTCCGCGATACAGCTCCCCCGCCGGCCAGCCAGACTTCGCACCCGGTGTGGCCGTCCCCCAAGAGGAGAAACTGGAGCTAACGCTGGGTGAAAATCATAAAACAAAATCATAAAACAGAACAAAACTTAAAATACAACAAAACTTTGGTAAAATAAGGTAAGAAGTAAACTGAATCACTAAAATTAATAAGTAATAAATAAATAGTAAATAATAAAAAGATAAATAAAATAAAAGAGAATAATTACAAACTTGCTAAAATAGACTAAAATAGAATGAACTAAAATAGCAGATCATCAGTTAAAAGCTAGACTAAAAAGGTGAGTCTTGAGCCGCTTTTTAAAAACATCAACATTCTCTGCGGCCCTGAGGTCCTGCGGCAGGCTGTTCCACAGGCGGGGACCATAGTAACTAAAAGCCGCTTCCCCGTGTGTTCTAGATCTAATCCGTGGAATGGTTAAAAGGCCGGCGCCGGACGACCTCAGGGTCCGTGAGGGTTGATATAATAAAAGCAGGTCAGATAGATAAGAAGGCCCAAGACCGTTAAGACATTTAAAAACTAGTAAAATAATCTTAAAATCGATCCTGAAATGGACGGGGAGCCAATGCAGCGAACATAAAACTGGTGTAATATGTTCCCGCCCTCTGGTCCTCGTCAGCACTCGTGCTGCTGAGTTTTGTAATAACTGTAGATTGTATATACTCTTTTTGGGAAGACCAGAGAGCAGGGCATTGCAATAATCTAACCGGCTGGAAATAAAAGCATGCATCAGCACCTCCGTGCTGGCCTGAGAGAGAAACGGGCGGACTCTGGCGATGTTCTTCAGGTGGTAAAAACCTACCTTTGCTATGTTTTTAATATGAGGAATAAAACTGAGCTCAGAGTCAAAAATCACGCCCAGATTTCTCACAGATTGTGATGGTTTGAGATTTCTCAATTTAGGTAAAAGTTTCTCTCTCTGGCCTTCAGGACCAATAACTAAAACCTCTGTTTTATCCTGATTGAGCTGCAGGAAATTTTCTGCCATCCATGTTTGTATATTTAAAAGACAGTTAAAAAGGGCATCAATTGGCCCTGTGTCATCAGGAGACACGGCGATATACAGTTGCGTATCATCAGCATAGCTGTGGAAGCTGATGCCATGCCTCCTGATGACATCACCCAGGGGAAGCATATACAGATTAAAAAGAGTTGGGCCTAAAATTGACCCCTGGGGCACCCCACACGTTGTCTCATGTGTTTTTGAGGAACAGGTATCCATACTTACAAAGAAGCTTCGGTCTGTGAGGTAGGAGGAGAACCAGTTTAAAACGGTGCCAGAGAGTCCGACCAGGTTCCTCAGTCTGTTAATTAAAATGTGATGGTCTACTGTGTCAAAAGCGGCGGTAAGATCCAGTAGAACCAAGACTGTGAGTTTATGATTACCTAAATTGAACCTGGTATCATTTAAAATCTTTAAAAGGGCAGTCTCTGTGCTATGGTTCGTCCTAAAACCAGACTGATACTTCTCCAACGTACTTTTTGAACTTAAAAAATAATTTAATTGGGTTAAAACCAGTTTTTCTAAAATTTTACTTAAAAATGGTAAGTTGGATGCAGGCCGATAATTATTAAAAATGGTGGGGTCTAGGTTGCTCTTCTTCAGATGGCCGCTTGTACTGAGCCAGGTTCCGCCAGAGATTTCTTACTGTTAAAGGGGAGTTTTTCCTCTCCACTGACACCACATGCTTGCTCAGTATGAGGGAGTGCTTTGGTTGGAGTCTTCATCAACTGGGCACAATCTCAACTCAATGACTCGAAGCAATCTGCTGGGATTCCTCAACTAGAAAACTTTTAACTGATTGGAATCTATTTATGATTAAATGTAAAGTGTTAAGTGCCTTGAGATGACATCTGTCGTGAATCTGAGCTATATAAATAAACTGAACTGAATTGATCAATCTGTAGTTTGGCACAACACAATGCAATTAATCTCCTATTCAGTGCCGGAATATACTGCTTTTACAATTAAAAGGACATAATTCTGTGAGTATTTCCCACAAACTTAATGCCTTCTACATAGAAAACAATATTATTCAGCACTCAAACACATCTCTTCTCTCTCTCTTAAGAGGCCCATTTGGAGGATAAGGTTGAGGTTTGACAAACTCCTGCGGGGAAAAGCCGGGCGGATGGTGGGTGAAAGGAGAGGCAGAGCTTGTAGAATAAAGAGCATGGTGACAGTTTCTGACAGAGATCTGACAGCTGCTGCAGGTTCACATCAGCCATCTGCAGCAAAGCAGTTCTGCAGAGTCTGCACACCTCCCGTCACACCAAGTTAGCTTTTTACCCACAGATCCCAAAAGTTCAGGACAGGTCCCTCTGTGTGTGTGTGCACCTGTATTTACGCGCTCATGTGTGGGAGTGAGGCAACCAAAGGGAGCTTCTATATGCACATTTGTAAAGTGATAGTACAAGAGCTGCAGAGTGTGTGTTTACACTAGAGAATTAGAGATGGAGAGGTTGTGTCTGTTTGAGATGCTACTTTATGCATTCTCTTGTGTCTGTGTGTTTGTGTGTGTCTGCAAGAGGTATAGAAAGGAAGCAACTCTTTTGTGTGTCAGTGAGGCATTACTTTTCTTTTGTGCATGGATGCATGCATGCATGTGTGTGTGTGTGTGTGTGTGTGGACCTGGTATTACTATCTTTGTGGGGACCAAAAATTGGAAGTTTACTATCCAACTGGGGACCGACCTCCCTTGTGGGGACCAAAATCCCGGTCCCCACAAGTTTGAAGCAATTTTTGAGGCTTAAAATTTGGTTTTAGTGTCAGGGTTACACTTAGGTTATGGTTAGGTTGGGGTAAGGGTCAGGGTTAGGCATTCATTTTTGATGGTTAAGGTTAGGGTAAGCTGCAACAGACTGGCGTCCTGTTCAGGGTGTACCCTGCCTAACGCCTGATAATTGCTGGGATAGGCTCCAGCTGCCCCGTGACCCTGAATTGGATAAGCGGTTAAGAAGATGGATGGATGGATGGATGGGTTAGGGTAAGGCGCTACGGAAAACATTATGTCAATGAGAAGTCCCCACAAGACATAGAAACCCAACATGTGTGTGTGTGTGTGTGGGTGCGCGCACTCGCACTCTTACTCTCAGCCAGTCTGTTTTATCAGGAGTCAGTCTTTCATCTCTGCAGCAGGCCTGAACGCAGCAGACAGACTGGGTGACACTGACACCCAGGGGTCCATGAACGCATCAGCGCCCGTCCTCCAAGCTTCAGTCCCAAATCTCTAGATAACATCATAACTGTCACATTACTGCAACACACACACATTCATTTATTTCAAAGACGTCACTGCAGATGTCACATCGACTGATCAGTTTCAGTTTCATTCATGGAAAGTTTTGAAACTAAAATTTGATTCTTGAATACCTGTATTTTTCTCAGTTAAAACAGTTATGTGATTCTTCATCACTTTTCAGTATGAGGGATCGCTGTGAAGTCAACAACACAACACAGACGACTGTCTACTATCCCTACATTGGTCTCGGAGGAGAGAAAGCTGCAAGGCAATGACTCAATGCAATCTGCTAGAGAGCAAACTTCTAAAATTTATTGGAATGTATGTATAATTGAACTGAAACAACTTGTAAAGTGCCTTGAGATGACGTGTGTTGTAAATTGTTGCCATAAAAATGAACTGATTTGAAAACATGCATTTCACATACACTTACACTAAAATCAACTGGCAAAAGCCCGCTCTATAGTCACAGTACTTAAATGTTTTCAACTGCTTATTAAATCAATCATCGTATTAGCAATGAAGTAAACTAAATAATTCACAGAAGCTAAGAAAAAGGGCAACTGGTTGGAAAAATACAGTTTTTGATCATCACCTGGAGATGTTTTACGCAGTAGATGGAACTATTCTTATCAGGTTGTTCACCACATCTTATGCATTAGTCACTCTTGATGTGCATCCGGCCCCTTATATTTTAGAGTTACTCAGTCAAAAATTAACAGTGATAATTTGTATTATTTGACCCGTCTTAAGAAAAACAGATGGGTTCATTTTTAAATATTTGTTCACATTTGTGTCCATCTTATATATGAATATATATACAACATATTTATTTGAAACTGTGACATTAATGAATTCATTAATGTCACAGTTTCAAATAATTATTTTGTTCACAAACAAAATATTTAATTTTCAAACTAAATGTTAAGCTCCAAAATATTGAATTTGATAACTAAATACTTAAAAATTAAATATTTAGCCTGAAGCTAAATATTTAATTTCTAAACCAAGTTATTTAGTTTCTAAAATAAAAAAGATGGTTTGTAGGTAAATATTTATTTGGAGAATTTATGAATTAATGAATATAGATGCAAATATGACTTAAATAAATAATGAACCCCTAATTGATTTCTATTATGACAGGATAATGGAGGGATGGATGGAGTACAGAAAAAAGATCCTTAACTACAAACTGGGTCTGTAAAAATTAGGGCATTAACGTATGGTTGATTAATTCATAGAATTAACGTGATAATTTTTTTAAACGCCATTCAAGCATGCACATAATACCCCCCTGTTTATCTCATATTTCAGCCCTCACCACATCCGTTCTCCTTTCTAACAAGCCAGACTATATCTGGATGGTGAGGAATTATCGTGCAGCAGGACGTGTGTGTGTATGCATAAATGAGATTTGAGTATATAGTTTTTATTATTGACACATTGGCTTTGAGTTGATATGATTAAGTTCATAAGTTGTCAGTGGGAATTTTCCTACTATCCGCTCCGGATGTCAGCTTAGCCATAGTGCCCTTCCCTTCCCCCTCTCTCCTTTGCACAGTGCAGAGTATAAATGCACCGTATTTATGTTGCTTTATGCATGTTGGTTCATTGTATAGTTTCAGTACATTTCGTGGTGAGTTACTGCTGGATTAAAATGCTAAATTATTCCGTTAAAGTAATGTTTTCAGACTTAAATTAATGCTAACTCATCAGCAGAAGTAGCTGTGCATGCTCTTCACAATTAGAGCGTTCATTTCCTGATGTTAACGTTGATAGTTTTATGTGTTTATGTGTTTACTTATGGGGAAATGGGAAAGTATGACATTTGATTACCAAGTCTATATTACATTTGATTTATGTGATGTTTAACACAGACTGGTGATATCCAAATGTTAATACAACTAACCAAAATATATGAATAAACTTTATTGGAGCCCACACATACATTCATCTACCTCATCTACGTGTACCATCCAAAAATGTATCAGCAGCTGTGTGAAAATAAAAAAAAACAAAATAAATACAACAGCCTTTTCTCCGCCATATCTTCTCATACTCTGAATGGCCTTAAGAGGAGTTCTAGCAGGTTCTCCCAGGAGGAACAGAGTGATCTCATCCTGAATCAGTACCTCAATAGACAGATTGTTTCCTCCATTACAGTAGCAGTCTATGTTGTAGCAAAACTGTGGAAGCCTTTGACTGAAAACACTCTTGTTGTAGGTTAGTCCCATAAAGAAAATTAGATCAGCTAGAGAAAATGTTAACCAGTTAGTTTGCCTTAGTCAAATTTAGGAATCTTAATTAATCGTGATTAATTCCCAGCTACCCTGTGATTAATTTGATTCAATTTTTAATCGCTTGACAGCCCTACTACAAACACAAACTGTCTACATCTGTCAGTTAAAACTGCAATAAGTAGGCCTTGTGCCATTAAAATAAAACCTTTTTTTGAGAAATACCCTTGATGCAAACAAACTATTACATAAGGTTTCCTACTTATTCCTTATTCACAGAATGTTGCTCCAGTTATGCTCTTTGGAACATGCTTAAGGAAAATTGTGAAATACAATAAGCCGACTTAAAAAAAAGCTCCAGGTAGAAAACTGTGGATTTAACAAATTCATTGCATATCTGAATATTTGATAAGGCCTCCAGCCTTCTCTCACAGGAAGATAAATGTATCTATAGAGGCAGGATTTGGGCCCAGTTTCACCTTGTAATGTTGATACTTGTAAAAAATCAGAATCAAATCATCAGAAAAATAAAAAAGTTATGGAAACTTGTGCAACTAAATTAAAAGTTGGCTGCTGTTTGAGAGGCCAGCATCATCCAATGTAGGTTAATACTTGCACACAGTGAAAATCATTTCTGTTTTACTAGTCTCTGCATTCTTTTAAAGATAACCTGCAGGGGATGAGGGAAGCGGTCTGGAACAAACTGTTTGTTACTAACTTAGGCATGTACATTTTCGGTGGCTTGCTTAGTGACAAAAACAATATCTGTTGCAAAATCTTTGTTCTTCTTAAGCATAAATAAATAAATACATATTTAGTACTGATATAATGATAATGAAGGGTTGTGCTGGAGGTTAAGATTCTGATACACTGTTTGTTTACAGATACATTCTCGTCACTAATAATACCTTTTTGTTGACAGTTCCCTAATATTAATTGTCCACTCAGATATTTGGCTCCAAGTTAAGTCCATTTTCTTCTAGAGCAAATTCGGAAGCACTTAGCAGGTGAACAATTTAGGGGCCTCAGTCCTGCGATTCAGCACATGAAGCTACCTGACTGCTCTGTGGTCGGCACGCCATCAGGCTGACAGGGGGAGCGGAAGCCACCATAAACTGGGTCGCGCAGGGTAGAAGTGCCTGAGGGCAACTTGGCTGACACCCCATATCTAAATCAGCACATTAGGCACCAGTGCACGACAAAGAATTACGGGGGGAAAAGTGCAAGAGAGGAGAAACTGCATGCATTACGTGTTTTAATATTCAGTGTTTAGAGAGTGGATGAGATCTGTGGAGCAGAGCCATTTGGCTTCCCTTCAAAGCTGCGGACGTATGAAGGGTACCTAAACGCCAAGGTTTAGACAAAAGCTGCTTTTTGGTTACGAGGTAAATCCTCACTTTAAGGTCATTGCTCTGTTCAAAAGGAAAGGTTAAACCAGGTGTCCAAGTGCACTTCAGCAAATTAGAATGCTTAAGTTAATTTAGTCTGTGATTCAATTTTGAAAATGAAACTTATATGTAAGATAGCCACCTTACACACAGAGTACATGTATAGTCTATGTAAATAGCATATGGAATGCCATTTGTAAAGATACACAGTCAAAATTATACTGCAATAATCTGTTTATTAAGCCAATCATAAGAGATCATTTTCAATGTAGTTTATTAGCTAGACTCATATACAAAATCCACGCAAGAGACAGGACAAAGAAAAGCAAACTAAACAAAACAAGCAAACGAGAGAGAGCGAGAGAGAGAGAGAGAGAGAGAGAGAGAGAGGGTGGGAGAGAAAACAAAACTTAAAATACACACAGACATTTCAGCCAATGCACTCTCAGTCTGGATGTGTACCTGGAGCAGTTCAGGGATTTCAGAGTGCCACTATGATACAATTGGTAGACTCATCCAAACTTTGCATAAACTTAAACATCAAAAGTCAAGTCTTAAAAGGGCTTTCAATGTGCTTAGTCCTACAGATACTAACATCTCACTAGCAATCCCTCCTCTGGAAACCTTGAGTAAAATTTGCATTGCATCATTGTAGGCAACTTGTAACTTGTGCATGCTGGATCTTTTGTAAGAAGACACAGATCGGCAATATAGAGTGGTGTGCAGTAAGCTTTGAACAGAGCAACTTTAACTTGAGTAGAACAATGGTGGTTAAATTTGAGATAAACACTTAGCTAGACAGTTTAGCTTGCAAGCTAGATATTCAGCTTCAAGCTAAATATTTAATTTGTAAATGAAATATTTATCTTGCTAACCAAAATTTTAAGTGTCTTCTCTTTCGGCCACAGCAAATCCTCTGCCCTCCTATAAATCTTCTGATTTGCCTTCCTCTCTGCATCCTACCTGGTGGTTTCAACCTCAGCATCCTTCTAACAATATGATCCTCATCTCTCCTCTAAACATGTCCAAACATTCAACATGAGCTGTCCCTCTGCTTTGTCCCTAGCTTTTATTCTATCTGCACCCTCCTCCCAACCCGGACTGCAATGTCATCCGCAAAGATCCTAGTCCATGGAGACTCCTCTCTAACCTCATCTGTCAGCCTATCCATCACCAAAGCAAAAAGCAAGAGGCTCAGAGCCAATCCTTGATGGATTCCAACCTTGAACTCCTATATAACTCCTAAAGCACACCTCACTACTGTCTCACAGCTCTTATACATGTCCTAGACCACTCAACATTCTTCTCTGCCACACCAGGCTGCCTCATCCAATACCACTTTCTCTAAATCTACAAAGACACAATGCAGCTCCCTCAGATCCTCTCTGTCCTTCTCATTCGGCATCTTTAAAGCAATTATTGCATCTGTAGTACGCTTTCTTTGCATGAAACCTTACTGCTGGTCACAAATGCTCCCATGTTCATGCTCCCATGTACATTTCCCATGTTCTTAAAAACTAGAACACTTTTCCTCCATTCCTCAGGAATCTTCTTAGTCTTCACAGTCTTGTTTACTCAGAAACGCTACTGCCACCTCTCCTAGACACTTCCATACCTCTACAGGTACATCATCAGGACCAACTGCTTTTCCCATCTTCATCCTCTTCAAATATTTCCTCACTTCATCTTTACTAACCTCAGGTACTTCCTGATCCACAACAGACAACTCTTCTACTCTACATTCTCCCTCCTTTTTCTCATTCCTTCATTCATTCATTAGCTCTTCACTATGTGTGGAGAAGTGTTGTGTGTAACATGTTACAAAGTAGAGCATTGGAGTACTCTAATTAAGTTTTTTGTGAAATGTGTAACGTAGCATGTTACTCGCTGGGGAATATAACTAACTATTCATAACAAAACACTGGGTCAAATAAGCATTTATAGGGCAGATAATGCCAATTTCTTGCCCCCATTGACTCAATTTATGTAGATATACGCTGATCATGCCTGGATATGAATTTATTTGAAAGGACTCCTAGTTGCTCCAAACTTGTCTGGGTAAGTAAATTTACTTAATAAATGCTAAAAAATAAGGTTCAGGTTGAATTTTTTTTTTCCGCTAGAAGCTATCAGTAACTTTGTTATTTAAAAAAAAAATCTGTTAATTTAAGGTTTTTTTCTCACTTAGGAAAGGAAAATCCAGACTTCAGGCTGCTTTTTGTCAGACAGTAGGACTAGGTCTGCTGTGCCACCTGCAGCTGTATTAGCGTAGCTGAAGTGCAATGATACGTTGGTGCCCTGCTCCTGTCCTGTCCTGACCCTGTGTGTGTTTTTGCGGGTGTTTTTGAACTCAGCAATATGGCAGAGTACAGCTTTTACATTGTGGAAGTACACACATTATTTCCAATCCATCCATCCATCCATCCATCCATCTTCTTAACCGCTTATCCAATTCAGGGTCACGGGGCAGCTGGAGCCTATCCCAGCAATTATCAGGCGTTAGGCAGGGTACACCCTGAACAGGACGCCAGTCTGTTGCAGGGCCAACACAGAGAGACAGACAACCATTCATCACATTCATTCCTACGGACAATTTAGAATGATCAATTCACCTATCATGCATGTTTTTGGACTGTGGGAGGAAGCCGGAGTACCCGGAGAGAACCCACGCATGCACTGGGAGAACATGCAAACTCCATGCAGAAAGACCCTGGACCGGGATACGAACCCACGACCTTCTTGCTGCAAGGCAACAGCGCTAACCACTGCGCCACCGTGCAGCCCATTATTTCCAATCTGTCAATGAAAAGGAAAAGAACCCAACAGTCTTCCCTGTTATTTTTATCCTGCAGAGTTAATTTAGTTGACTTTTCTCTGCTTTCAACGGAATCTGTGTCTATCAGTCAAGTTGCAACATGTGCAAGGCGACACACTTTAAAAATGACAAAACAAAAACCATATTTTGCATGATTGGATCTCAACAAGATTCCAGGTAGAGCTTTAACATGCAACAGGAAGAGATGGGAGTGAGACAAAACAATTTTTGAGAAAGCCATTGATTGAAAATTATGCTTAAACTGAAACATACTGTTCTATAGCTGTTCAAAGGTTTAGGAACACACCTCAGAAGAAAAATGTGAATTCTCTAAAACAGTCATCAAAGTTCCAAAGCATGAACTTGGTCATAAGTAGTTCTATTTCTCATTGTTGATCGCTTCAAAAATTCATTCAAAAATGCCCTTTAACAGGAAGAAACCTTCACCAGAACCAGGACCTGGCTCAGTACAAGCGGTCATCTGCCACAAACGTCTGGGGTTAAAGAAGACAGAGGAGACACACAAAAAGAACAACTGCTCCCCATCCAACAGGGCGTTGTAGCTAAGCAGGATACCAGACCAGATGTAGCATCTATAG
This sequence comes from Apricaphanius iberus, assembly GCA_028564705.1. NCBI lineage: Eukaryota > Metazoa > Chordata > Actinopteri > Cyprinodontiformes > Aphaniidae > Apricaphanius > Apricaphanius iberus. The sequence continues at coordinate 15,652 of JAPXFQ010000931.1, forward strand.
AGAAAAAAAAATTAGTAAAAGAGAAAAGTAGCAGAATGAAGAGAAGTGGTCAGTCTGCCCTTTAAGAGTCTAAGCCTATAGCAGCATAACTACAGAGATAGCTCAGGATGTCCTGAGCCATTTTAACTATAAGCTTTATAAATAGGAAGGTTTTAAGCCTGGTCTTAACAGTAGACAGGGTGTCTGCCTCACAGACTAAAACTGGGAGGATAACTAAAAGATGATAACGAAACTGATAACTATAAGATCTGCCTCCCATTCTACTTTTATAAATTCTAGGAACTACCACTAAACCAGCAGTCTGAGAGCAAAGTGTTCTGTCAGGAGTATGTGGAACAATCAGATCTCTGATGTACGATGGAGCTTGATTATTAAGTATTTAATACGTAAGGAGGAGGATCTTAAACTCCATTCTGAATTTAACAGGGAGCCAATGGAGAGAATCTAAAACAGGAGAAATGTGATCTCGCTTTTTGATATTCATCACAGCTCTTGCTGCAGCATTTTTGAGCAACTGAAGGCTTTTAATTGCATTTTGTTTCCTTTGTGATAGTAAAGAATTACAGTAGTCCAACCTTGAAGTAAAAAAGAATGGACTGGTTTCTCAGCATCACTCCTGTACACGATGTTTCTAATTTTAGCAATATTCCGGAGGTGAAAGAAGGAAATGCTAGAAAGCTGTTCAAGTTTTTTATATATTTTATGTCTACAAGCCATGCCTGTAATCTTTCCAACTGTTTGTATTCATCAGGATTTATGGATAAATACAGTTGTGTATCACTGATACAGCTGTGAAAATGTTTCCCATGCTGTCTGATGATTTTACCAACTGGAAGGATATATAGAATTAAAAAGAGTTGGTCCAAGCATAGAACCCAGTGGTACTCCATAGGGAGTACCTCTCATCACTGAGGATTCCTCCAACTTGCGTTTTATCCATAATTATACAACAGTTAGTTCAGACCCAGTAGTTTGATTGGACAAGTGAAATTCCATAAGTGCTGATATTACAGTGCGACAGCTCTGGGACCTTTTACAGACAATATCACATGCTTTTTGTGTTTTAGGTGCGACAGTTTTTGAAACTTTGATGCTTTTGCCAAGTGGCAAAAGCCAGAAACACAGTAGCTAAGCTAACTGAACTTTCGGTGCTGTCCCCTGAGTGTCAACCAATCAGAGTGTCTCACTTTAGTGATGTTGCCCGACGTCGACATTTAGGCAGCAACCATCCACCATTAAAACATCCGGCAGATAAAGGCCCGTCTACATGTTTTGCTAGCTGCAGCCTTGAAAATGTGTATACATTATTATGACTATAGCTTCAAACTAGTACGTTTGTGAGAATTATTTTGAGTGTGCGGTGTGAACGTACCATTTGTGTTGCCTGGCAACAACCTTGTCTCACTTCCAGTTGAAACAAATCATAATCTACTGTTACTTATTACAGTAAAAAAATAAAATGGGCTTGTAGAACTGTTGCATAAGAGCAATATTACACTCGAGGTCGTACTGTTATCTATAGAACTCTGCCAGCGGCCTCGTGCCTATGACCAAATCACACCAGTGCTGATATTAGGTACAACAGCATTCCCTCTTGTGTGATATAGGTTAATCAAGGGTTTGGTCTGCTTGGTTGCTACTGGTAGCCATGGTGACGTCAGCTGATTTTCTCCAGTATCAGTGATGTTTCCATTCAGCTCGACATCGTTTCAGGTGAGTCATTCATGGGTTATGGACCTTATTGTTGTTGAAAGATGCGTTCACTGACAAAGTTCTGGTTCAGTCCATCTTTCTTCTTCTACTGTATCTCCATGAGAAACCATTAAAGTTCGTTAATGGCAGAGTTTAGTGATACCTGGGAGTCCTTTCTGTTTTGTTTTGGCATTACTTTTTAAAACTGCTCTGCAGAACATTGCACTGCCTGTGTTCAGGTAGAAAACAGCTAAATTATCTTGGTACAGGTGTGTACCAAATAGAGGTGACACAGAAATCAATAGTCGCTCCTGTCACGTCCCGATCACGTGACAGCCCCCCAAAAAAAATCTTGTCCCGAAAAAATCCCGAGAGAAAGACTCCTGTCTCGGCCTAAATCCCGTAGATTAGACTAGACTAGCGTCATTTTTCAAAACTAATTCCCTGATATCTGACAGGATAAATGTAAAAATAATCCTGTGGATTATTTCCTGTCCCGTCCCGATCACGTAACCAACAGTGAAATTGAATCCTGTCCCGCGGGAGTCCTGCAGGAATCTCGTGACCCGTGGGAATCCCGAAAAATTGTCACCTTCTAGTACCAAACAGATAGGGCCGTACGTTTAATAATTTTAACTGATGTGATTAATTTATGACCCAGCTGTTTTAAATAAACTTTGTATTATTCTGTTTTTGGCCACTGGTCAGAAGAAAAAAAGGATTGTTAGTTAAAAACGATATACTTAGAAGGATCCATGTTTTTACTTCCTGCGCAGAGTTTTAGATATCTCTTCAAAAATGAACATCTGGTTTCAGTTTCAAAAATTAAATTGCAGTTTTTCAAAGATTTTCTGACACAAAGTAGTTTAACCTCGATTTCCTTTCCTGCAAAATAAGAACAAAGGGAAAATTTATCAACTTCACGAGAACAGAGAACAAAGCGTTTTCTTTTGATTTTTGTTTTCTTCCTATTTCCCTGAGACACAAACACTCCATAAAAATTCAATATTACAGACCTAAAGGAAGGACTGAGTTTTGGAAATGAGGTCAATACCAACATTTTTTACACACTCCTCGGTTTCTGTCTAACCTTTAGAGAATCATGCCGACACTCAGATTAAGTCTCAGTGAGGGTAAATCCTGGTCGACAGCTAACACACACACACACACACACACACACACACACACATATACCCGAATATAGACATGCTCTTAGAGAGGGGCTTCTGTGCCATTTCTATCTAAAATCTAATATTTAACCTTAATCTATAAAAAGGCAGAAGTCCTCCAAAGTAAGGCAGATATACAGGACTAATACAGCTCTGGATATTAGTCAAACTTTTTCAAAGGAAAGCTTCATTAAAGTGATAAAAACAACACAAAAACTCAATTTGCGTCATAAAGACAGACTATTGCCTTTTGTTTTTTGATTTTATGTAATTTTGCATTTTAATTGCTTCACAAACACGAAACAACATTTCCTTATTATGCTGATTGAAGACTTAATCCAGCTGCAATCAAAGTTCCTTCAAAACATGTTTAACAAATTAGCCATGACTGGTTTTGATTATACTTTTTGTTTTGCTGTTGTTGCTCTGCATGTTGATTATGTGGATAAATAAAGCTGATAATAAACTACAGGAGAAATATGAGGCTGACTTGAGAGCAGGAGGTTACTCTATTATTCTTCCAGTGGTAAGGAAATTAATTGCTTCTACAAAGATAAATCAGAATAATTAGAGAAGGGAGTTCAGGTAAATAAAATGTGCATTTATTACAGCTATAGATCTTCAGCATTGCAAATGAAAAAAACCTACAAATGTATTATGGAGACCTTGTTTATGCTTATCAACACAAACTATGTTTCATACTTATAAAAAGGATGTTTAACATGCATGTTCTACAAGCTTTTCTCTAGTGTATCTCTCGTTAACCAGATGATTCTGAAGAGGGAGTGTTGTGTGCGCTTCTGGGCTGCAGGTTCCCACTAGTCGGGGTGGCAGGGAAGGCTGCAGTGTTCACACCTGACTGAAATCACCTCATCAGGCTGCAGGGAAATAAAAGGTGGTGCTGGGCAGCTTTTCGCCACCTGATGACTGAGCATAGTGGTACAATCAAGCCTCCTTTTGTGTAAACGGATACCTGCCTTTGAGAAATTTACCCATCGTGTCTTCTTTCCTTCCTCTTTTGTGAAAATTTATCTGTGTTAGCAGAAGGGAAATAGTAATGTATCTGTTGACGGAGTATCTCTTATGACTGAAAGTTTGCATTCCACTATGAGGTGCTATTTGTAAAGTTACTCACTCAAACGTTGACAGCCATGATCTGGGTAATTTAGCCTTTCATAGGGCCTGGTTCACACAGCAGGATTTTTAAGCCCATTTTGGGCCAGATTCTCCCCTTCCAATAATTGCAAGGATGCCACAATTGTTGTAATAGCTTTTAAAGGTCTCATTTACAGTTTATGTTTTATTAATTTCTCTGTGTTCTCTGGTATGAAACAATGCTGTCTGTGTCTAGTTGCTTGAGAAAAAAATCCATCCATCCATCTATCCATTATCTTTACTGCTTATCCAATTCAGGGTCGCGGGGACAGCTGGAGCCTATCCCAGCAATTAGCAGGCGTTAGGCAGGGTACAGCAGAAAAAAATTTCTTCCTCTCAATATTTATCTGCATTGTAGGATAGCGTAGTGTCCACAGCTTACTAAGTTTAAAACGCTTCATTACAAAATACAATTACAAAACTTAAAAATCAATATAATTTATTTTAGATATCCAGCCCCCTGCTCCTTTACGACCCAGATACATCTCCGTGGGGAACACATATTGATATAACAAGACCCGTGTCAGTACGGCCTAAAACAGTTGTTTCCATTACCATGGAGGGTGTGGACATGGGCGGGCTTAATTTAACAACACCTCCAGCAAAAAGAAGTCACAAATTTATACTTAACAACTCAGATCTCTCAAAAGCTAAGACTTTTGACTCACCTCACATCTCTCACGCCAGTACTGATCTAACCAGTGATAATCCAGTCTGTCAAGAATTCAACTCTGTAGTCTCCCAGCTTGATCTTTCCAGTCTCCCGCTCTCTGACCCGCAGCTCGCTGTGGCTTCTCGGTCCTGCCGACTTTGCTGCTCTGCTGCTACCCAACCGGTCTCCTGTTCCAACCTGCGTGTGGAAGGAGATAATAGCTCTGCTCGGAGCCTCATTCCTCTTAGTGACCTGACAAAAATTCTCCCCCCACTGCTAGCGAAGCTTCGGCCCATATAAAGCCTCCCCCGAAGCAGAGACTTTTTGTATTGGTCTGTTTCTGTAATCAATACCACAGCAAGCCATCTTTTTCCAATAAGTGCAGATTAACATCCAAAACCGAATAAAAACTGCAGAGGCAACTGATAGTGGAGTTCAGAAACAAGAAATGGCCGAAGCTTTACGTTAGTCCCAGGCTGTGAAGGGCTTCCCTAAGCAAGCAGAGGGGGACAGCAGACTACGGAGCAAGCTATTAGCTACCGTTAGCCAACAGGGTCAGCCCAGACGGATCTGTCAATCAAAAGGACACGCCCCTTATTATTAATAATTATAAGATTAAATTACATCTAAACAGAGGAGTTAGACAAAATTCACCCCCCTCAGAGTTGTCATGATGGTAAACCTGAACTATCTAACCTCAAATGTTTTTTTGAACCATGCTGTAAACATGTTTATTTTTGCTGTAAATTTGGCCTTTTTAACATGGGAGTCAATGGGAAGTTGCTCCTTTTTGGAGCCAGCCCCCAGCGAATGAGGAAGGAACTGCAATTTTTGCCACTTCCTGGTTGGCTTCACGTTCTGCGGGAGGAGTTTTCCCCTTGGTTAGCACAAATTTATTGCATTTTATTATCCTGTTATGGACATCAGACAAATATAAAGTTTATACCTTACCATTAAAAAATATATAAGCTATAAATGAGACATATACACTACCGTTCAAAAGTTTGGGGTCACATTGAAATGTCCTTATTTTTGAAGGAAAAGCACTGTACTTTTCAATGAAGATAACTTTAAACTAGTCTTAACTTTAAAGAAACACACGCTATACATTGCTAATGTGGTAAATGACTATTCTAGCTGCAAATGTCTGGTTTTTGGTGCAATATCTACATAGGTGTATAGAGGCCCATTTCCAGCAACTATCACTCCAGTGTTCTAATGGTACAATGTGTTTGCTCATTGGCTCAGAAGGCTAATTGATGATTAGAAAACCCTTGTGCAATCATGTTCACACATCTGAAAAGATGGGCAAAAGAACACAGACATTGGACAGAGGAAGACTGGAAAAAAGTGCTGTGGACGGATGAATCCAAGTTTGAGGTGTTTAGATCACAAAGAAGAACGTTTGTGAGACGCAGAACAACTGAAAAGATGCTGGAAGAATGCCTGACGCCATCTGTTAGGCATGGTGGAGGTAATGTGATGGTCTGGGGTTAATTTGGTGCTGGTAAGGTGGGAGATTTGTACAGGGTAAAAGGGATTCTGAATAAGGAAGGCTATCACTCCATTTTGCAACGCCATGCCATACCCAGTGGACAGCGCTTGATTGGAGCCAATTTCATCCTACAACAGGACAATGACCCAAAACACACCTCGAAATTGTGCAAGAACTATTTAGAGAAGAAGCAGGCAGCTGGTATTCTATCGGTAATGGAGTGGCCAGCGCAGTCACCAGATTTGAACCCCGTTGAGCTGTTGTGGGAGCAGCTTGACCGTATGGTACGCAAGAAGTGCCCATCCAACCAATCCAAATTGTGGGAGCTGCTTCTAGAAGCGTGGGGTGCAATTTCTCCAGATTACCTCAACAAATTAACAGCTAGAATGCCAAAGGTCTGCAATGCTGTAATTGCTGCAAATGGAGGATTCTTTGATGAAAGCAAAGTTTGATGTAAAAACAATCTTATTTCAAATAAAAATCATTATTTCTAACCTTGTCAATGTCTTGACTCTATTTTTTATTCATTTCACAACGTATGGTGGTGAATAAGTGTGATTTTCATGGAAAACACAAAATTGTTTGGGTGACCCCAAACTTTTGAACGGTAGTGTATGTACAAAAAGGGGTTATATGTTTATATAACGAATCAATACCGGGGACCTATATGGCCTGTAAATGCACATACATTCACCTCAATTTGGCCGATATGTGGCATATATATCATATGTTCATAATTGCTGTCAATAAAAAGATATGGGATCTGAAACAAAAGAAATCTGCCTATTTCAACTGCCCTGGATATGTTTTTTTTTATTGTTCTATGTCTTTTACAAATACATATCTAGTTCTTATCTGCTCATTCCTTCATGTCAAGACAAGCAGAGTAAGTTCCTTCAGACAGGAAGACAACATGTAAAACTTCCCGCAGCTTATGGAACGGAGTCAATGACTGAAAGGCAATTCTGATATTGCACTAATGAATATGTATATATGCAGTTTATGTGTTTGGAGAGGACTGATTTTTATGTGTGACCTGCAGGGAGCAATGCTGATGAGCATTGGCTGTTTATGTGTGAGAGTGTGTGTCCTTGGTGGCATCGGTGTTGCACGCTGAGACAGTTTTCAGCCCCCGTGGCCTGCATAAATGTTTTCAGCCCAGTGCATCACCGTGACAACAGGTATTAGGGCATAATTTAAGAGTGAAGCTTAATGGAGCTTGAGTAACGAGGCCCAGAGCTGGTGTCCTGCCTGTCTCTCTCATCATGTCAGGTGGGTAGGTGGACGTTGTGGCTCCATCACCCTTAGACACTCACGGCGTCTTAATAATATGGCTGAACCATTTCTGCTCTTCCAACTGGATGCCCCAGAACAATAGGGCAAATTGTGACTTGCGCACGGTATTGAAACAAGACCAGAGAGGGGCATTTTTAATGTGATTAATGCTGTGTAATGGTGATGAAGGAGCCGGCTGTTTTTATCTTCACCAAGGAGTTTCCAGTGGGATTAAAATAAAGGACAAAAGAAAAGACAAAATAATTTGGAAAGTAGTGTGAATCTTTTAATTCTCCACATTTATGTGTGTGATTATTAAAAAGACAGAGGGGAAATCCTTAAATCTGTAAGCCAAAAATGATGCTTAAGTAATGAGACGATGAATTTAGCGGCAGCCGGATAACAGAAGCTTAAAAAAAGGCTTTTTGAAGCAGTTGTTTATCATCTCATTTTACTCGCAACAACTTAATGATTTATAAATCTTGTCAACATCCCAGAAGCATAGATTGGGATCCACCAAAGAAGAAAACACTTGTACCATTAAATTTGCATAAATCACCTTCCACAAGTGGAAGAAAATATGCACACACTTTGATCTTCAGTGGTTAACCTTCCAAACAAATGAGGAAATTTTATATTTAACTGAATTCAAGTTGGAGTCTTGATGCACAAATGTGACAGCGAACTATTGGAAACATTTGGGAAATAAAGGAGTTCCTCGGTTTCATATATTTGTATGCATTTTTTGTAAATTTACTGTCAGCACTTATTGAGCAAGTTATTTTTGCATAATTGCCAACGTTGCTGACAGGTTTATAAGGCAGACTGCGTAGGAGGCGGGTATAACCCAAAACACCTGAGCACATTTGGAGGGGGACTGTGATTTATAAAGTGGAAATTGCATACAGCTAGATCTGAAAATTTGTGAGCCTAAGAACCTTTTCTTTGCTGAGTTTAAATATTGTTTTTGTAAAGATTCTATGCACATTTTTATAAATAAGACCCCTGGACTTTCAGACAATAAATGGATAGATACGAATAAGTTTAATCTCTATTATGTTTTTGATTGGCATTGCTGTGGATGTGAACCTTTTTTCTTTTTTATTGTGTCCTGTCTGGCAGTGTAGAACTCAGAATTGGTGTCTGAGTACCAAGTAGAAGCTAAACAGATTTACTTTCTCAAGCAGAGCATTTGTTGTACTCCACTTGATTTATATATGTGAGAAATCTTTATTAGAGATTGCTGTGGGTTTAACTTTTTTCCATGTAATGGACAACGAGACGGAAAATAAAAGGGAAGAAAGAAAGAAGATGAAGAAGAGAGAGAGTGTGAGTTGACATACAAGGGAAAGGGGGAACAAAGAGAACCCAAGAAAATATCGCAGTCTGCCTCCACACCCACAGGAGGCAGAGAAGGGGGAAAAAACATCTAAAAAAGGAGCAACATTCACAAAATAGACTAAACAATGTGAATTAAGAATTACACAACCACAACACATAAAACTGGATATATAAATACAACAATGATACTGAAAAGCTCTCAGCACAGATTTTCAAGATTTAGCATTACTAGATGTGAACTGCAGTTCTTGGACTTGGAAAACAGGTGGGCATGGGACCTCATGCACTACAGTTTAAAACTTGATTTTTCTAAACTAGCACTTCAATTTAGACCTTTGTAATGTTAAAGTGTATTACAAATTATGGCAAATGAGCAAAAACAGAGTATATGTTAAAACGGAAACAGGAGAATTGAGAAGGGAAAGTGGAAGGTAAAGAGTGAAAGACGAACAATATGTACACCCGTAGAATAAGAGAAATGAAGACCAGGGAAAAGATTAAAAGGGTGTAACATAACATAAAGGTAAAGAGAATAAGATGAGAATGAGAAGTAAAAGAGCTAATGAGAAAAAATTAGGATGAAAGCAGGAGGAACATGCATGGAAGACAAGGACAGCAAAGGAAAAAGACAAAAATTATAGGACAATTTTATTACAACAATCTAAAGAGCTTAGACTAACTGAAAAGGTGACTACTGCATAAAGAATAAGAGGGGAACAAAGAGAAAGCAGAAAGCTCTAAACAGACTGAGAGGAGTGATAGAGATGGAGGAGCAGGAGTGAAGAGAGATGAGGGATGAGGGTGGAGGTAAAGGAAGGAGGAGGGGGTGACGGATTAACGGCCTGTCAGTAGCAAAGCTCTCGCACATGTTGGTGATTCACTTAAACACACACTACAGGGTGGCAGGAAACAGACTGACAAGCCCAAAGTGTGTGTGTGTGTGTGTGTTTCAGAACAATAAACTAGATTGAGTTTTTATTTTAAAACCACCTCACCATTGGGAAAAGTGGCAAAGGGATTAAGCATTAACAGTTTTAACTGAGGAACACGCACACAACCATTAATTCACTTTTTGACTCTTACTATTAGAAAAAGTATTGGCAATAAATGTTTAAGCCCTTACATGTGTTATTTGCAGGGGATTTAAGTAATGTCTCCAGTTTTCTGTCATCCGAGATTTTCTCATTTCCAGGAGTTTGACAGAATTAAAACGTTTATTTTCCTCAACTTGAATTTAGAACAGGAGCTACATGGTGGTGTTGCATGGCACTCTTGCTCTCTGATGAAAAGGTTTCTCCTCGTCCATCCTCTGGCTCCTCCTGCACCCATCCATCCATCCATCCATCCATCCACGCAACTACCAACTTTCTGAGGGATATGCAGATTTCTTTTTATTTATGTTTACATGTAGATGTCTTTTTTGCTGATTGACTTAAAAATTACACAATTGTTATTATAGACTTATTTTATGTTACATTTTTTAGCAGGTGATCAGTACAAGATCTGACGAACATTGCTCAATAACCTGCTTGCTGTGTAGCATGATATGAATTCTCTGTTCAGTGTGTTCAGATTGAATATTGATTAAAATTAATGCAACATAAAATACCACTGAATATATCATTATTATTTTAAAAATTGACGGGTAAAAATAGATTATGACTCGATGACTGATTATATATAAATAACATTACATTTGAATTTTAATTACAATCCTTGTTTTATTTCAGTTACTGATTGTCTATGTGGATAAATATCAGATATCATACATTCCTTTATTTTTTCTTGTCAGGATCTGTTCTACATTCTAAACACTGATCAGTACAGATGCAAGACAACAGTAACCTATCATATCACTAAGGGGAGGAAGTCACACCTTTCTACTTCCAGTCCAGGGGTCCAATGGCGGCAAAAGTTACTTTAGGTTTTGTGTAAAAAAACTTAGCGGACTACAACTGCAGAAGAAGAAGGAGACAATGGGTCGTAGCCTCCAGGACAAAGGAATGAGTATTAAACAAGGAGAACACCACTATAAATTTGACCATGTGGAAAGTAGCAGCTATGATGGGTGTGAAGCAGTCGGTGGAGTGAGAGCCAGCATGGAGGAGAAGCTCTAAGGTATCGGTGAGTGTATTACGTGCTATAACTAGTGCTAGCTCGCGTTAGCTGCATGACGTCATACATGTGACTTCTGACTTCCCATGGGGTGCCCAAGTCACGCCCTTTCTATATCCAGTCCATGGATCCCCTACTGCAAAAAATTTATATAATTATTGAGATTCAATGGAGCGATAAAAGTTAGCTTCTGATCTCGTTCGAAGACACATTTCCATGCAGAGAAAACACTGATTTTTAAGCGTAGATAAAAGGGTCTGCTTACCTTTTGGTAATTGAAATTTCATTTTAGAAGAAAATATTTTAAAAGAAACAAACAGAGCCTTATTTGGCATTTAAATCGAAAAAACAAAACAAAAAACTAAACGCCAAACACCTGCTTTTTCCCTCTTGTCTTTTACCACGCATGGAAAGAAAATGAAAAGGAGAAAGCTCCTGTTTATTTGTTTTGTCTGAACCGGAAGTTTTTGCCGCTTAACAACCTAGAGGCAGGCAAACCTGCTACTTGCAGCACACATTGGACCTGATGTGAAAACTGGACCGTGATCATGGCATTTGAACAGTACTCAGGCGTTATCTGTTCCCTCAGTTTATGAAACTGTGTTACCATGTGGGGTGAGTGGGTGATGTCCGCTAGATAATGCACCCAGGTGAGGTCCAAAAAGCAAATTGCTGCTTTGGCAGAGTGGTTAACAGGCAGGATTGTCATTTGGTTTGTATTGGTTTGAATCCTGCTAAGGCATCCATTTTTTAAGGTTCCCGCAGGAAAGTAGGATATAAACATCAGCTTTGTTGAAACCAGGAACATTTCCCTGGCATTATTTATAAATTGTTTTGTTCCAAACACGTAACCTGATGTGGAATTTTTTAACAGTGCAGGTCTAAAACACCCATCGTATACTACCAGTACTATTTTCATATAATCAGTATCCAAACTGATGTTCCACTATCTTAAACAGTTTCTTTATGTGCGAATGTTGAAGGATTTTTAGCCGAGATTCATTTTACGTCTGATAAAGACTTGTATTTAAAGTGTAGCAACAAGTAACTGGTTAACTCCTGTATCTCTAATACAAGGTGTTTATGCTACGCCAGTGCCTGTATTCCAGGGGGCAAGGTGGGCACAAACTTTATGATTTATGGTCCACTTCTTGGCCATTTTTTAGCCATGCAACACATTTTTCCACTGGTTTGTCTTCAAATATTGCATTTTTTGTGCATGGACTCTGCCAGGCTACATAGGTGACTACAAAACTGTTATTTATAAATGTGATCCCTACGTCTATGGCCTACTTTTCTGCAGGAACCTAAAACCATATACATAATTTCCCTCAGGAATCAATAAAGTATTTTAGAATTTAAACAATGTATACTCCAATGAGGGGACCCGGGTGCAAGAAGTACACTGTAAAAAAGAAAAAGTTGAGAAAACGTAAAATTTCAAGACAACACGATGCAAGAGATTTTTGAGTTTTCTCAACTTTTGCAGACTGTTGTTGGCTTAACTAAGATTTGTAAGTTCTGACAAGAGTTCTGCCAAGTTGGATCTTCTTCTTCACCTGATTAAGATTATCTTGTAAGGCTAACAAAGAAATTCTAGTTTAATGCCTTGTACTTCTGTCTTCACTAAATGCAGATATTCTTATTCCAGTGAGTTGAAAATTTACAAATATAAAAAAGAATATTCATCCATCTTCTGAATCCTCAGTCCGTCACAGAGTAACACATGACAATAAAACATGCACACACACACCGAACGACAATTTAGAGAGACCAATTAACCTAACAGTAATTTTTTGGACAGTGGGAGGAAGTTGGAGTACCTGGAGGGAACCCATGCATGCACAGAAAGAACATGCAAACTCTATGCAGAAAGACCCTGGACTGGGATATGAACCTACAACCTTCTTGCTTCAACTTAACAGCACTAACCACTGCACCACCCCTGCAGAAACGTTAAAGTTTAAATCCACTACCAAAAAAAAAGAAAAACTGAGTGTCAGCAACATATAGTCGGTATTGGTCGAAACAATTCACTTCACATCCGACTTTGACCACGTTTGGTCAAGTTTTGGGGCACAGAAAACATCGACAAAGCAGCCTCAAACGAGTCAGATCTGCTCAGTAGTCTGTTTGAACTTGTTCAGACCATGTGCACTTGAGCATATCAGTAATCTACGGGGTTTCCCAGTGGTTCCCAACTTGACTCAAAAAACCTACTCAAAAGTTGATCATTTTTGTTATGCAAAATAGAAAATCTTAGTTAAGACAACACTGACAAAAATTTGTTGGGCAGACAAGCTTTTTTACGTTGTAAGATGAAAGCTTTTTTTCCGAGTTAGTTAAATTTGAAAACTTAAATCAAATCAACAATTTTAAGTTATTCTTTTTACGGTGTAGGTCTTATCCATTTTGCCAAAGGAGCACCTTAGATGTTACCTAGCCAGGGCACAATATCAATTGGACAGGATCCTCCGCACTATCACTCATGGTTTATGAATCCGTGCGCACAGTTTAGTAAACCGAGGTTATGGATTCTTATCCATGAAAAATTATTTCTGCACCTGACCGCTGCCGGGCTCCGTATAAAATGAAGGGCCAAATGAAAATAGAACACATGAAACCGAGAGAATCTCTGGGGTTAGAAACTGTGGCTCTTTAGAGAAAAAATCAACTCTGCAGCGATGATTAAACATTAGACTAGTTGTGCGCTGTAATCCCTCCCACTTTACCACAGACGGTAAGGCAGTCTAAAATAGTAATTTCATATCCCACATTGTCTTGACTTTTAAATACAGAAAGACAAAGTATAGATGTTGCTGTTTTGTGAAAATATAACATTTGAACTGTTGCGCAATACTTATTTATTTTATATTTTATTATATATCTACATTTTTATGTTATCACAGAAAAATTTGTCGGAAAATTTTCTGCAAGTACAGCTTGATTGTCATTACACAAAAACTTATTTGTTCCACTTTGTTCCCTGACTTTTCTGAAAATTAACTGAACCGTGAAAATGCAACCAAGTTTTAACAAACCAAGATTTATGTCTTACCATTACACCCAAAATATTCTCCAATGGAGAACTTGTGGCATGACTTGGAAATTAATGTTCTCTACGTCTAATTGGACTTAGCTTTACCTGCTAGAGACAAAATTGCTGTAATTGCAGAAAAAGCTGGTTCTACAAGGTGTTGACTTGTGGGAATAAAGTACAGACTAACCAGTAGGAAACAAAAGAGCAACAAAGCCCTTTTAAATCACTCAGTCCCACCATTCTTCCAATCACATTAAGAGCTCTAAATACTGCTTCACGTACACACATGCATTTATTAAATCTCTGCGAAACCAGGTTCATGCCATAAATCTCTCTCCTGTGTCAGAAGACATCCATATATAAAAGTGATGGCTAGTGAAGAGTGAAGCCAACAGCTCAGAGTTTAATCTCTTTATTCTGAAGGATAGACGCCCATTGGCTGTGGATTGAGGACATAAAACATATTTTTATTAAACTCAGAACAACCAATTTCCCCTAAACTCAAAAACTAAGTTGTGTAATCACTTTTATCATCTGCTGGCATTCAAGGTGCTTTTAGATTCAGCCCCACAATGCTGAAACTAAACACTCCAAACAGAGCTGCTGTAGAAGAGGAACATTAATCCTTCTCCGGTTTGTTGGGAGTTATTGACTGAAAAGCGCCTGTGTTTGATTGTTTGCGCTTTCAGCGTGATCGCGAGGTTTATGTGAACATAACGGCTATCATTCTTATCACAAGGGGTAATAAAAGTCTACCGCAACAGCGCTGCTCTCTGACAAAGTGGAAACAAAACAAGAGAGGAAAAGGAGTAAAGTGGCAATTTCAGTTTTTCTGTTTCACTCAGCCGTTTAACCTGGTGAGAGTTTAATGATCCCTGACTCTGACAAAGTGTCTGAATCTCCATTTTATATCCCCCCAAAAGCCCCGGTGATAATATCCACAGCTTTCCATATGTCAGATGATGGATTTTTTTGTTTTGTTTGACTGCTGCAATTTCACAAAGTGCTGTACAGAGAACTTCATGATAGAGAAAGCTATTATTTGTATCCAGACAGTGAAGGTAAGCCTAACCAGACCTGTATTTGAGTGTGGATGCTGGAGATGTATTTTTTTAAATAATCAAAGAGGAATCCAAGAAGGTGCAGGTTAAAGGAACCCATGACAAACAACAGTGTCACATTCAAATTATTTTCTTCTAGGTGGCCCAAGATATACTGTTTTCTTGTACTTCAGGTTGGCACAAGAATTCACAAAAATCTTCATCCACTGTGCAATATCCAATGGCTGCTATGTTTTTTTCCAGTTTTCAACAGACCAAAGGATTTTTATGTTAGCATTATGTCTACAGTTATGTAGAATACCTGGGTCACCTCCTTTAGAAACAGAATAAAAAGTTTGCCTTCAAACCTGATACTGTACAATTATGGAGCGTAAATGTGTAAAAAAATAAAAATAAAAAAGGACATTTTCTCATTTAGAAAAGTTGGAAATTTGTGGGAGAAAACTCAGAAATGTTTAGATTAATTTCAAATATTTTCCAGGAAAACACAGGGAAATTTTCTCATTTTGAAAAGTCAAAAATTTGCTGGAGAAAAATCATTAACGGTATATATTTTTGATATTTAAAATACGTTACTTTCATTGAGGAAATTGTAAAGTCAAAAAATGTCAGACTTTTTTTTTCATTAATCTGAACATTTCTGAGTTTTTGGGCAGAAATGTACCCCAAAATAATTTTTTTTGTCTACAGTACCCCTAATGCTCCATCATATAACTGAGTCTTTGAGAGGTGTAAGTATTTACATGTAATAAAAAAACATGTTATCTCGTGATACTCTCGCATTCCCAACCTTCTGATTAATAACCCTAAAATAGAGTTTAGCAATCACTGTCTAGCTTCTCCACATCCTGTTCATCTTGTTCACCACCTGGATAACGAGTCTGATTGTAAAGCATGAAGCAGTCCCTCAAATGTAAAACGTCCAATAGATAGCCTACTGCTCTGACATCTGTCACCTTGGCAGTGGCTGTTCTAGGGCTGAGGCGTTCATCGGTCCTTTCTGCAATAATCCGGTTATAGGTGGGTGCGGTTCTACGTCCAAACACTAGTAGCGCTAATGAGGCAAATTGTAATTCACTGGTTTGTGTAAAATGTCAAATTCAACTTGTTTTTTTATAGATATATTTATTGAATGTTTAAGAATTATATGGAACAAAGACAATTTTAAGAATAAAACATTTGACCCATAAGTACATTCAGAGGTCACAGTCAAGTGTTAGCTGCGTGTATGCAAACTAATAAGAAAAATAGCCGGTAGGATTAGTATTGTACAATGCAAGACATCATTGTACTATTGTACAAATACTTTTGAAGTTTCCTGAAATATTCAGTCTAATATATAACAAAAATTGTTTTTATGGTTTGATAAAAAATACAGTCTTTATTGTGCAGCAGTCTTGTCAGATTATCAAGAGATACATAGTTAATAGCCATCTTGCTTTGCAGCTGATTTTTTTAAATTATCCAGTTAAGGTGGAGTCATTTTCTTGCACAGAAAATTTGCATTCACTTGAGCATTCTTTTATATTCATTAGTAACAATTTGGTAATTTATGCCAAGTACCAAAAATAAATGATTGTTTAAATCAATAAACAGAAGTAAAGTGGGAAAATTGCATCATTTTGAACCTTTATAAAATCTGCTAATAAAAGTAGCCAATATGGTTTACAAAAAAAGCTCTTTCTGTATCTAATATGTTGTGATAGACCAGAAATACTGTGTTTTTTCTTAATAAAAGTCCTAACCTAACGGAAAATGTGATTGTTTGAAACCCTGCATCTTTCAGCTACCATTGTCGATTAAAAAAGATCAGAGATCAAGCGTGTTCAGTTGTTGAAAAGAACATTACTGTGTCTTCTCTTGGTGTCCTGTTCACTTTCATCCTTTGGAAACACCCTTGTGGTGTTTTGTTCACCTACAAACATACTTTAAAGTGATTTTATTTGTGGCTTTAAAAAAATGTATTCACTGGTGAAATTTCTTTAAATTCTGTTAATGTTTGTATTTTGTCTCTGCACAATAAAAATTAATATAAAATTATATTAAAGCGTTTTAACATGGTTTGGGTTGTGAATTGTATCTACCCTTCTAAAACCGAGAATTGTGTGTAAGGATATCGGACTAACACTTTTTTATAAGGTACATTTTGCCAGAACAATAAGCTCTGTTTTCTCTAACTTGACCTCCTGCCCTAGATGCTTTCACTAAGACAGAGGAAAAGTAATAAAATCCTAATTATGCTGGAATGTTCCTTGAACAAGAGTATTCCAGCTTCGAATCCTTTAGCTTCTTCTTCACAGAGTGCGCCGTCTGAGCTGATGAAGGACAAATAGTGAAAAATGATTGGTCACACCAATGGCACTACATGTCAATGATAGAGATGTTTTACAGCTCAGCAGCCATCAAGGACACAAATATTTCCTGTCATGATAGGGTGACTCTAGGTTTGCTGAATCACCCATTGGGTCAAACAGAAATACTCCTGCAGCAGGTAGACAGTATTTATAGTACACTGACTGAAATATTCTGCAAGATTTAAACTTTTCTTGGATGTAAACCCTGATTACATGTAGATTTTATTATTGCCCAAATGGGAATCTTTTTATTTGAAGTGCACACAAAATTTGAAGCTATTTAAGTTCATAGTGTAGTAATGCAGTGGATATAATGTTTAAAGTTTATACGGATCTAAACATTACAAACAGCATTTTACAAAAATCAGTTTCTGTCGTGTGTAAAAAGTCTGTTTGCTCATGTCTTCCCGTTTTTTGTAAAGTGTTCATATTTGGATGAAGGCTTCAAATTCCCTAAGTTCTCTCGCTTCAGAAAGAGTAGAGTAATGTTACCTTGGCACCCCTGTCTTGTTTTATTTTCCATATTTCGACATTTGGGGATGAGAAGAGCAGAAGCTGTTTATGAATGTGCAGAAGTAGACAAAAATTATTAATATGGGTTTATGTTAAGAAAATGATCAGACTTGATTAACTGAAGCTGCTCCAAGCATTTTGCATGCTGAAGTGAGCAGAAGTCATGCTAGATATTTTTGTTTTCCATTTTGAACGATAGGTTAGAAAAAAGAAGCCAGTCATAATCTATTTTTTCCCATCATTTTTTTAAATTATAAACTACTTTATAATTTGTAAACACATCTTAGTATTCAAAGTGAACAAGCAGAACCATGAACTATTTATAAAAACTTAAAAATAAGCAATTGCACTTAAAATGAGAATAGTTGATCTGCTGTGGCCTGAATGAACAGTCTCACAACTTTCTCCTGCTCCACAATAAACTGAAATGCTCGGTCATTTGTGTGTAATCAGATACTGGGATTACTGCAGAGGTAATTGTCATTAGATTTAAGTATTTTTTTGTTTTGTTTTGCCTCAGACAAATGACTTCTACGGGGTTTACATGTTGTTCTAGAGGCTGAACCTGTGCTCCGCTGCTGCACTGGAGACTGTTATTAATTGCCACTTCAGCCAAAGTTTTGAAATGAAGGAAATATTAAGCCTTGCAGCTTAACATGTTGCAAGACCAGGTATAGCTTCTATGCAGAGAAAGACACTGAGAGAAGTTAAAAGTTGAAAACAGCAACAACAATAAAATAAGAGAAAATATGAGAAATGTGATCTCTCTTTTTAATATTTATCAGAACTGAAGGCTTTAAACTTCTTTTTGTGGACTTCCTGCTAGTAAAGATTTACAATATGACAACCTTGAAGTAATATATGCATGGACTAGTTTCTAACTGTTTCTAATTTTAGAGATATTCCAAAGATAAAAGAAGGAAATCCTAGAAACTCGTTCATTATGGGATATGAATGTCATCTCTTGATCTAAAATAAAACTGATGTTCTTTATGTTCTATAGTCAGTTCTATAATGACCACTTTTGGAAATTCTAGACCATAATAATTGGATTGAAGTACTGTCAGAAGATGTTGACTTTTGTTTTTCACTGTTGAAAGGTAAACATTTTTAATTTTTCATGGTGTTGGAACGTACCAAAAATGAACAGAATTTTGAATTGAAAACTCAATTTTGAAACAAACCTACGATTTTGTGAGATTAGAGACTTGTCTTGGACTTAAAGCCTAAAGATTTGAGACCTGACCTATAACTGACTTGTGAACTACGTTGGAATATTTTACTATTATTACAGATTACTGAACTGCTGGGCAATATGGCTTCAATTTTGTATTGCGATATAATCTGAAGTATGTGCAATTACGTTATGTTTTGCTATATATTCTTGTCTATTCTCACATACCAGCAAAACAATTTCTTCAAAAAAGTATAGAATCAAATTTAAAGAACATTTATTGTCCAAAATGTATTTTTTTTAACACAAACCTTTTTTACAAAAAATGTAACACAAAAATTCTTATGACAAAGATAACGTTTTAAAAAAAAGAAATATTTTTATAAAAATAAAATACAAGCTAAATGTTGCACAAATTTGAAACATCGAGTGTAAATATGAACACTGAACCTCAGTATTTATCCTTGTTGCGCACCTGGTAAAAAATACATAGACACATCTTGATGACAAAATCAATATGTGCCATATTGCGGTAGGCCAGTAGAAAAAGATCAAGAAATATAAAAAATTAAAAAAATACAAAATATCTACCTTATACTGTTCATGTCGTCCACTACTACCGTAATTTCCAGACTATAAGATGCTACTTTTTTCCCATGCTTTGAGCCCTGTGGCCTATACAACGGTACGGCTTATTTTTGGATTTGTACAGCTAACAGCCACTAGAGGACCTCCTCCCTGCGGCTTATAATCGGGTGTGGCTTGTATATTTAAACATTTGTGTTTTTCCTTAAAATTGGCTGGTGCGACTTATATTCAGATGCACCTTATGGTCAGGAAATTACATTAGGTTTATGAAACCTTTATTTGAGAAAGCAAAAATTATTCCTAGAATTAAATATCATGTTTTGTCACATCATGAAATACCGGATTCAGTGTTGCAGCCCCAATAATTTACACACATTGCACCATTTTGTTTAGAAACTGAGTTTGATTATAGCAGCATTGAGAAAAAGACAAAGAAAATATGTCACATCTATGGGTTTTCATTCAGTCCTTCTAAACAAACTAGAAGTCATTTCTATATAAATAGAAAACGAACATTTCACTTTTAATTTAGTCTATATGTAGGTGAGCACTGTTTGATTGACAGCTCTTTCAAAACCACCATTACTGCAGACAGAGTGGAAAGAAATAATTTAAAAAACTGTGTGGGTGTGTGTGTGTGTGTGTGTGTGTGTGTGTTTCTGGAATATTTCCAACCCTGAAAAGTTTCTCAGCCATCAAGCATTTTACCACACAGCTTTCACCATTTTTTATTCTTTCCTCAGGCATAATTATGACTGCTGCTGGTCATAGGTGTGCACGCATGTGCAGGTGTGTGTGTCTGTGTGTGCGTGTGTGTGTGTGTGCAATAATCACACAGTTTGTATCTGTCAGAAACTCGTCACTCACATGTCGCAGTGAGATTCAGCCGTTCACTTAAAGGGAAATACGTCTGGTTTTAAAATGTCACTAGGAGCTTGTTATTCATTGCCTTTTTGTGCACACACAGGGGCACAAAGACACACAGAATCACATGTGTTCCCCACTTGTTGGTCAGGTTGATGGTTCTCAGATTGCTCCATGACATTTTGGACAGATGGAGGGCGGTGGATAACTGTCACTCACCTTCTTCCTCCCTGCTCGGCTCAATTTAAACCATCTGTCCTGACTCTGACTGTCTGAGGATGATGATTCATTCAGACTTCACCAAGATTCACCTCAGGGTAGACGTCTCGCTTTTCCAAGTTTGGTTAGACTGGAAGTTATTCAGTAAAATAGTTTTTGTTTTAGAATATTTCATATATCAATCTAAGCTTGTGATTGATCTATTTGTGTATGGGGTGCCGTATGTAAAGTTATGCAGTCAAACGCTAACAGGAATCCTTTTGGTTATTCAGCCTGTCACAAGATAAATAAATGGCTTCAGAGTAATATTTGCATCAATATTTGTTAAATGCCACAGTTTCAAACTAAACAATTAGTTTACAAACTAAATATTTAGTCTACAAAGTGTTTTGCGTGCAACCTAGACTGGCTCGTTATATACTTAGCTTCAAACATTTTAGCTCAGACTTATATATTTAGTTAATATGCAAATTAACTTGCTGATAAACAGAAGTGGACTACCAAAATTAGAGCTGGGGCTTGCGAACATCCAGAGGGGCCCAACCAGCAGTTACAATGGCTGACAACGTTGCCGCCCTATATCCAATCCACATCGGAACTTCCTAGCGGAAACTGCTGTAAAAAAAAAAGAAAGAAGAAATTCGTATGTTATGTATATTATATTTTAGTTTATTTGGCACGAATTATTATGCATTATTCTCATGCTGCAGGTGAAGAGGCCTCGGCATTTGATGACGTAATAAAGTGCGCCCAATAGACATCCAAAGTTGGCTCAGAAGAAGCCTTTTGATACGATAGTTGTCTCAAAAAAATATCTCAAAAACTAAACCTCAAATCTGTCATATTTTGACATTTCGAGAGAAAGTAGAAGTTGCTGAAGAGTTTGATATATATGTGTATGGTGTGAAATAGTAATCTTACTAAAAAATTAAAATCGATACCGATAATTTCCGATATATCCATTAAAAGTTAACATTTCAACTTAGTAATTAGTGTAGGCTTCTAACTTCAGAATTTTGCTATAGCCTATAAACTTGCAGAGTTAATTAACTAGTCAATTATACAATTTTATACCATGGTTTTATACCTAGGAAAGGCGCCCCGTCAAATTGCCTGATGACAGTTCTAAATTATTGCGCTGGCTAAAATGGAAACGGAGACTCAACGTTATTTCACAGTTGACTTATCGCTGTGGCCATGTTTCTTGGCGACGCTTGTATACGGGAGATATTAAACAGTGTGCTCGACTTATAAAAAAGCCCTCACGATTTTAACTCTAAAACACATTAAACTATTATTAATTGATAAAGTAATTCTTTCTTTCATAGGTGACCAATGTACAAGCGGGATAATGCCCTTCGAGGTGTCCATTATCAGAAAATAATGGACAACGCGGAGGCGTGAACTGAATCCATAGACTTGAATGCTTTTATTAGTTATTTTTAGCTTGCAGCAGTGTTTAACTAACTTCGGCTTAAGACTTCTGGTATAGATTGGCTGTATGGCGGCGATCTTGTCAGCCATTATAATTCCAAGAAGGTACTATTGATATAAACTGCTGGAGATGAATTGTCACTTCTTGATTAATTTTAATTTTTGTCCTTTTCATGTCCAACTTTATGGATTAAATGTAGAAGAGCTGTTTCAAAAGCAATACAAATGTTTACGGAGGGATTTACAACAATAGCAGGAGTTAATATTTAAAGACTTGTGGGATTCAGCTTTTATTTTCATAGTTGACTTCCACTTCTCAGCAAGCGGAAACTTGATTATCAGCTAAATATTTATCTTGGAGGTGAATATTGATTTCAAAGCTATATATTTAGCAAGGCCATTTAGCTTGCTAGATAACTAAAAATTTAGATTCAAACTAAATATTGAGTTCACTATTCAATTTGTAAACTAAATTGTAAGATTGATGACTTGACATATATTAATACATAAAATGAAGACAAGAATGATTTAAAACAATCTGACTGCTGTTTCCTCTGATGTTGCTTCCTAACAGAAAAAATAGCATTTCAACAACAAACAACCATAACATGGTCTGACAGCTCCGATTACTCCAACAATGACAGTCTTTCAAGGCCAAAGCACAGTGCAAGCCTGCAAGGAACAAATAGCTCATACTCCCATCTAATTTTTTCATGATATCAAACATCCAAGACATGTAAGAATGGACATTATATTTGACCTTTGATTTAAAGATGCTTCTACAATGCCACTGAGAAAATTAACAGACGAAAAAGGTCTGTTTAGAGTCGCTCATAGGCTAAACACTTTTCTTTCTAAAGAAGCGCGTTCACTCAACTGAGAAAGTGTGCATTACTCACACAAACACACACCAACGCTCCACATCTTTTTCTCAGGCTGCTCTCCACCAGCTGAACCTCACGAAGGGCCCAGAGCAAAAGCGGGTAATTGGGACCCTGGTGACCCCCACCATCTATGTTAATTTGTTGATTTCCCACGGCAACTAGACACCAAAAAACGAACTTTAGAGCAAAAAATGATGAGCTGATTTAGCAATTAAACAGCTGACTGAAAATAAAATGGAAACAATAACTTTTAACAAAACCAAAAAACACTTTATTTGTTTTGTTTTTTTACATTCACACCCGTAAAACAAGTTCTTTAAAAAAAAATATACATAAAAAAAACACAATTATGAAATGCCATTAGCTTTCTCTTACTGCATGCACACACACGTGACTGTCTGCTGCACAACTGTCAAACAAGTCTTCTCTCCGATCACGCAGACCATTACAAACATTTCTATATGAAACATATTTTCACATGTTTTATGTAACGTTATTTTTCAAGAGATTAAATTTTCTGAGCACAAATCATTAAAGTTAGTAGAGAACATCTTGATATAATAGCTCTGTAGTAATAAATCTCTACACAGGAGGGTCCCTTTTTGAATTGCACTGCCTAAAACATATACTTTTCAATCAAATTTAAATATGTATTAACAGTATTTGCATCCAGACAGCTGGAAGAAACAGTTCACCTCTTACTAATACGAAACCCCTAGTTTTCAACCCTCATGCTGTGGTTTTGTCCTCTCAACTTTTATTCTGTACCAACAACTAAACATTGTACCTGTACCTGACCCAAACTTTATAAGTATGTTTAGCATCATGCTGCAGGACTGCTGTCCTTCAGCAGGAATGCCGAGCCTGGTTAGAGTTGATCTGATGACGGATGGCGCCAAATAAACGCAACATTGGAAGTAAACCACTATTCACTCCACTGGATGTTGCACCGTCATTTATTGCTCTAACAAATCAGTCATCAACACAAATTTGAGTATTGCAAAAAACAACACCCTTTAACGTCAATGTGAAATAAATGCAAATGTGTAACATAAAAAAAGGAATTTTTAAAAATTAATCTCCTTTAAAGTGACTGACCTAATTTAACAGACGTCCAGCCAAGTAGTCTCATAAGGAGTAGGGATGCAGATCACCTGAGTGCATTGAGTCATTCTCAGGTGATTCTATTATAAAGAAACGTGTTTCTGAAAGATCCATTTTCTGGTTAACCAGTACTCCTAGCTACCAATACAGCATGAAGACTGAAGAACTCTCCAAGCATATCAGAGAGTTGGTTGTTGAAATGTATAAGTCAGGGGAAGGACACAAAGCAATCTCTTACCCCTGCTTTCCACTGGACGGGTAAACGGCGCGTAATGTAATAGATGCGTTTTACTCTCAAAATCAGCAGTGCGTCCCTTCCCACCAGGACTGTTTTAGACAGATATAGCTCGAGAAAGCTTTCCACCCAGTTTGTCCCAGTAAATCACGGAATCACAGGAAAATTGCTACTGCATAACCTAAAGGGTAGCATGCAGGAAAAAAAACTACCTAATTCTATGTTCAAAAGTGGCATAAACTCACCATCCATTCCCAAAACTGCTAATATTTCTGTCCATTCCTTCTCCTGTTTCATGTTGTCCTTGTTAAAATGGTATCATATAAACTGGGTGATTCTCCACTTCATGGATCAAGTTCTTGTCGTCCATGATAAAAACCAACAAAGGAGACCCACAGCCCAATTGACTTCAACCTTTGTGTCACAGATAGTCATGTTTTGTTTTGCGATCGGAAATCTGCACATATCCTTTATTCTGAAACTTCCAGGTACTTTACTTCGCTCCACCCTCCTGATTTCCTGTCTGGTCCCAACTAAACTGCTGAGTTTGACGAGTTTAAGTGTAAAATATAAAACTTCCATCTGATTCACGCTGCTTTGCATCCGTTGGAAACATTCCCAATGACTTTAATGCAATCAGCCATGTGTTACACTTCACTGACATTGACATTCCTTGACTTTTTCGCCCAAATGGGACCCATATCTAATTTTATTATGACAGCACAAATCCGATTTCTTTAAATCCGACCCAGGTCACTTTTATATAGTGTACTAAATCTGATTCATATCTTACATTTTTGAAAGTGACTTCCGTTTGAATGGTCATGTCACATTAAATCCGTCTTGTACGTCAGGAGAAAGGCATCTGATACTGCCATTTTTTCTTCTGCAAATATAGCGTGTGGTGTGTGACGTCTTGTCTAGCTCTCTGACTTGCAAGCCGCTTTAGAGCCTTGGTACATTCACACTGGAGTGTGTTTGCTGTCACATTTCAGTTATAGTGTGAACAACCGCACACTGTAGACCCGAATAAGTAGCCAGAACTCAAAAAAAGAGAGGCAATCAGTTGCCACATATTTTCTGAGTTGATAAACTGAAATATTTGAGTATATCAAAGTTTAAATATTTGGGAGTTTATGTTAAATATAGTTTCTAATTATAATTAAACTTACTGATTAAGCCAACTCAAAATTCATACACATTTGGTGTACACTACCCTTAAGTTATGTTAGTATCATGCACTTTTATGAATATATATATTATATATTTATATTCTTTAGTACAATAATTCAACACAAGTGATACAATGAGCAGAATGTAATCACTGTGAATGTGGTATTAATTAATTAACACGACTTTGAATAATTACATAAAGTGTGATTGATCACGATTGGTATCTCAATACAACAGACTTCTAAGTCACTCATGGTGTCAAAACTATGCCCCTCAGCACCCTGGGAAATATGATAATTAGGTAATTCAAAAATGTTTGAGTTACTTGTAGTCAAAACAAAAGAATATGCTCAACTAACTCATTACATTTCAGTTAATAATAAAAATAATAACTTTTTTCAGAATAATGAGTTTCAGCTACTCAGTGTAACTAAGTAATCTCAACATTGGGGTTTACAGTGCACACACACACACATCTGATTTACCATAATGTCCGGGCTATAAACCGCTACTTTTTCACCATGCTTTGAGCCTTGCGGCCTATACAACGGTGCGGTTAATTTGTTTTGATTTTTACAACTAACGGCCACTAGAGGACCTGCTCAATCTATGGATTGTACGAGTTACATCCTTCACCTTAAAGAGATACTGTGCCTTTAAGATCCGACCGGAAGAGTGAGAGAGGAAGTTCAAGCGAAAATGAAAGCAAAAGTGGAACAGACATACATTATGAGAGCTAGATAGTCTGTGAAAACCAAGTTTTAATGTGCAAACCCTCAATATGGAAATTAAATAAAGCTATGCATATGATGACGCTTTTAAGTTACAGGAAAGTTTTTTGGCTTTTAAAGAAGGAAATAGAGCTGCTTTACTATGTCTATGCAATAAGAGGATAAAAGCTTCCACAGGTAATTAAAGCAGAATGCCTGAACTTGAAGACTTTCTTGAAGATTGGCTAAACACAGAGAGGGGACGGCCGAGATGTTTTCATCACGTTGAAATGTTAATAAAATCGAAGCTTCCCCAAACACCAATCACTTTCCTGTCAATCCCCTCTGTACGGATCCTTACATATGGTAATTAAACATTAAAACACCTGAGGCTTATAATCGGGTGCGGCTTGCAAGTGTGCACATTTATGTTTTTTTCCTACAAATGGCTGTTATTCCCTATAGTTTGGAAAGAACAATAATCAAAAATCTGAATTCAGCATTAGAACCTGCAGTGAGAGGGTAGCCTTAACGCACTGAACAACCTTTGGAGTTCAGTTAAATCCATGATCAGGTTTTATGGGAGGGTAACAATGAGGATGCCAATGAAGAAATAGATCATATCTAGGCTCGACTCATGGTCAAGAGGAAGAAACCAGAGAGCAAAATGGAGCTTTGTGGCCATCAGACAAGGTTCTTTCACAGCAACTCTCCTGTGGAGCATTTGGTGGAACCATTGTGGGGTTTTAGGCACTAAAAGGGTCGTAAAGGAAGAAAGTAAAATACTAGAAATGCAGGGAAACGTAGGGAAATCGTGGAGGACAAATGGTTTTAATCACAAACACAATGGCCCAAAGCGTCCAGCTTCTAGATGGATCATCTACACTATTGGTCCTCTTAATTGTTAATCATTCTGACAGTGCGCATGCACACTCTCAGGTGTTTATGTGTAGTACACTACACCTTCATCCTTTTTATTATACCTCACAGTTCTCACCAAGCCCTTTGAAAATGGCTGAGAGTTGCAAGAGAAAATGTGTCTTCAGAGTGTACGAGAAGAGGAGAAAGGCCTCAGAAAAAAGAACCAAGACCAGAGTGTTTTTAGGAGATTCTTTCCAACGATGGTGCGCGCTGAAAGCAGAGATTGCACTGATGCCTTCGTCACCAAGTTACTACTCATCAGGTAGGCTTTTTTTGTGGCATTCTTCATGGAGAAATGCATTTCAGATTACAACTAAAAGAACTTATCTACGTCTATATTGTAACTTTCCTTTCGTTGTTGCTGAAAAGCATTTTTTCCCCTCAAAAAGTGAAGAAGGCAGTTCTTTCCTGAAATTCCTGAAAATCCTCAGCTATTGCTTAAAGATACACCGAAATGGTGTGAAGAAAAGAGGATGGATGGTCAAAGGTGGCCTCGATTAAACCCAAATCTCAATCTGAAAAAAGTACTTATGGCAGGACTTCAAAAAAGGTTCACAGCTGATCACCATCATGAGATTCAGAAAACCTTACTGGCACCAAAGGGCAATTAATTTGCAGCAGACCTCAGAACAACATTGTAACAGTAACTGTGTGTCACTACCAACATACAATGGTAGAGGCTCCCATGAGCAATAGCCATCGCAAATGGGCTCATTTCAAAAGGTCTATATTACTAAATAAAAAACACTTCCTTCAGACTTTAATAGCACATCGAATCACCTTGTTGTTAAAATGTGCTATACAAATAAAATTGCCTTGCCTTGCTATTTTCCTCCCACAGAGACTGTAGGTCTCTTTGTTTAACGACAATGATTTTAGAGTAGATTCTGGCAATGTTTTTCTATGTATCTTGGTCATTAACAGACAAAACCTTGTACCAGCAAACAAATGAAAACATTAAGAGGTTATCTATAAAGCAATATTAAAAGTGGCAGAGAATCCTTTTATTTACATTAAAAGAGTTCAGTTTTCTTAAAAGGTTATCTGCTGACCACATTTAAAAATGGAGTCTGTAATTGCATCAAACCGCAGCTTGTCAATCCAAGAACCGAGATAGTTGGACTTCTCCACCACCTCAACCACTTCGCCATGAATTAGCCTGCTTGAGCAGTTTAGCAGGAAGAATAGAGGAAAATTATAGTTTAAATGTGTAAGCCTGATTACATTAAAAACTACACATTTTGTCCAGCCTAAAAATGGGGGTAAAACATTCGGGGGGGCTGTGTACGTTTTACTGGCACCATAAAAATACATAGGTTTTTGGTCTACTTCATAAAAACATTATAAAATATGTTAAATTTTGTGGTTGTAAGGTGATGAGAGGGGAAAAAGTATGTATAGCATGATATAGACAGTGTTATGTTATTCTGCTGTTGGTGTTGGTATCCTTTATCTTAAGAACAATTTAGAGCTGCCACAATTTGGAAATTTAGACCATTAACCTCTTCACCCCGTATCCACCTCCTCCTCTGCTTCTCTCCTCTGTGTTTGACAGATGTCTGAGGTCGAATCGCAGCAGCCCAGGCCAACACTGAAGCGCTGTGATGGAGCTGCCAGTGTCAAATTTCCCGTCAAAACCATTCATTCCTCGCTTTCATCAGACCTCATTCACTTTTTTAATTCTCTCCCAGAGGAGGGAGGACATTTTCAAGAAGTGATCTTTGTCTTCGTGCAGGTTGAGCTGAACTGTGTTGAGAAAAATTATTTATTTTTCTAACGCCAACATGCTGAGAGAATAATCTTACAGAATCTAATCTCCCACTATTGCGCCGACCCTCAAAGTAATCATATTTACATGCCGTTATCTATTTAGCGTTTAATGACATGCTGCAAACTCACCATTGTGCTATTACACCTCTTTATCTTCCATCCTATTATACATGTGATCTGATTTCATCCGCCCGGCTGCACATTTACATATCCATTCAATCACACTCCACTGACTAATAAATTTCAGCTTAATTAAACTCGTTTGCATGTGGTGAAATCCCATCATGCGGCATAATAAAATGAGCCCAGTGTGATAGCAGGTTGTCAAGGTGTGTGTAGTACAATGGGTATATTTAGCAAAGATGCCTCTGGGTAAAAACATACATCACCAGTGGGGGTAACAGAGCCACAGCCTGCTGTGGACTAAAAACAAATGACTACTGTATCATTTTGTATAACATCTTAAATGTAGCACTTACCCAAAAGAAGGACACAATATGTTCTTTAATCCATTTAAAATAGTTAAAATCCTACCATGCTGAATTCCACAATATTTTAAAACCAGAACAAAAAATGAAATAAAATACTAATTACAGCCACAAAGAAGCTTTTGGCAATGACTTTTATGAAGTTTCTGCAGGGCTGTGAGTTCCTCACATGGTGAGAGTCGGGCTGACTTCATCCTCATTCACTATGGGACAACATTTGTAAACTTACACAGAAATTTAACAAAAAATGTTGGGTTATTATTTAGTTTGTCATAAAAGATAAAAATGTTCATTGGGGTTCATTTTTCATTTATATTTGCATCCATGATTTTTTATTCATTTATAAACGATTTCTATTTAGCTAGCTGAATGTTTAGTTTACAGATTAAATATTTAGCTATAAAGCTAAACTGGTTAAATAAATATATAGCTTTGAAGTGAATATTTCACTGGAGGTAAAAATGTAACTTGTAAACAAATTAATTTCTCAAGAAGCAGAAATGGACTATCAAAATAAAAGCTGGGTCCCACAAACCTATATATAAACTCCTACTGTAAACAGTTTGGCTCTCTACTTAAATTTTAAACTTCAAACTAAATATTAATACTAACTAATTATTCAGTCTGTCCACTAAATATTTAGTTGAAAAGCTAAATGTTTACTTTGGACCTAACTATTACATTTATAAACTGAAGTTTAGCTTGCTAAATAAATATTTTGTTTGAAATTGCGACATTTATAAATCAATAAATTACATGTATGCAAATATGATTTTGAAAATTGAATCCACATATTTTTTTCTGACAGGCTAAATAACCCAAATTATTACTGTTAACTTTTGACTATGTATCCTTACAAATGGCACCCAGTACTCACTGCATCGGTTTGTTCACACAAAAAAAACTAAGGAGATGCTAAGTAAGAATTAATCCCAACTTGAAGTGTTTTGAATGTGGCCCACGCATCTGATTAAGATGCCCCCACATCACCATTCTTTGGAGGTTTTGGGAGACTTTCTTATTGGACTATGGTTGTTTTTACACCTGATTGTCCAGTAGACTCAGTTCAAACCAAACCTTACTCTCTGGTAATATACTTTTAAAACTAGATTTACCACAAAAATGGATACACAGTGCATCTAAATTACAACTCAGCATAATTCTTTTAAAAGTGCTGGGGACAATAACCACAAACTTAAGTTTGGTTTGAAGATTGCTCGGGACAGTGATTATTAAATATTCATATCCTAAGTATTACTCTGTTTCACGTTACATTACAGTAAACACTGGAGTGTAGGAAAAGGTGTTAAAAATATCCAATCAATAACAGTTGAAAGCCAGATTATTATGTGCTTTACTTTTCAAATGGCAGAGATTAAAATCCACATAAAGCACAACGAAAGGCAAACATGTATTCGTTCCAGAAGAATATGCGCAACAGTTAAATTTGTTCCCTTTGCAACCTTTGCTGTTGTCATTCTCTGTAGAAAAACTTCAACTTTAATTTACAGTTCAGAGTCCTGCAATAGAACGGGTACCTGCGGCTAATCTCCTGTTTCAGGTGGAGATATCATATTATACAAATCTCTCCATGGGAGCGCTGGATGCCAAGATAGTGAGAATATTTCACTTTCAGTGCAAAGTTTGGGACATTTCCTGCCATGCTCTCTCCACAAACACAATGCAAAGATTCTCTTTGGGGAACAAAAATATTACATGAAACAAAAATATTACATGAATACATTTTTGATCGTGTGCAGTAAAAACAATTCCCAACCCATGACATTTATATTGTGTATTTTTTCCATCTTGAAATGGTACCCGTGACATTGCAGGACTCTGCGCTCAATGTATTTGGAGAGGACTTTGAGTCTTTAAAAATCTTGACAGCAGAATCTGTGCAGAAAGAAAACATGACGGCATAAGAAAGTGGATCGGAGTGATTCAAATCGTGGTCTGTTCAGATACTGAGGCTATGCTGAAATTGTTATGGGAGCACAAGTGGCTGTTAGATCGGTTCTGGTAAAGAATTTCCACATCAGGTTTGATTGGGACAAACCGCTCTATCTTAAATAGCGCTGGCAACATGTCCCCTGCGTCCCCCTTTAAAATGTCGACTATGCCGGAGTTACAATACGGTTCAGTCTGGAGCAGTTTTAAAGGTTTCATTGACTCATTAGAAAGCAGGGGGCATGTATCGCTTTTTAAAATCCATATTTTAAGCATGACTCTATGTATTGTCCGCTAAATATATCTATTCTTTTTCTTGGAAGTCGTAGTTTCTTCTTCTGTCTCAGTCTCATTACTGGACCTTTTTTTTCCTCAAAGATACCTTTCAGAGTAATTTATTTTTTGATCAAATTGCTAGTTTGTGGGTTTGTTTTCAGCATTGACTTATCATGGCTGAGGCAAGCATCTTGTCATGCGTCAAGAGTGAGTTAGAGCTGGATGTAACACATCGTTAAGACTTTGATAAAGAATAAAATAGAAAAACTGTAAGTTATTTATTATGTTTTGCAGCTCAGTATTAACCCCACTGGGTTTTGGCATATCTGGTCTAAACCATTGAGGATGACAAAAAAGCAAGAAAGAAGAATTGTGGGGTTTTTTGTCACAGCTCTATGCAAAATATATTTAAACATTGAATTTAAAGTATGTAACCGTTGTATTTACTAAAATAATACCTGCTAAACTGAGCAGTTCAAAAGGATATATATTTTTAAGTACACAGACAGCTGATGCAGCAACATCCTCTCTGAATGTTTTCTCTCTCTACTCAGAGTCTGTATGGTGAGGTGGTGGAGGCTTTTTCCCCAGTTTAGTCTGCTTTGAAGGTTTCCTGATGGAAGGCTTGGAAAAGCATGACCAATTGATTGGAGGCTGCAGCCAACATGTCGCCTGGGTGTAAGTGAGGGTACTTAGACAAATCAACAAGAAGAGGCACAGCCCTGAAGCAGCGGATCACAGCTTCATGAGCTGCAGAAACCCGAAGCCAAACCGCAGAAGGCAAAATGTTGATTCTCCTGACCTCATTGACAAAAAGCTTGACCCATTAAAGCTGTCTTTAAAAAAAGAAAGATCTGCTACAGCTCAAGTTAAAAAGAGTATCGACGGAAAATAATCCAGCATTGATTTATGAAGACAAATGCATTCAGCAGTGGTCTGCTCATGTTCCATCGCTGCCATTCATCTATCAATCTAGACTCATATTTTACATATAATCAGTACCTAGCTCTGGTTGAAATATTTCTCCCCGTCTGTCTCTTCATTGGTGAAGTCATCTACAAAAAGGGACAGAGCAGACTGTACTTTTTAAGGAAGTTGAGGTCCTTCAAGGTTTGCAGCATCTTGCTGCAAATCTTCTACAAGTCTGTTGTGGAGAGTTTTATCTCTTTGTCCATCAGCTGTTGAGGTAGCAGCATCAGAGCCAGGGACTTAAAATGGCTCAACAACCTGATAAAGAAGGCTGGTGTTTTCTGTGGACACCTGTGGAACAACTGGAAATAATGATGCAAAGAAGGATTCTTCATAAAATTAAAAAGATTATGTACAACGCTGAGCATCCTCTTCATGAGACTATCCTACATCAATAGAGTATCTTCAGTCGGAGGCTTCTTCAGTTTCGTTGCAACACAGACCGCTACAGGAAATCCTTTCTCCCCACAACCATCACAGTCTACAACAACTCTTTGAAAAATGAATTAGTAGTGATCAACACTTAATTTCCCTCTGGGATCAATAAAGAATTTTTTAATTGAATTTAATTGATTTTTTTGTTTTTTGTCTTGATTTTGTCACTTTAGAGTCTTTAATTTTCCACCTTGAAACTCTTCAGAGCTTTTGGAGCATCTGTTCAGAGAAGACTGGATTAAACATGATATTAAACAGCTTGTTACTGTCAGCTTCTATTAGATTTGTTAGTAACAGTTTGTTGCCACATGCTTCGTCTATTGAATATATGTATTATACATCATTGGAAAGCTGATATTCTTGTGATTCCAATGATGTGTGCCAATCAAGGACACAATCATAACTGTAGACTCAAGGTTGGATTTTCCGCTTTAGTTAAACCACTCAGAGAGAAAACAGATGTGCAGCTCACAGTTCGAAGCCACTTGTTATCGACATCATGCAGAAATATATTTCTGCATGATGTCATGCAGAAATATGCAGTATATATCAGCCGATATATACTGATATTGGTTTGTCAATTGAGGCCATGAACGGATACTTAAATGCGGAGACTGCAATATTTTCGCAGAAAGTGCTTATTTATCATTTTTTTATTAATATTATATCCAATTTATTTACATCTCTAATATATGCATGTTTGTATGTATACTTACTATTAGAAAACATGCTTAGTTGTTACAGAGAGAAACTCAAAGTTCTTTGCTGCATAAATTCACAGCAGTCTTTTTGTTTTGTGATTGACGGGAGCAAAGGGCTGCTTTCTGCTTCAGAGTTAAAGTGATTACTTTCATTCTGTTGGGTATTTTTTCCATTCCTTCATTCCTTCTCCTCCTCCAGTCTCTGATCAAAGGCTTCAGTTTTCACTGCACTTGAATGAAGTGATGAAAAAAAGTAATTCTTAGTTCAAAAAATCTTCAGAGGGATTCCCTGAATTACAAAAACACACAGAGGACTTTTATTTAAATGAATAATCAAGTCGTACAATGTTTTTACTCCTTATATCGGTAATAAGGAACAGGAGAGTGATCTCAACAAATTGCTCTAGTGTTAAACAGATTCCTTGAGACAAATTACACGGCAGCTTCCCACTCTTATTGTTGCACTTGGCAATTCGAAAGCTAAAAGTCAAACATTAATGTTGCTGCTCTTAGAAATGTAAAAGTTTAGTTGTCACCTTCATTGCACATTTTTCTTTTTTTTAAAGTAGTTATTGTGGACCTAATTATTAAAAAACAGCTAACATTTAATACAGACAAAAAAAAAAAAAAAAAAAATATATATATATATTATATATATATATATATATATATATATATTTATATGTATATATATATATATATATATTATATATATATATGTATATATATATATATATATATATATATATATATATGTATATATATTTGCTTGTGCAACATCATTAAACATTGTATTGTAATAACTCTTTTTGTAAAGTGCCTTGAGATGACATCTGTTGTGAAATGGCGCTATATAAATAAACTGAATTGAATTGAATCATTTATTTTCCTTAGGCAAGTAATCATACAGATGATGGTGAGATGTTTAGAAGTTGTATTTGAAATGTAACCTGCACGGTGAACATCAAATATGTAGCTATAATCATTGACTAGCGTCTGCAGATACACATGCAGACATTGCCGTTAATTTATTGACCACGAACCATGTTTTCTGTTATAGCCCATCTCCATGTGCTGCTGTTCTAAAATATCCATCTTTCATGGAAAAACAAACAGGTTTATGTCCTCTTACTAAACAAATGTTTGGGTCTCTGTAGCTGTCACTTTGTATGACAGAGAAGTGCTGTGGCAGCTACCCAATGCTCCGCTTACATGTCAGTCTTGCGTCTGAAAATCCAAGATGGCAACAGCCAAAGGACAAACTCAAGACTTCAAAACAGCAGTCCACAAGCTAGTGGCTGATGTCACAGGACCTATATCAGACTCACTCATACATTTCCTGAAGTTTATAGAGGTCAAACCTGTATATTATTTTGTATTAGATATCCGGTTGTGCTATTTTTAAAAATCATTTTGACTCTGACACTCATTTAGATATATATAGTATGCCAGTTGTGAGCATGACGTTGCTGCCAGTTACTGGTTATACTCTATCATGCTGCAGATGTCAAGTAAAACTGCCATGACATTTGAGTTCAGCTGACAGACATCATTCTCTATCAGAATAGCAGTGAATAATGGAAGGACAGTACCGCTGTAACCTGCATCCTGAACTCAGAGCACCTTTAAAGCTGTTGTACTGAGATCCCACCATTGGATCTAAATCTAGAAACCTTAATGTTTAAGAGATACATATGAAACAGAGATGTAACAGTACTCCGATTCTGTGATGTTGTTCACATTATTTCATGTTAGAACCAAAAATGCCAATGTCCTTTATTGGTGTTTAAGGGACAGAACAGAATTATTAGGTTTTGCAAAATAAAAACATGAAAATTCTTTAACCGTTTTCCACATGAGTGCCTTTAGATAAAATCCTGTACAACAAGCTGACTTCAGAAAACACAACTAATGGAGTCAATCTGTTTGAAATTACATGTTAGTACAAGGCCAGCAGTTATACGAAGGCCTCAGAGGTTAACCAGAGAACATAATAGCTGTGTTTCGATTAACAATGAAATTGCGCAAATTGAAGTTGCAAAAATAAATTTGCCTAATGGAAACACACCAATTTTGAAAAAACTCGCCTTTTTCCATAAAAACTTTTTGCTCTTGGACGAGGTGGTTTTTCAAGCGTATCGAAATGCGGCTATTTCGCAAAACAGCAATGGAAACACGTTTTTTTGTATCACACGAGTCACATGATCAACAACAATATGTTACTACGAGCGAAAAAGATGTTGAT
Organism: Apricaphanius iberus; assembly: GCA_028564705.1. Taxonomy (NCBI): domain Eukaryota; kingdom Metazoa; phylum Chordata; class Actinopteri; order Cyprinodontiformes; family Aphaniidae; genus Apricaphanius; species Apricaphanius iberus. Next base: position 51,654 of record JAPXFQ010000931.1, read on the forward strand.
GTCGGAAGTAGTAGTAAGAGAAAGATGGCTCGGCAAGTTTGTGTTCACGAAGAGAGGGAGTTTTTTTTTTGCATTTGGTTTGTGATAAAGGCATAACTAAAATATCTGATTCAAAACAGCGAAGAAACTCGAGCATTTACGAAGACCGCTCCCATGTAAAAGCGGCTTGAAGCTAAAATGCCTCTACAAGTGTTCTACATCTCCTCCTCTCATGGCTGATAATGAGCGCTAGTGCCGTGCCTCCAATATGAATATGTCTACTGTAAATGTTCACATCCGTCGCCATTATTCTAAAAGACTCATTGCGTGAAAACTTGTGATTTAAACTGAGTTTTTTATTTAATGGAAACACCGCAATTGTGAAATTGTGTTTTTTCGACATTTAGGAAATACCAACAAAATTTTTCGCATAGTTTTAATGGAAACGCAGCTATTATCTTTGTTCCACTAAGCCGGTACGGCACGGCATGGGTCAATATGGTACAGTACAATATTTTACGTACCACGGTCAGAGATAAGTAATATATAGATATATTATATATATACATTTTCTTGAGTCATTATTTGGAATATATTAACTTTTGGGATCCATTTCCCTACACCATACTTTTTACTTGTACTTATGTAATATTATGAGTATCAATACTCTTACTTATGTAACATTTCTGTATACTTTATCTACTGTGAGTAACTTCACTGTAAGTATTAGTTTCATAAGTTTTAAAATAAAAACACTCAAACTGAAAAACAGCTGTTGTTTTTGTTGTTGTTTTTTGGATTTGTTATTTTGTAAATATGTTATATTTACAAAATTTATGTCTATGTTAAATTTATGTACTCATTCTGAGGGGTCTTTCCATTATTATGATTATCAATTCTGGAACAGACTGCCGGAGGACCTCAGGGCTGCAGAGAACGTTCATGTTTTTAAGAGCAGGATCAAGACTCACCTTTTTTGTATAGCCTTTAACTGATTAGTATTTATTATAGTCCTTTAAATTGCTTTGGGTGAGGGTTTATTTTAATTGATTGCATTTTATCAGTTTTTATCAGTGCTCTGCCAGTTAATCTTATGTTGTTTATATACTGTTTATTTTTATATTTCACCTTCTTATTTTGGTCTTCCCTCCAGTGCTTCCTCTGTGGGAGCCATATGCATCCGTGGTTGTGATCGGCTGTGGCTGCCTGGGTGCTCTCCAGGTAGTGCTTGGGATCTCAGCCTTCCCTCCTTTGGGTGCCCTGGGTCGGGGCCTTGGCTGCTGCTGTTGATCAGCTGATGATGACGCAGACTGCTCTGCTTGACAGGGTGCAAAATTGAGGGGGAAAAAAAAGTTAAATGTATGTATCGTATTTTGAAATGCACTCTATATATAGCTACTCCAAATTTCCCATGAAAATAAATTCAATCAGCGCACACGCTGTACACTTTTACTGTGCACTGTCATCAGGCAATTCTCCCTCAGCAGGAGCAGGCGGGGGCTGTTGTGACAAAGCAGGTGGGTGGAGGGGATACGGGAACCTCTGTATTTTCTTTCCCGCCGTCTTGCTGTATTAAAGTTTACTTGTAAATTTCCCGTATTTTATCATAAGTAAATCCTCTCTCTGCCTCTAAGTTTAGAGAAGTGCGAGAGCTGCTGCAGTTACAGTGGCAGGTCTGGAAAAATCAGCTCCTAGAACGGGAGCAACAATAAGATGAAGTTGGTGAAGACAGAGTCACTCAAAAACAAATTAGAATACACGTAAATATATCGGGGAAATGGGAAAGCAAGTTTCCTCCCTCCTGATGAACTGAACCCGGCGCAGCATCAACACAGGTAAGCGTCGTTCTGTTCACTTAGTGACTAGTGGCAGATTAAAACATGTTGGAAATGACCGATGAAGGTAGGACGTTGTCGGCAAAGAATATAAAGTCCCATTTAAAAAAATCTTAAATAAGAGGTACTCCATCTGCCTCTGTCTCCCCTTGGATCAGAGTTTGAATTAATAAATGTATTTAATAATGTGAGTCAGACCTGCTGTATTTATAGTTGAAATTAGTTTAATTCAGCCTAGTTCATATTCAAAATGGCTAAGAGAATAAAGAATGGCAACAGATTTTAAATGAATAATTAAATGTTTTTTTCCTTGAATCCGTCGATCCGTCAAAAGGGGCGGGGGCCTAGACTGAGTGACAAACACCAGAGTTACAACATGGGGTCAAACAAAGATGTGCTTCAACATAAATAAATAAAACCCATAAACTAATTAGTTATTTGTCTCTTCTATCCATTTTTGTTCAATAAAAAATTATCTACAAAAAATAGTAATGGTTATAATATGGTTTAGTTAAAGCATTCAAAATTGGATAGTACAATTTAAAATCTACAAATGTTAAAGGTTACCAAATACCCACTCTCAAAGAAAACTTCGAAATCTGAAGCACTTGAGTACATTTGCCCCTCGGTCGGTTGGGGGGGGGGGGGTGTGCTAAAATCTCGCCTGGGGCGCAAAATACCCCAGGTCTGGTCCTGGCCCCTTTGATGGCGTTTCCTTAGTCTGGCCCATCTGTACTCGACCCATGGCCTTTTACGACTGCTTTTAACTGGGTTTGCATGAGAGTTCTGTTGGAGGGGGGTCATTCTTTTTAATCTACAGGCAGGGATGTTAATGTGGGGTCATTTTAGTCTGTAAAACACTTTCACATCCATTTCTTGTATGAAAAGCTCTTTACAAAAAAAGTTTGATTTGCTATATTTCTAAAATGTTTGTCATGTTTGTTTTTAAAATACCATAATTTGCCCGTAGAACAATATTTTTTTTCTCCATCTAATGATATCCTGTATTACTCATTGCTTAAGTAGTCTTTTTGCGAAAGTATAGCAAAATCAAACAAAGTAACCAAGACATCCATGATAACTCTGGAGGAGCTTCAGAGGTCCACGGGTCAGGTGAGAGAATCTGTGGAATGGATATCTTGTGTGCACGAATGTTCTATTGCATAAAATCAAAGTAGAATACAGTTGGTGAAAGAAAAAGTTAAAGTTTTTGCCCAGGACAAAACAACAATGCTCTTTAATTGCAGCTACTTTGTGCATAGAGTTACTGTTAATATTTCACAGGTACTTTGTACCAGTTTTACCTCAATAGTCTTTTTTTCCCCATCATTGGATATGTGAGTATTAAACTAATGCTACAATCAATAAATCCTATTGGGAATATTTAAAAAACTAGGCTATAAAATCACAATATTTCATTTTGAGAACATATGCAGATATATTTTTATTTTTATTTTTTTTTATTCTTTATCAGACAGAGCTTGATCTGGATCTTATTCTTGTGGGTTTAGTGATCACATCTGATCAACGCTGATGGAAGAAAAAAAGCTTTTGAATAGTTAGTTCACATATGAAAAATACTGGTTTTGTCTCTCTCTTTCTTGCCATCTGTAGACAAACTCTTTCAGAGGGCGGGACTCACTTTCACTTCTTTCAGTCCGGCGTCCTGATTGGTGTCTCTCCTCCGGGGGAAGGCGGTGAGTGTGGGTGGGCGGTGCGATGGATCCACATGGAGTCAGCTTGATGTATCTGTGACCGTTAGTCTGTTCCATCCTCCGGTGGAGTCGATCCGAACAGTGTGGAACACTTTGGCGCATCTTTAGCTTCTCCTGTACTGGAACGTTTTTTTGTTGTTTGGTTTTTTACTGAATTGAAAGACAGTATCTTCAGAATATATTTTTCTTGTTCCTTCTGTTTATGCCCCTTCACGTTCCCCCGGGAAAATTTGGAAATAGGACCAGTTTGATCCATGCGTAAAAGTCCTTATTTAGTGATTTATCCGGAAAAGACTGTCGGGATTAGAGTTACCGAGTCCGATGGAGATCTCTTCTCCTTCATGACAGCGGATTTAGGTCTTTTTAAGCATTTACAGATAATAATTCAAGAAATTTAGAACAAACCCCTCTCGGTCTCATCTGGAAAGATATCCCAATGTTTGCGCTGTTTTAAACGGGATCTTTGTGAGAGATCTAGGGCTCCAGCGGACACGTTGCTGTCTTTTATGAGTAAAACTGTCTTAATGGAAACATGACCAACGGTACAAGAGAACCGGTCCTCCTGAACACCTTCAACCTGCTCCACCTGCTCCTGCTGCTGGCTCATGTTCAACCGGTGAGTCTCTCCGCGCAGCGCAGGCATCCAGCGCGCTATTTTGGCCACATCGCTGAGAACTCCGCGGCCGGAACGCCTGTGGATGGGGTCTTGATCCCGCTTGAAGACGGGGTCTGCTCCGGTACAGATCTTGATGGCAGCCTATACGGGAATTATCCCTCTGATTTTCGGATCGTGTACAACTCCGACAACCGGGACAAACGAGGGCATTTGATTTTGGTGTCCGCCAAACCTTTGGACCGAGAGTTTATAGCGATGTACGAGCTGACAGTGGAATTGCCGCCCATATGTTTGAGGAGACCAGCGGCCGTCCAGGTTGAGGTGTCCGACAGGAATGATAATATCCCCCAGTTCACCAATGGGAATAAAACAGTGGAAGCCGACGAGCTGACGCCTCTTGGAACCGTGTTGGCTCACTTTGACGCAAAAGACGGCGACGCTGACAGAAACGGACGCACAACTTTTTACGCATCACCAGAGTCCAGTTTGCTCCATGTGGTTCCACACACCGGCCAGGTGAGGCTCGTAGGCTCCCTGTTGGGGGTCCGCCAGCTCAACCTGCGGCTGTACGTGAAGGACGGCGGGGATGTGGCGCTGGTCGGCGACCCAGTGTTCCTCCGCGTCAACGTCCGTGGGTCCAGCCGAGCGCACCGCAGACCCCGCGCTCTGTCCGAGGATCTGACCTACACGGTGACCGTTCCAGACCACATCCGGGTCGGTGATCTGGTGTTCACCGTGCCGGACCACAGGTTCCAGCAGCGTTGGTTCGAGGTGATATCCGAGGCCGACTCGCCCGTACAGATCGAAAGGGACTCGGGGCGCATGTACCTTGCGCGCAGTCTGCGGGAGCCCGCGGAGGTGGTGGTGAAGATCCAGAACCTACGAGGTAAGACAGATACTTTATTTCTCTTTGCGTAAAAAGTGGCCACTGTTTGATACAAGCTGCTGTTTTACAGTTCGGTTCCGCAGATGAATCTTAAGAAAGAGACCGCTGCTGAGACTGAAATACGCGTTTTTGAAGATTCTGATAATTGTTTTATTGCAGATCACGAACAGTGCTTTGTTTTGTGGGATTCAAGAATTTTCTGAAGTTGGGGGGGTTTAAACAGGTACGCTGCTAGACATAAAGCCATACCAGGGTTTCTGAATGTAAAGAATGTCCAGCTGCAAAAATATTCTTTCCTGTAGTATATTCAGATTTCTAATAATTATTTTGTGCCAAGCATCATCTTTTGACTGGAACTAATGTTAATATTTAGTGGCCAGTTTATGGTCTAGCCTTGAACTTGTGGGAGAGAAATATTATATACATTTGTTACTTTTCTACTTAGTAGTTGGGATATGTTTTGTTGTGTCTGTCATGGGACAGTGAGAGACACTATTTCGATTACTTGTATGTGTAATACTTGTGAAGAAACTACCAATTAAGCTGACTTCACCTCACATATATATACAGTACAGAATAAAAGGTTGGACACACCTTCTCATTCAGTGTATTTTCTTTATTTTCATGACTACATTGTAGATTATCACTGAAGGCATCAGAACTATGAATGAACACATACGGAATTATGTAGAACTTTTACAAAAAAGTGTGAAATAACCTGGCCTCCAAAGTCACCGGATCTGAACCCAATTTAGATGATTTGGGATGAGCTGAACCGCAGAGTGAATGAAAAAGGACCAACAAGTACTGAGCATCTCTGGGAACTCCTTCAAGACTGTTGGAAAACCATTTCTGATGACTGCCTCTCGTAGCTCAAGAGAATGCAAAGTAGTAATCAGAGCAAAGGGTGGCTACTTTGAGGAATCTAAAATGTAACACATGTATTCAGTTATTTCACCCTTTTTGTTTAAGTACATACAGTAATTCCATACATCATGTGTTCATTCATAGTTTTGATGCCCTTAATTGAGAATCTACAATGTAGTCATAATAGATAAATGAAAATGCTTGAATGAGAAGGGTGTTCAAACTTTTGGTCTTGTACTGTGTATATATTATATATATATATATATATATATATATATATATATATATATACACGGATTCAGGCTCGCATATATATATATATATATATATATATATATATATATATATATATATATATATATATATATATAAATGTACAACATCAGGAAATTGCTGTTGTATTTTAAGCAAACATGATCACACAAACACTGAAATAAAAATAAAATGTGCTGAATATATTGATATATAGTTGTGCTTGCATCTCGCCCATCTCTGCCTTGTTCCAGTAGCTCATTTTTCATCAAGGTGCTCTGGTTGCCCAGCACCTGATGCAGACTTGGCGATGTCTGAGCCGGCACACTGGATGCTGTTCATTGCTTATTGCCCCGATGAGCAATGAACAGCATCCAGTGCCCCGTGCTGAATGTAGGAAACATTTATTGAAACAACCATAAGTAAAAGTAAGTAAAACTTTATTTATGTAGCACCTTTCACAGATAAAAATCACAAAGTGTTTCACAGAGTACAAAAAATACAGCATACGTCAAAAGAAAAGCAAAAGAGGATAGTAGCACAAGGTACATTTACATAAAAGCTTGTCTAAATAAAAGTGTCTTCGGCTGCTTTGTAAAAGAATCAGCAGAGTCAGCCACACGAAGAAACAGGGGCAGGGCGTTCCACATTCTGGGTGCTACAGCCTGAAAGGACAGGTCACCTCTAGTTTTAAATCTGGTCTTAGGGACCTTCACGAGGTTTTGGCCCGAAGACCGTAGAGTGAGGGATTAAAAGGTCTGATAAATATTGTGGGGCTTGTCCATCAAGAGCCGTAAAAGTCAAAACTAAAATTTAAAAATCCATTCTAAACTTGACCGGTAGCCAATATAAGGAAGATAAAACCGGTGTTATGTGAGCCCTTCTGTTAGTTCCTGTTAAAAGCCTTGCTGCAGCGTTCATATCATGAGCTCCGTGCATCTAGACCTGGTGAAGACGTCTAGCAATAAACTATAACTCTGCACTGCTGTATATACTCACTGTACAATAACCCCGGTTTTGTGTATATATTATCCTTTATTATTTATTTGTATTTATTTTTATTTCCTTTTTTATTTTACTTATTTAAATTCTGTACTGGAGAGAAAAGTTGCCGGAGTCAAATTCCTTGTATGTGTCATACTTGGCCATTAAAGCTGATTCTGATTCTGAGTCTGAATTTTAAAGCGACCATTGGTATAATGGGATTTAAGTAAGTTTAAATGTGACATGGTGACGTGGACTGGTCTGCTATGATTTTCAATCCAAACAACCGCTCAGGTTTACTACAAAAACGCCTTGTCGATGTGATAAATGGGCAGACATGAGGACTATTGTGACTTTGAAAAGCTCAGCATGTTGAACACTGAAGCAGACGGGCTGAAACTTGCATAGACTGATCAAACTTAGACAGCAACCTGATGAATGGATGAGAATCTAAACCCAGTTACAAATACAGTGTTAGTTTTTGAACAAAAGATGTAGAACTCTTTATTAGTGTCGATAGTTTTCATATTTTATGTAGGTATCATCCCATTTGCAAAGTTATACTGTCAAAAGTGAACAGCAATAAGTTGGGTTATTTTAGCCTGTCCTAAGAGAAAAAAATGGGGTTCCGTTTTCAAAGTCGTATCTGCCTTCATGTAATGCATTCATTTATGAATGTGATATTACATATTCATTTATAAATGTTTTAAAGAATAGTTTGCAAGCTAAATAGACCTATTTAGTTTGCAAATAAAATATTTAGCTCAGAACAAAAAAATTTAGCTAGCAAGCTAAGCTATCTAGCTAAATATATCATTTCGAAGTAGATATTTAACTAAGAGCTAATTATTTAGCTAAAATTCATATTCACCAAGAGATTTTCAGCGACCTTATTGTTGTATTCTTATACCCATTTTCGTTTTGTTTTTTGTGGATGTGTAGTTATTAGTTTATATCATTGATTTGTTTCGATATGTAGCTCCGTTTTATTGGTTGTTCTTCATCTTCTTTCATTCTTATCTCTTTTTCCCTTTATTTTGTTTCCGTGTCCATCAGTTCAGGAAATTAAAACCAAAGCAATCTCTAATAAAGATTTTTTACACATACAGTATATATCAAGAGTAGTACTATGGCTAAAGCTGCAATGCTCTGCTTGAGAAAGTAAATCTCTCGGGCTTGTACTTGGTACTCAGACACCAATTCTGAGTACCACACTGCCAGACAGGACATGCTTTAGAAACATCTTGTCTTGACATTTTATGAAAGTAAATGTTTGACATTCCGGGACAAAACTAAACAGTGATAAAGAGTTCGCATTCAGTACTGCCAGCAGTTTATAAGGTAAGCAAGATCCGGTTTTTATTTTGGTTTAGTTTTATTTATACTTCTGATTATCGGCAAGTAAATTTTTTTATTTGACATATATTTAGCTCTGAGCTAAATGTTTAGTTTGAAGCTAAAAATGTAGCTACCCGGTTTAGTTTGATAGCTAAATAGCTTAAAACTAAATATTTCTCTGGCTGACTAAATTTTTAGTTCGAAGCAAAAAATAATAATTTTTAAGCTAAATATTAAGCTTGTAAACAAAATATTTAATTTGAAACATCGATATTTAGAAATGAATAATTATAATGGATGCAATATGATCCCCCATTTATTTCCTCTTACAACAAGCTGAATAACCCAAAGTATTGCTGCTAAGTTTTGACTGTGTAACTTTCTAAACGACACCTCCTAGAGATTTTCTGTATTAATGACTGAGAGTTTTTCATTCAGTCAGTTGTGTGTAACGGCTCATGTGTTGGCTCTTCTCCAGCAGTTTGAATTGACCCCGTCAACGGCTACTTTCTGCTCTTTCATTCATTCTTTACAATGCTCCACAGATCTCTGCCAAGTGTGTGTGTGTGTGTTTTTGAGAGAGAGACAGAGAGAGAGGGAGTGTGTCGGGTTGTGTTTGCTGCCAGCAAACTGTTAAAGGACAGTGTTGAGTTTGTAAGGTGTGAGTAACCACGCCCTGGAACATTTCACACACTGATTTTAGTTTTCCAGTTAACAGCGACACAGGAGTTTTTGTTGCTCCCCAAAGGCTTCCAATGAAGCTGAATATTCAGATGGTTAACGGCTCCTAACGAGAGGGCAGGATTTGTGAGGATAGCTGATTTCTTCAATACGGCAGGATTTTGTTCGCGTTGATAGAGCGATCTCAATATAAGTAATAAAATATCGGTGCCAGTGCCTTCGGAAGCACTTCTCATGTGCCAACATTTATTAAAAAGGATGGAGGAGGTTTACTTAAGAGTGGGAGGTTTAATTAGTTCTTCAGTTCAAACACACTCTCGGATACTCAGGATATATAACCTTTGACTTTTTGCTCATATATCTAGGGATAAACTTTGCAAATGAGCATCTGATATATATTTAAAAAATAAGTCCAATATTCACTAGAAAATGCCCCACTGGTTGTATAGTTTCCATTCAGTTCTGTGGAATAAGAGCCCATTCTCAAAATAAAGCAGGTTCATGGAGGGAAATATATTAATATATATTGTATATAACAATATAACATAATAACAAGACTTTCAGGCTGCACACATATATTGTATATGATTTATTTTTGACTGAAATCATATTCTCCAATTTGTCTTCAGGCAATTTAAAAGGAAATCATGCTATCATCCCAGCCCAAAGGGTCTTGATCAGAACAAGAACAAGGACAAGTACTATTAGAACTATTAGACGGATGAAGACTTATGAAGTTAACTGACCAGGGTAAGGTTAAATGTAAGCTTTTTAGTCTGCTGAGCATTTCCGCTTAGTTAATTTGAATATATAAAGAATACACTCAGCAAGGAGCATAATTTATTGTAGATATTCTGCATTTTTGTAGTCTTTTATTGCATCTTTAGTCTTTGAGCTTAACAGACAGGAGAGATAATTCAGTTTCAACAGAGATATTCAGAGGATAGTCATAGGATTAGTTTGGTATAATTAACACAAAAGAGAGGATCCATTCTGCCTTTTTTTGACACTTCAGTCTGGTGTTGGTGGCATATTTGATTTGGGGGATAATTTCTGAAAAGCATTTTTGACCTTAGTGTGTCTTGTGATGGCTACTGCCCAAGACGGTAATGGATGTCAAATCAAAGTGCCTTCATTAACCAAATAGTTTTTTGTTAATTAAGTTTTAAAAAGCATTTTTTTAACCTATTGTTTAACCAGTTATAACAGGTCTATAATGTATCAAAGCTCATATTAATGAAGTTCTTTTAAAAAAAATACACATAAAACAATCTCAGCCGCTCATTTCCTGACCATTTCACCCCCTTTCAGTGTGAGCTGTTTAGATAGTTACTTAGTCACTTTTTATGCAAATTAGCAATTGCTGACCCCACCCATCTTTCTTGTAACTTGTGGTTTGACATGGTTTGACAGGTGAAGGGGAGTTATGTGCTAATTCTGCGTATTGTGACATCACAATAAGGTACTTTCCTAAACAGCTCATAGAAGTAAAAATTGCGACAAAAAAATGTGGATGGATGATTTTTAAGTTTAATGTTTTGGTGTTTTATAGATGCAGCAGAGACTGCCCCTCACCTGATAAACCCTGCCCCTTACATGTTCCACCCCTAGTAACAAGACAGGTGGATGTGTTCTGCAAGTGCTAATTGGTATAAAAGTGATTAAGTAACCATCTAAACAGCTCATTCTGAAAGGGAGTGAAATGGTCAAGAATTGAGCTGAATAGATCATTTTGTTTATTTTTTGTGGGTTTTTTTGCAAAGAACTTCATTAACATGTTTTGACCTGTTATAACTGGTTTAAAAAGAGGCAAAATATGTCCCCTTTAAATCATCCATTTCTATAATACTTAAAAAAAACAATGACCGTCTGTCAATCCGAATAAACATCAAACTTTAGGATGATTAAAACAAATAAAGAAGAATATTTGAGAGTGGCATTAATCAGAGGTGGTGGCCAACATTTAGCCTGCAGCTCTGATCTGTTTGACAGGAAGAAATGCCATCCAGATGCTGCTGTGACCCCCTCGACACTCAACCTAAAGTAAATGTTTAACCTAAAGCCTAAAGTCCTTACATCTGAACGATGATGGTGGCAGCTTGACGTTCTGGTCAGGTCTGGCTAATCAGTCAATCCAAACAGCATCTTTGGTGTTTATTTGTAAAAATTAGTGGTGTTTGCTCACCTGGAGCTCTCCCAGGTCTGAACACATGGACCACAGCAGAATCAGAGCTCTGGACAGGAAGTTTGTGTTAAAACAGAGATGCAGAGGTTTGTGGCCGCGGAGGAAGAGAACGGGATTTGGTCGACACGGGTCTTGGTGTGCTGTAAACCGTCCGGCTGATTGAGAAGGCCTGCACTTCGTCGGCTGCCGTGGTGATTAAGAGCTGTGGGAACAAGGTCTGAGCAGCAGCCGTCATCTGGTGGAAGGTGACTCAGCTCTTTGTCTTCAGGTATTCAGTGAACCCCATCAGTCCAAACTTAGGACATCGGTAACTAAGTTATTGTCATTACCGTCAATAAAAACATATTTTGATGTCAGTAAACTGAAACCGAATGGCAGTAGATCCAATTCATCCTCCTTTGGTGTCTTCACATTCAGCTTCTCTTATATGGGGGGCCATTTGTAAAGTTACACAGTCAAAAAGTTATTTAGCCTGTCCTAAAAGAAAGAAAGAAAGAAAGAAGGAAAGAAAGAAAGACAAAGAAAAAGAGAAGTTCACTTTTCAAAGTCATATTTGCATCCATTTTAAATATTCATTTTTAAATGTCTCAAAATTAATATTAAGTGAACAAGCAAAATGGTTGGTTTACAAATTATATTTATATATTTAGCTTCCAAACCATTTAGTTCGTAGCAAAATATTTTGTCCGCTTACTAAAATGTAATTAATATTTTCCTTGCAAACTAATTATATAGCTTCCAAAGTAAGTATGTATCTTTTTAAGTAAACATTCTGTATTTTTTTGCAGACTAAATATTTAGCTTGTAGCTAAATATTTTTTCTGCTTACTAAAAATTTTGTTAGAGAAATAAATATTGAGCTTGCAAACAAAAAATTTGACTCCAAACTGAATGTTTAGCTTACTAAATAAATATTTAGCTTCCCAAGTAAGCATTTTGCATTTTAACTAAATATTAAATACTTTATTTGCAATCCAAATATTTAGCCTCCTAACATAAGTTTTGGTTTTGAGCTAAGTATTTAGTTAAGTTAGCTTTGTAACTGAATATTAAGCAAAGTTTCTAGCTTCCTAATCACATTTATATATATATATATTCTATGAGATTTATGATTTAATAGTGCAGATATAACTTAGGGAATTTATAAAAGGAAAAATAACTCAAATTATTTGTATTAATATAGGTGTACTGATGTTGAATTATTCTTGACTTTTTGATACGTATGAAAAGGCACACATATTCTCAATATTTTTTTCATTGTTGTAATTATTGTTGTTAAAGTCATCCTGGAATGTTGAATATTGTTTATTACCTTAAGAAATACATTTTTTTAAACTTGTACAGACTTGAGTAATCATGGCCAGGCTCTTTTGACAGAGCAGTCAGTACCCTTGCAATCAAATAATCCTTACAGAATTTCCATATAAAGGGGCTCAAAAACATTCATGCATCTGTGAAGCATCTTGATTAATAGACATGTTTACCAGCTTGCTTCCTCTCTGTTTTGATATGACTCGTTGATAATTTAATTCCTAACTTGCTCTGATAATAAAATGTGGACTGGGTGTGGACTGGATAGGAATTCATCTTTAATAAGTTAAGAGTGATAATGATTAAGACCAGAAACCAATGACAGTAGTCCATTTCTAACTGCAGTTTTTAACATTAATAAATAAGCTGAATATAACCATAATTTATAACTAATACAACATATAGCAAGCGCTGCAGTTATTCAACACTTACTGTTTTATTGTTCCTTCATAGGGATTTAGCATTTGGATTTTTAAAGTTGTATTTGTAACTACATGCTCCCACTAAGCCAGATTATGACAACAAATAATATTAACTACCACAACTATGCTGGCGACACTCAGCTTTATATCTCAATGTCACCAGGTAATGTTGAACCCGTCCAAATCCTCAATAAATGCATTGAGCAAATGAACAGCTGGATGTCCCTTAATTTCCTCCAACCGAACAAAAACAAAACTAAAGTACTTACCTTCGGACCCGAAAAAGATCGATTACATATCAGTGCACAGCTTCTATTGGTCCAACTAGAAACTACCAACCAGGCCAGAAATCTAGGTGTAATAATGGACTCAGACCTGAATCTCCAGGGTCACATAAAGGCAATAACAAGGTCAGCTTGCTATCACCTGAGGAACATCTCTAGGATTAAAGGACTATTGATGCAAGGATACCTAGAAAGACTCATCCATGCATTTATCTCTAGCCACCTTGATTACTTTAACAGTATCTTCACAGGTCTGCCTTAAAAAAATTCAGACAGCTGCAGCTGATCCAGAACGCTGCTGCTCTTGTTCTCACTAGAACCAAGAAAGTAGAACACATCACCCCAGTTCTAAAGTCCTTACACTGGCTCCCTGTAGCTCAGAGAATAGAATTCAATGTGCTTTTATTAGTTTATATACCATTGAATGGGTTCGCACCAGGGTACATTAATGATCTGCTATCACGGTACAAACCATCCAGATTAATTAGATCCTCCAACTCTAGTTCACTCACCGTCCCTAGAATCAGAACCAAACATGGAGAAGCAGCTTTTAGCTTCTATTTTCCCCATATCTGGAACAAACTCCCGGATGAATGCAAAACTGCAGACACACTGAACCATTTCAGATCAAAAGTTAAAAAATATATATTTAGACTTGCTTATGACTAACTGATACAACTTTTGCGTTCATTCTTTTTAATTACTGTTAATTTTTTCTGTTTTAATTTTCATAATTTTACATAAATGTTCCCTTATGCTCTAATCACTAAATGTTTTCTTTTCTTTTAATTACATAAATTGTCTTTTATAAATGTTCTTTTAAGATTTCTTTTAGTGATTCTGTTTTAATTTTTTACATTTTTCTAATCATATAAAGCACCTTGAATTGCCTTGTGCTGAAAGTGTGCTGTACTAATAAAATTGCCTTGCCTTGCCTTTCTAAAGAAGCAAAGCTACACCTCAGAGAAGAATTAGAATACATTCATTAGGTAATTTACACAACATATTCAAAGCAATTATTTAAAAAAGTGTTATTGTACTGAAAGAAAACAAAAAATATACACACTGGAACAAACACAACATTAAAGGTGTTAATTTGCATATTTAAATGAGAAAATCTGGACTGCAATTAACGTATCTGCCTCCACACTGGCTGTATTTCCCTCACCGCAACTGTTATATTTAACTGTTATTAATTGTTTACGTCGAAGACTGTTTGAGCTGAATACCCAAACACAAAACACACACATACGCATAATTTCACAGACATGGTCCTGTTCTGTCAGGTTTCCGTGCAGATCTTCAGTGCATGGCAGCCCTGAGGTGACAAACACACTTACAGCTTCTTTTTTTCCCTGGTTTATTCTATTGTCTTTATTTCTGGGTTGGGCCTGCGGCCCGAAGCAACCTGCCACAGCGCCACATGTTTGCTTGCTTGTGTGTGCGTGTTTGTGTGACACCAAACACAGTTGGCCCATGTATCCTTGAGGCTGCTGTGCTTCACAGCGATTGTAAGTCTGTCCGTGTCATGTGGATTTATCAGAAATAGTCTCATTTAGTCGCAGTTATTTAATTCTACCCGTGTGTGAGCGTCCAACAACAGATTATCGCTCTTAAACGCCATTTAATTTCTTCCAGATTCAATCTCAGTTTTACAATCAAACTGAGAGCTGGCCCATATGAAGTGCCATTAGTAAAGTCATAGATTAGCAGCAATAATTTGGGTTATTTAGCCTGTCAAAAGAGGAACAAAATGGGGTATTTAATAATTTTGTCGATGGTATTTATTCAATTACAAATGTCGACATCACAAGCTAAATATTTAATTTGTAAAATAAATATTTAGCTAAAGATTTTTCTAGCATACTGAACTAGCTGACTTAATACTTGCTTTAAACTAAACATTTAACCCAGAGCTAAATATTTAGCTAGCATATTGAACTAGCTGGCTAAATATATATTTTCAAAATTAATATTTGATTTTTAAACTAAATATTTAGTTAAAAGCTATATTGAACTAGCTGGCTAAATATTTAGCTTCAAACTTAGTATTTAATTTGTGAAATAAATATCTAGTTTGAAGCTAAATATTTTGCAAGCATGGTGAACCAGCTGTCTAAAAATATATATTTTAACTAAATCTTTAATTTTTAAAGTAAGTATTTAGTTTAAAGCTAAATATTTAGCTTCCATGTGACCTGGGTGGGTAAATATGTAGCTTCAAAGTAAATGTTTAAGTCAGAGCTAAATATTCAGTTAATACTCAAATTTACTTGCTGATAAGCAAAATGTCGAAATAAAAGCTGAATCTTGCAAATTTCTATATCAACTCCTGCTGCTGGTGCAACACTGTTGTTGTAAAGTAATCGATAAATGTTTTTATTGCTACAAACAGCTCATCCTACATTTGAAATGAAACTTGGGAATGTCTGGAGGAAAATACAAAAAATGAAGAGGTGTCATGAAGAACATTCAATCTTATTTTGGTAGT
This sequence comes from Apricaphanius iberus, assembly GCA_028564705.1. Classification (NCBI taxonomy): domain Eukaryota; kingdom Metazoa; phylum Chordata; class Actinopteri; order Cyprinodontiformes; family Aphaniidae; genus Apricaphanius; species Apricaphanius iberus. The sequence continues at coordinate 67,500 of JAPXFQ010000931.1, forward strand.
CATTTTTTTGTTTTTAGCTCTGAGCTAAATGTTTTGTTTAAAGCAAAACGTTTTGCTAGCCAATTTTGCTTGCATGCTAAATATTTTTCCTTCTAACTTAATATGTATTTTCGAGCTAAATATTTCATCCATCCATCCATTTTCCGAACCGCTTAGTCCTCCAGGGGTTGCGAGGGGGCTGGTGCCTATCTCCAGCTGTCAACGGGCGAGAGGCGGGGTACACCCTGGACAGGTCGCCAGTCCATCACAGCTAAATATTTCATTTGTAAACTAAATATTTAGTTTGAAACTGTGACATTCATATATAGAATAAACAATATGAAAGAAAATATGACTTTGAAATATTGACCTGCATTTTCTTGTTTTATGGCAGGCTAAATAATCCAAAATATAATTTTTTATTGTGTAACTTTATAAACGGCATGTTGTTGTAGTTTGAGATGCTGTAGTTAAGGTGCGAGAGCTTAGACGTGGGGAATGCATTAGATTAATGAGTCCCCCGGTGTTCATTCAAGCATATTTGTGTGCATAGGCTGTGTTAGCGGCACAAATGCAGTGTGTTTGTGTAAAGAGCTGCAGGACAAATTATGACCAAACTGTGAAGCTCTCAAGCGTGACCTTTTCAGGGCAACAAAACATCAAAATGCACATAAATAATGAACATTGTTGAATCTTTTTCAGTGTTTTTGAATTTCATAAATGCTCGTTCTGATAAGGTCAAATGGACACGAGTATGGACAGGACGGCTGTATCTTGAAACATTAAGTTAAATGAGGTTCTTTTCTGGAGTCACGTCTTTTTCAAGGCATGATTGGTTTATTTAAACAGGGTCAAGTAAACAGCTACTACAAAACACGACATTTAAAGGTTTTTGCATGTTTTTATTAGTTTCAAGACACTAAAATCTGCGTTCATTTTCAGCATAAAGCAACTGAATATATATAGTTTATGTTTATTATAAAAAAAGATAATTATAAGAACTGCCTAGAAATAATTTCCAGAAAGTTTAGAAAAAGAAAAAAAGACCAAAGAATAATGTAGTGTATTCATGCAGAGAAATGAAAGGTTATTTCACAATAACATATTTGTTCAACTTATCTTAGATGGTATCTTATACTAGAAGAATTGATCAAAATAGACTTTATCAGGATTGTTAAATTGTGAAAAGCATTGCAATTTTTCCAAATAAGGTTGTAAATAAACCCACGGCCTGTTGGGGGTGCTAATGATACGGTGAACATTCTTTTTTAATTCGTACTCTGTTGTCATTCTCTCCTCGTAGCTTTCCATTACTCTTCCATCCAATTGTGGCTGTTTCTCCCTGTTGTCCTAATAGCTTATTGACAGCCAATCAGCTGTGTCCTCAGGCGATATTACTCACCGATCACCAACTAGGACAAGGTCACCCCATCCAAACTGCAACAATAAACTCTCAACCAAGCAACAATAGGCAGAAGCAGAACAAGGCTGCAGCATTGAAATGTATTTAACGTTTTTACCTTTTTCAATGCTCCATAACCATTTACCATATGTTTAGACATCAACAATATGCTGTATTCATGAAACTGAATCAAAAGCCTGAAAAAAATTCCTATAATGAGATCTTGAGTTGCATTACAGAGTTTTGCTGACTCAGTTTTAGTGCCAAAATCAGGGCTGCACTTACAGATTTCATTGTATTTGATGTATTTTAGCTTTTTTTTTTACACTTGAAGGTTTCAAATCAGTTTGATAGCCTGAGTAAAAAGGAAAATCAGTTTTCAAATGACGATTACATACTGTTAGGGTAGAGATACCCAACACAACCCTCTCCCATATGAAAAAGCAGTTTCCTAATAACTCACAAGAAGACATTAGTTATGTTTCCACTATTGAAACTTTTCACACATGGGTTTAGGAAAGAGTTTAGTAGGTCAAATTAAACCTTATTTAGATTTTCTCTTATGATGGGAACATGTTTGCATATTTCATTTAACAACCCTGGTTGTTTTTATCTGTTAAATTCTTCTGTAAGCTATTCCTCATTTGTTCGTGTTTTGTATACTTGCTATTTGTTCAATAAAGTTATTAAGAAAACTTCACACGTCATTATTCTAACCTCCAGCCAATCGTGTAGTGTCATATCAGCATCCAGCCAATCAGTTAACCCCTTGTCATAATGAGGCACAAGTCCCAATCAGATCCGGTACCTATATCGATTGTTTGAGTACATACACCCAGACTGGTACTCTGTCGGTTTGTGAAACGACCCTGAAAACAGTGTAGTTGAGTTAAGTCCATTTCCACTAGATGGGTTCTGGGACATTTTTTACAGGGAAAATCTAAAGCCGTGTTTCCACTATTGGAAACGCACTTACAGTCTGCTTTCTGACACATTGCTTCAACCTGTTGAATAAAAAAAAACAGAAAACAAAATCTCCCATTTAGTAGTTTATAGGATAGAAAAGGTGTACGTCCACTTTCTCTTCTTGTTCATCTTTCCTTCAACTCCGGTGAACGATAGGATAAATAGAGGTGAAAAGAATAATCTGCAGTCAGGTCTCCTTCAGTAACAGAATTAAACAACAAATCCATCACAAATGGCCTGTGCATGCAGTCAGCTTGCACACATCAATGCAAGCAAAAAGAAAAACACACAACCCCACGAATGAATAATGACCTCCGTTTGGCGCGTGTGTTGAAGTGTTTGCGATGGATGCAGCGTGTCTGCTTCCTGCATGTCGACCCAGTCCCTTATTGCAAACTCACAGACACGCGCAAGCCCTCGGCGCTGTTACACATCATTGTGTCTGTGTGATTTGACGTGTCCTAGCTAATTGTCTCACATCACACTCTGTCGTTGGTCTTTTCTTCCAGCTTAGGAACGATGGGTGGTTGCACAGAGGGATGGAGCTGCTAATGTCATCTTTTCTGTATGTTTTCAGTTTCAAAAACATATTCAGAGTGTTTTATTTATCATTTGTCTTGTACTCTTACCTCATGTTATTCCACTTGTGGTTAAAGGGTCGTTCTTCCTCTTTTACTTATAAGCAGCTGTAAGGTTTCACTCCTAAGGAAAATAAAGTCATCTTAAAAATTCAGTTGGATATTTATGCTGTAATTTATACTTTATTGGTCACTTTTATGTGAACAAAAAAGCTTGAAATTAATGTAAACCCTGGTTAAGAAAAGTAAACACTGATCACCAGTAACTGACTCAGCAAATGAAACGAGACAACATATGATGCAGTGGAGCGCCGTCTATTCATGGATTGGTATTTCTAGATTGTTTTTATATGCTATTAGCTGGCATTTGTAAATCAGCCAATCCAGGGGCACCATTTATTTTCCTCAATGCTTTTTTTTTTTTTTTTTACGTGTCCTGTCTAGCAGTTTGCTATTCAGAATTGGTGTCTGAGTAACAAGTACAAGCCCAACAGATTTACTTTCCCAAGCAGAGCATTGCAGCTTTGCTGTAACACTCCACTTGATATACTGTATATGTATGAAAAACCCACATTATTCTAGTGATTACTGTGGGTTTAATTTGTTGAAGTTATGGACACGAAATTGAGATAAGAAGGAAGAAAGAAAGAAGATGAAGAGAAACAGGACCGGTAGAAGTGTGAACTGACGATACAAGATGGGGAGGCAAACAAAGAAAACAAGAAAACATCCCAGTCCTCTACCTCAATGCTGATATTAGCCTACAGTATACTGCTATGATGGTTTCCACTGTGCACAGTGATGCATGTTAAGATATATTTGCTGTGAAAGAGACAGCTTGAGGTATTTTTATAGCAAATTCCAAAATAATTCTTCACTGTATCTAACTATTCATAGTTTCAGGCCTGGCATCAGATGAATTTAGCTGATGCCAACACTTTTGTCAAATCACTCAAATAGAAATGCGCTACTAACAGTTTAAAGTCACATATTGTTGACAGAACAAAGCCATCTCAAACAGAAACTGAATTTTTAAATCCACAAGGGTCTAGTTAGTTTCCTCCAGTAAAATAGTTTGTCCATAACAAGTCTTGCGTCCAAAATCCAACACAATCTCCCACTCAAAACCCTGATAATTTCCTTCATTTTGTGTATTTCTCACAAAGTTTTCATCATAACTACCATTAGCATGCTCATATTAGCCTAAAAATAACACAGACCCCTTCTTCTGTGATGTTTATTGGTGGCTGGCACAGAAGGAATGGAGTTAGGAGCAGAATGTCACTCAAGGTTGCATTTTCCTCTCTAGGATTGGTGATGTATTAGTATTGTCCCTGCTTGTGCTAGCTTTGCTCTTGCTTTCATTTAGCCAAACCCCAAAGAGGACATTTTCAAACTTGAATGTCAAGTGTCTCAAAGTATCTTCTTGATTAACATCCCAGCACCAGCATGGTTGCAACTTAATTTACACAGGAGTTGTAATCTGTCTTGAGCCAGCAGATTCCTGAATGCGCTGACCCAGCCTGCCCACTGACGCCAGGCCTGTTGGGATCTATTAAAACAAAAAGTTATGAGTGAGAATATTCTCAGATTTTAGGTGTTTAGGTTCATTTAAGATGAAAATAAACTTTCCACTTGTCCTCTACTTAAACAAAAGTTACAAAGAAACTGTAATATATTTCACACTACTAGTTACAATGTCAAAAATGTAATATGTTTGCATTACATATTACTGTCTTAAAAATGTAACTGAGTTACACTACTTTAAGTTACTTCGGGTAAAATATCTTAAATATTTACCACCACTTCTAACCACCATAACTTATTAATTTAAATTTTGCACAAGTGTCACACCACAAATACTGTAGTTTTAACACTATTTTATTAAAATTAAGTCTGTAGTTCCTTTGCAGGCCTTCTATTTCATGGTAATGTTTGTTAAATCTAATCAAAAGAAGGTGCTGAAATTGCTCATCACAAAGATGGTTGACAAAGATGAGACTCCGATGTCTGAAGTCTTAAAACAGATGGTTGGGAAAACAGTGTGAATGATGCCGCTGTTTAAATATACAGTCAATCTTTTCCTCATCCGTCCTGATTCTCTGATGTTTGGGTTTTAAGCAACAGGAAGTGGATCTTCTTCTACCGCATCCAGCTTGATCTGGTCTGTTGCATTAGTTGGCCAGAAAAGCAATTTAAAATGCTTTTGTAACTTGAGTTACTGAAATCGTAACTAGTAATACATTGCTGTATATTTTGTAAGTAATGCATTACATTACTCAGTTACTGAAAAAAGTAATCTTTTCCTGTAACTTATTACTTTTGTAATGCATTACTCCCAACACTGTTAGCTACTACGGAGTTTTAGGGCCATTGTAAACGAAATCAAAATATTTTTTTGTAAATTTCCCCCCCAAAAAACCTCAGAAATGGCCCTAACACTCCTTCGTAGTTAGCAGGTATCTGCGGTCCCTAACACCCCCAAATACCTGGGGGCCATTTTTATCAACTAAACTACAGGTTCAATACAGCCCAAATGCTGTTTTAAGGAATCTGTATTCATTGTGTATTAATTTAATATAGGTTTAACAAAAGTACCAACAATCTATTTTATTTATCTTTGTCTTGATCTTTGCAGAAAAAAACACCTAGAACCACACTGAAATACTACAATAGAAATTTTGTGGAATTAAACAAGTAAACAAGGTGAATGGTTATTCTATTCTCTAATAGATTGTTTCTCAAAGCCACTCTCTTCTTTCTTTTTTAGAATTAATGGACATCAATATTTTTACAGAAGCACCTTTGAATAAAATTATATTTGAGTTTGACAGACTAGAGCAAGACCAAAGAATACTAATTGTAGAGAGAGAGAAAAAACATTGTCTTCAAGGAGAACAGAGGTCGTTCCACATGTAAGTGATGAGGGAAAACTTTTAAGGACCAAGATAAACTGTGGAACTCAGAGGCTCTCAGAGTTGTGATTTGTCAGTTTCATCCATCAGCACTTTATGACCTTCACTGATCCCTGAAGCGTGGAGAATCACGTTAAAAACCTTGACGTCTCCCGAGCCCAGGCTTGTCCATCAATCCTCAGCATGACACCTCTCATGCTCTCTTTGTCCTCCGCTTCCTGCTCTCCCCTGAGCTCTCTTTCCCTCTCACCCCTCAGGGTCCACCCCAGGGGAGATCGGTTCTTCGTGGGCTCAAAGAACTTTTGGAGATGAAGGAACACTCTTGGCTCACTCTCCATTTGCTTTAAGCCAAGGTCGCCCTGCTGATTTGAAAGTGTGCTCTGCAGCTTATCAGCTCTTTGCTTGTCTCCTTAGGGGACGACAGGAGGGAACTGTTGATCCCTGTCCTCCCCTATAAAATACAAAACTTTAGGGGTTACGTATTTTATTATTCATTGGGTGCAGCTCTCATTATGTCGCATATATATGCTGTCCTATTCACATGCACACCAAAACAGGCCAACCATTCAGTACCTTACAAAAGTATGTATACTCTTATAACTTTTTTCACCAATAGTTTCTATATAATTTATTGGGCTTTGATGCAAAAGAGAAAAGGAGAACATTTTCTGTGTTTCACTGCAATCACAGCTTAAAGTATTTTAGAATAAATCTAGATAGTATAAAAACTAAAATGATTAGCCTATTCTGTGCAAAATGGCTCAGTTGGCTGTGGAAAATCTAAAATAAAATAAAAAAATTCTAGTCTTTATGAAACTGTTGGGTATGGGTCTTTGTTTAGACAGACCTGGTGCCAGAGAAATGTTAATGTCCTGTTGGCATTTCATACTTCCAGTTGTAGCTACAGGTACATGGGGCAAGCTGACAGAAACAAGTCTGCCGTACAAACAAGCGCCAACGGGCCATCTAATCACCACCAGTACGGTGAAGACAGAGAGGGACGGTTACAGGATGAGCTCCTATCTTCCGGAGCCACGGTCACCCCAAAGCGGAAAGGTTTGAGATTCCAATGATGTATGCCAATCAAAGAAACAATCATAACTGTACATAACGTTAAGTTTTTTTGTCAAACCATGTGTAATTCACCGTTCGGAGTAGAGAAGCTACGATACCATTTTTTCTGTCTGAGACCTATATTTTGATACCTGGGGTTTAGATGTCTGCCGATACCGAGAACTGATCCGACCGCATCAGTTGCTGCTCATATTCATTAAGAAAACATCTGTCACAGGATGCTAAGCCAAACTTCTCATGGGAGGTTTAGATGTTGTTTTGGAGGCCGCAACACTGGAGACTGCAATTAAGCGTTACTTCAGCCAAAGTTTTAAAGTAAGGAAACATTTCTCCAATTAAAGCAATGAGACGTCTAAAAAAAAACTCTAAACAAACCATTTCCTGATGCATAAACTACGCTTCAGTGGCTAAAATGTTTTGCAGACTCGAACATCTTTCCTTTCATGATTAGCCTATAGTTAGCCTACAAATGTGACCAGCTCTCAAGCATGATGCTGCCGCTGCCATGTTTTACTATGGGGAGGGTGTGTTCAGAGTGATACAAAGTGTTACCCGGGCTGGACACATAAGGAGCACGTTACAGGAGCAGCACGTTTTCCCTCGCGTATTCTGCTGCTTGGCCCTTTCCACCGGGGGCATATGAGGCACGTAGCAGCAGTGAAGCAGCTGTCACAGAGAGGGCACGAAATCATGCGATTTGAACGGGGCAAAAAGCATTTCACATTAGTAAGTAGCATAAGCTCACCATGTTGCCTCAAAACAGTAAATTTGTTACTCCATGCTTTATTATTCTTGACGTTGTCTTTTTAAAAAGTGTGACTGGGGTCATACAGGATTGAGAGTTCTCCACTTCAATGATCAACCGTTTGTTGTCCATGATGAAACACAAATGAGATTCTCCAGCGAGGTACTGACTTCTCACCGGGCCGCGCAGGTAGTGACCGTTTTTTTTTTAAAGTAAATCAACTGGAAAGCAGCACGTTTCTTTTATTTTGAACATTCCCGGATGCCGAGACATGTGATTTCCTGTCTTACCCTATCCAAATTGTCTAACTTTACAGAGGCGTACTTCGTAGAAAATAGGACCGCTGCGTATATTTAGAAAAGTGCAACAACGACGCTCCTGAGACAGGGCAGACGCGCTCCTTACGCCTCCGGTGGAAAGGGGTCTATTCACTACAGCGGTGGCTATCAGCTGCTTATGACGTGCTGCTGCTGTAACGTGCTGCTGACGCCTCCGGTGGAGAGGAGGGGTTATGCTTTCTGTACACCAAAAGACTTTGAAAAGATTTGGAAAATGCTCTAAAAGATGATCAGCTCACATCTAAAGACTTGGGTTAACAGTTTTTTAGTCTCAGACTAAAGATATTATAAACACTGAATCTTGTAGTGACACTATTACAAGACTACTATTTACTATACTATTTTAGCTTCCAGCCAAATTCCTCCCATTATGCTCAGCGTTATACAGTTTCTTTATGTGCGAATGTTGTAGCAGTCTTTGCCGAGATTGATACGTCCAATAAAGACTTGCATTCAAAGTAGGTACTGTATCAACAAGTAAATGGTTAACTCATATTTTTTAATGCAAGGTGTTTATGATGTACCACTTGCTCCATGCAGATGCACAGATAGTGCTAGTTTGTGCCTGCATTGCAGGGGGCAAGGTTGACATACACTTGGTAATTTATGGCCCATTTCTCTGTCGTTTTTCAGTCATGCAACACAACAAAAAAGCTATTATCTAGACATAAAATCAAGAGTTTGTGATTCAAAACTGAAACATTTCACTATTGAGGGGATATTAAAACAAACTGCTAAGGAAATTCTTTTCTCTAAACAGCTCAGGTGGAGAATGCAGCGGCAGCAGTTAGGCAAGTGTGATTTAAGAAGAAGAAGGGCTTTCATTACGGCCTGATATGTGCACACACTCACTCACACACATCTTGCTTAGCTGCTACTTATCGCCTCTCGCTAAGCTTTGAAAGAGACGATATTAGGGACATTCAACATTTTTCACGAGGCAGCTTGGTTTCCAGCACTAAAAGCATTTTTTTGCATGTGTAAGCAAGATTCCCAGTGAACTTCGTGTCACCTTATTTCCCCCCTCGTCTTTTTTTTTGTTAATATACTGATAATCAGAAATGTTATAGAATAATGGTAAAAACACATTTCTGACTTATAAAACACACTTACTTAGAGTAGAACCACAAACAACCTTACTTCCTGCATAAGTAATTTCTGAATTAATATTAAAAAATCATTTTTATATTTGCTTTGATATACGGGATTACAAAGTGAATTGCATCAATAAGTAAAGAGAAATAGTAATATAGTATGTTTTCCCAGAAATAATACGTTAATAAATTAAAATTAAAATTTTTCTCCTTTACTTTTATCAGAATAAAATAAATGATTGCTTTGAAAGCACAGGTCAGACATAAATTAGTTATTTAGGATCTATTACTATTTTAATTTTTTTTCTTCTGTGACATAAGATTGTGAGACAACTTTATTTCTGTTTCTGATGCTTATATTTTAAGAGTTTTATCATAGTGGTGGAGAAATTTCTCAGTCTGAATCCTTTATCACCCGCATCATTAGTGGACAAATACTGGACAAAATATTAGTTCTGACAAATAACAACAAAGAGACTTATTTTCTTCATTTAAAAAAAATATATTTCTAGGTTTTAGCATCCCTACAACCTGACATTGAAGAAAAAAAATTACATATCTTACACAGAATATGGTTAGATGAGTTTTCATATTTCAGATATATTAGGATAACTAACTTACCCAATCACAACACATTGTTAAAGACAAAGAAAGACCAAAATAGAAAAGATATGAATTTATCCTTTGAATGTTTTAGAAAAAAAAAATAAGTAAAACCATTCAGGTTTGTACGGTAAAATGAGGCCAACTGATATCTTTATTTTGGGAAGACTTTGGTTGGCTGAGATGAAAAGTTGAGTCAAGGAGTGAAACAACAAAATCTAGAAATGTGTCTTTGTTGATTGATTTCTTTGATTTCAAAGTCCCAAATTAGCACTGTAACAGAGTGGAATAGAATAACCCTTTACTAAAGTCCCAAAGGCAAGTGCTACTTTCTAAAAGCCAGGTTGCAGAAAAACTTTGACTTTGAGATTTAAGCTACAAAAAATCTTCAGTTTTGGTCAATATTTGTAAATTCATTCTAATATAACCCTTTTATCAGGTTTTAACAGTGCAAGCATCGCTGTATGAAGCAATTTATTACAACTGATCTGTTGTACTTCATATTATTACTGTCATCACTGCTTTCTCAGCAGGAGGCCGCCTCTTTATGATGTTCGCACTTTATACTGTATATCCTCTGATCTTCCAGTCTGATCAGTCCATCTGCCGCAGACGGCATAGACACCACCAGCTGTCGCCCAGCAGTCCCAGGGTACCTGACCCACATCCCTTGTTCAGCACAAATTCTGCGAATTAATGAAAGACTAGAATCAGCACTTCACACGGACGTCCTACAAAAACCAGTCAGTGTTTAGTTTGCATGACATAACTATTGTGAAATAACAGCAAGAAATGTTGATTTAGTAGAACAATATGAAGAGACAAAGTAGCTGATATTAGTGTCATTTTAACTTTTTAACTTTTTTTCTGCACGTGGCGGGAAACAATGCCATATCCTGCCACAAGTTATTGGAAATTATGGTTTGTTAGAAGTCGTTGCATAATGGATAATCTATTGTTAAATACTTATATATGTGTAAAAGATCTCGATTGATCAAAAAACCCTCTCATTTAAGCACATTAACACCTGTCCTCTAACCACTAATCATCTTCCCCGTTATTTAAACTCCCTGGTTTTTCAGTCATTGGCAGATCCTCCAGCTGTTCACCCCTGGTGTTTGCCAGTTTCAGTTTGTGCTGGTTTTCTCGTTGCTCTCGGTTTCCCCCGCTTGTTCTGCTTTGGTTTAGAAAGTTTTATCTTTTTATTACTATTAATTAAAAATACACAATACGTGAATCTGCCTTGTATACAATAGTACAGTCATGGTATACAAATTAAACGAGTGCCACCACTTCCTATGAAAAAAGTAACTCCTAGAGTAAGATGTATGCAGCGAGATGCAGGTTCATATCAGCTTGAAATAATAAACATCTTTCTAATCCAACATAATAACTTTATGCAGGGTTTTTACATTTATTTGCAATTATTCTGAAACAGTTGCTTTATTTTTAGCTCAAGGTTATCATATTGCTAGATTCTCCCACTGTCTCATTTCTTGCGGAAATCTTCACAAACGCTCCAACATTGTTGTAGTTTAAACCCTTCTCTGAATTCTTGCCATTTAGTGTGTCTGTTGGCCAGACTTGGGTGTGTTGTGTCTGAACAGCACTTCTGATTTCACTCTTGAATAAAATATATGACTGGAGACAGGGAGAATATCTGTGCAACCCCAAAGTGGAAAAACTATGAACACGGGTGCACACAAGCTCCCCGCCAAAGAACCAACGTGTGGTGAAGGTGTGAGGACATTTCTAGCTGAACGTCTGCTGACTTATCAATGCCACCTGTCATATTTTGCATATAACGCATCACTGTGATTCAGCAGAGACAGACTAGAATATGTGTTTTTACAACCAGAAATAGAGAGAAGGCCTCTCCGTTAGAGATCCCCTCCGGAGCTTTTTTTTATTTTTTTTATCGGCTGATGTTTAATGGAATGCCGGATGAAGAGGAGGAGGTGGATTTCAACGTGGCTTCCAGGCTAGGGAGTGTTTAACTCAAAATATGTGGCATATTTGGTTGTTTTGTATGTTTTTTCTTGCTTTCAGTGCAGCAATTGTCATATATTAGTTCAGAAAAACACACCTGTTTTAATTTAGTACGAAATGATTCGTGAAAAACATGTTGTTTGTGTGTGTGTTTACTTCTTTTAGTTATTATTTGCTAGTGTTCTGTTCCAAAGCTCACTTAAAACTTTGTTTTGTTTGGTTATCTATTGGAGTTTTGATGTACAAGCCTGTACAAAAGTCCTGAATCACTGCTAAAGTAAGTAAAAAATATCAAACAAATATATGACATGACATGAAATTCCACTTCATTCATGAAGACAAACTTGATTTGCATTTGTTTGACCAAATTAGTGCAAACTACGACAGAATTGCTGAGCCTGAAAGTATCATTGTCGCAGCAGTAAGTTGATTCCCAGGTATTATCTGAAACATTTGCATATTAGGGATATAACAGTTGATGTATTCATATTCAGATGTTTCTCTCTGTTTGGTACACATGTGTGCTGAACAAATACAACTGTTTTCTACCTGAACACATGCAGCTTTTGCAGGTGTGGTAAAGATGGGCCGAACCAGAACATCATCATTTCATCATCAATCAGGTCCATAACACGCTCTGCACTGAACTGAATGACTCACCCGAAACAAAGTGAAGCTGAATGGAAACATCAATGATATTAGAGAAAAAGCAGCTGATGTTCACATGGCTACCAATTGCATCAAATCAATTAAAACTCTTGATTTTGGATAAAACGCCTGTCAAAAGGATCCCGGTTGATGAGAAAGGATTTACCCAACAGCTGCCATGTTGCATTCTAGTACAGCTTGTTTGTATGGCATCTTTTATTCTCAAAAGTGGTCAAAGTATTATTCAAACATTTTCTAAATATTAACACTGACTATTTTCAAGGGGTTTTATTGTTTTCTACTCTGGCCATGTCTGCTTGTACTTGATTTTTTTCAAATCCAATCAAATCTTCAGTCAGTTCTATACTTCAACTTTTTGAATGTGTAGAACATAATAAAATCAAATTAATTTCAGGAATTTACAGGATGAAATTCATGAGAAAAGGTTATTTGTGTATTTGTGATCAAAGTAAAAGTCAGATGGAGTTTTTATTTATTTATTTTTGTTTAAAGTGTACTGAAAATGTGCCGAAACATGACTTGTATACCACTGCACCACTAGTGCATATTATAGGATAGACAGTAAAAGGAGGGGTATTAAATGGTTTTAGCCGGAAAAACCAGCAAAGTGAAAAGAAAACCTTGGAAAAGTCTTGCTGATCCTAATTGACATAAAAAAGTTGCAGCTTTTAAGGGTATTTGACAAACAAATACTGCCGAATATTTATTTATGATTCTATATAGAAAATGTTTCAACTAAGGTCTGTGGAAATATTAGTACCTCCATATTTAAAGCAACTAAATATTTTTAGTGGTCATAAAACTCATTTTAAGGTGCCTACATGTGCAGTGAAGCAGTACATCCTCCTATGTGATGTTACATGCCTTTATCACTGCCTTAGACTGACCCCTGTGTGATGAACTGGTCTGCGTGAGTTTGTCCTGCAGGTGTGTTGATAAGTTTCAGACCCCAAAGCCAACAGACGGTGTTTCTGTCATCGCGGCAGAGCTGGAAACTCTGAACCTGCCTCACTTTGTTTAATGAGACGTGAAGACGCTGAGAAGTTCCAGTGCAGGCGTCGGGGGTCGGCTCTAACACAATCGACGCTGATGACAGACGTCATGCTGGAGCCCTGCAGCTGAAACGTTGTCTCCCCTTCCAGGGTTTGCCCGTTTTTTTCTGAAGGTCTTTCACATCTGATCGAAGGAAGAAAAAAAACGATCAGCAAATACATTGGGAAACAAACCAAAGTGGGACACAAATGCACAAAAATAATTATTTGTTTAAATAGTAGTTTTCCTTTAAAGTCTGTGAAACACACGGCAAATTCCTGTGTGTCAGCAGCACCATGTTTCACTCGCAAGAAAACAGCAGGGTCACACAGCTCTGTCAACATGCCCAGCAGAGACTCCATTTCCCAGAAAACAATGCTCAGGGAGTCGAGGACGTGATGAAAAGAAGAGGGATGTGATAGACTGGAGGGACAGACTGGTTTGGGCAGGTGGGGACAGGTTTATGTGTGTTAGGTGTTCAGTCAGTTGTTGGTAAACCATCAAACATTTATCCCGGCATTGTATCTGCCTAAATAAGCCAGGAAAAAGCATGTATTACTTATCAATCCAGTAGCAACATGGCCAATTCATCATCCATGCATCCTGCTGTATCTCCGACGTCTCTCTCACAGTGGCTGAGCACACAAAACTGAAAAGTTTTTACACTGGGTTTTAGAAGCTAATGCTACTTTGACCTAAACTGAGTAACCGCTTGACAGAAAAGATCTTTCACAGCAGTGAAGGGAAGGACGTTTTATCTCACCTGTGTCTTCTCCCATCCTTCTGTTTTATGAGTGAGCAGGCAGCAGGAACAGCAGGAGGTGCGCTGTTCTTGAGGATGACGTAACTTCATCCAGCTCTGCATCTCAGCATGCTGCAACTTTCCTTACCCCCGATTCACAACGCCGCAGAACGGATTCACCCTGGTATTAATCAGAACAAGCCTTCAAAAGCCCTGAAGCTCCGGCAGCTTTCAGCTCTTGCAGCCCATTCCTTTTCCTCACTTCTTTTGATACCATCTTCTTTGGTTTCTTTGTTGGATCTGCTATGGTTCAAGTCTTAAACCACGGCTTTATGTCATGTATCACGTAGCTTACTGCCGTAAAGCCAAACTCAGTCAGTACATACGGGGAAGCGGTCCATGGGTGAAAAGTTCTATAGTGCGGCAAACAGCAGGAGGACCCTCCCATGCGGTGACAGCTCCGATGTTCTGGAGGCTAAATTGGCCTCCACTGCCACACTGGAGACCTGAGTTAAGCACCACCTCAACCAAAGTTTTGAATTCAGGGCATATTTTGGAAAGACTCTCTGAACGAGCAAGTTTTGACACCTCTTGTGTACCATTTGTCTGAAGATTCATGAGCTTTTTGGTTTTGTTTTTCAACACTTCAGCTTCATTCCCAAAAGTTTTCTGGTTTTTTTATGAAGATGTAACAGTGTCTGTCCCATCTGATGCGGGACAAATTGGTATGAAGTTTTAACCCCCCCCCCCAAAAAAAAGAAAAAGAAAAGCACACCTGACTCAACAGAATGTCTTGCTGAGGCCAAAACACTCTTCATCTTCATCAAGTAAAGCTGAACATACAACCAGAGGCCAGGCCTCCACACCTCATGCTGGGCACTACCTCCTCTTCAAGCCCCCATGATCCTTTTCTTTCTTTCTTTCTTTCGTTTCATGGACTTTTAACTCCTGATAAAACAGATATCTTTTTTCAAAATCTGTATTAAGCGACAGTAGGATATTGGTCGTCCTGGTCCTTTTTTAGAGAAAGAGAAAAATGTATGTACACCCTTGGATTCGGTGAATAGAACAAGGTTATATAAGATATGTGTTAAAGCTTAAAATATAATAACGTTAAAAGTTGGCAATTTACTTGAGTAGAAGATGTGATATTAATGGGGGACGAAATACAGATTGTGTTTAACTTTTTAAGAGTACGTTAAGAGCAAGGTTGGCATTGGAATAAAATATTATTTTAAAATGGATGAGCTGGATGTTTTTCAAAATCTCGGGATTATGAAAGTGTTCTGTTGACCTTAAATAATTCAGAGTTTTTTTTATGAATGTACTGATCTGAATGTATTGATTTGAGCTAAATATTTAGTGATTATTAAGTGAATAAATGGGCTTTTAAACATCTACATTTCTTTCTTTCTTTACACCTCTTTCTCCTCTTTTTTTACACTTAAATCATGTTTTTTTTTCTTTCTTTGCCTCCTGCTCATCCTCATCTCCATTTCCTCACTCCTATTCTGTCTCTGTTAATATAACCTAATTAAATAATTGAGTAAGTAAATTCTTGGTCTCCCTTTGGACCATTTCTCTTAATTATTAAGCCATTTTAATTTGTCTTCCTCCTCTGCTCTCTTATATTTTTTTTCTGCCATCTCGTTCTGATTTTCTCCTCTGTTCTTCCTCTCCCTGCTGACCCCTGTATCCTCCTCTTCTTCATCTCTGCTGTGCCTTTTTTCTTCTCCCTACAACAAACACGTTCTGTTTTCAGATTCCACCTCCTCCTGACACCTGATTTGAGTTACTGGGTTCATGTTTTCTGTCTTTGAAAGGAAGTCGGGTCTCTGTGGTTTAGCTGTGTGAACAGATTTCTGTCGCTACAGCCGGGGTAATAAAAGCACGCACACACGTTGCGGATGTCAAGAGGTCACAGCAGCTGAGGTCAAGGGTCAATACTCAAAAACAGATTTGATCAAAGGTGTTCTGAGGATAAATATAATTTCTGTTCCTTTATTGTCTTTAGTTTTAAATACTTTATAATCATTTAAAAGGAAAACATTATTTAAATCATTTAAAAGGAAACAAGTAATTAAAATCTCATTATATCTCTGTATATTTCTTACTTTTGTCTTATTTAGATAGCTTTTTTCCTTTCTTCTTTCTATATCCTCAGTCTTTCTTTCTTCTCATCTGCCCTAATTCTCTCTTTTTCTCTCTCCCTTTTCTGCTGTTGGATGCCTGGGGTGCATGTATCCTCAGATGTGCGAGGGCCAAAAGCTGGGTTTTGTGAGGCTACTGTGGATCTGTGTGTATGAGTGTGTGTGTGCCAGCTGGCGATGTGTTCAGAGCTGGTGGAATGTTCTGGAGGGCTCCGCAGCCTGCGACTGGGACAGATAAGGCACAAGGCATACACACACACTCACACACACATACGTATACCTCAGTGTAAAGAGTCTAACCCATCATCTTGCATCGGTTGTAAATGTAGAAATGCCTAACGTACGGATATTGGTAAGCAATAGTAAGGTGTTACTTTATAAACTGGTGCGTGCCAATTAGTGTTTTAGTGCCAGGGCTTCAGTTTTTGCCCTTAAACCATCTATGTATATAAGCAGGGTCCCATTAGTCAAAAAATGTCTGCATTTATTTTATTTTTTGCTACGAAGGCTGTCCGTAATTTTTACAGATTAGCATTTACACCTCTGACCACGTAGTGCAAAAGCACAGATGTTTTCAACTTCACGCACAAATTTCAGGTAAATAAACAATTAAAAAGAAACATACCCTGGCACTTTATTCAATCCATCTTGCTGACCAAAGGCTGACGGCACGTTCAAAAGTTACTGAGGCTATGGAGGCTTTCCTCTAATATCATGCAGGTCAGGAAATAGTTTTTTTTGAGTTTTTTCATCTTCTGGTTTTTCCGTTGGAGAAATGTTTCCTCATTTTGAAACGTCGGCTGAAGTGGCGCTTAATTCCAGTCTCCAGCGTGGCAACAGGGCACGAATTCAGACCCTAGAACGACATCTAAACTCCAATGAGAAGTCATCTGCCTGAGGCAAAAATCCAACACTTTGACAATAACCTCTGCAACAATCTTTGATTACTATTTGATATGATTTATGGGAGCTCATTTCAGTACCATGCAGTGCAGGAACTCTAGCAGGTATTGGTCTTTTAGGTGCAATTGTTTAATTTAATGTAGTTCTCTGCTCAGCTGCTTATATATATATATATATATATATATATATATATATGCTGCCTCCTGAACACAGACTAGGGAACACAGTGGTATGTTTTCCTTCATTTGTAATATAAACTCTGTTTGATTTAGTATTTTTGACTAAAAATAAATGGACTGAACTCATAGCACTTTTTTAGTCATCCTGACCACTTTTAGCACTGTACGCTGGAGCCACATTCACCCATTTGCACTCACAAACACACGCACATTCATACACTGATACAGAGCTCGGTAGGCAACTTGAGGTTAAGTGCCTTGCCCAGGGGTACATTTATATGTGACAGGAGGAATTGAACCTATGACCTTATGATTGCAAGATAACTACTCTACCTACAGAGCCACAGTCAATGTCTGTGCAGAATTGAGCCTTAAAGGAAAAATATTTAACTTATTAAAATGGGGTTCTGTGGGATTAATATCAGCATCAGAATCATACCTAGCCAATATTAGGAAGTTGTCTGTCTTTGATTTAACACTCAGACATAATCAGATGGTTAAAATGCTTTCACACTGTCTGATCTTGCCTTGTATCGTTATAAAAAAAATGTAAAAAATGTTTAACTTGGGTCAACATCTTAGATAGAATCTCATTTGGAAACCTAAAAGTCTTCCCCTGAAGTATCAGTTTGTCGTCTGTGATACACCTATTGGGAGCTAGCAAATAAGATGTAGTCTTCTTCTGTATCAGAACAGAATAATTCATCTTTGTCTTGCCACTACCATCTCGGTATTTTTTCCTAATTATTAGCTTAGTTGATCCAAAAGCAATGTCGGGCTGCATTCAGATGTAATGCAGATGTGTGTGAATCCTCCTCAGTGTACATATAGTGTCTGCATAGCATAGCATGAGATTGAAAGTGTTATTTTTGGATCATTTCTGACATTTAAGTAGTACTTGCAAAAATTTTGTAGCAGTGCCCAGATCGGGGTTAACATGTTTGATTATTCACTTTGCATTTCACATGGAAAAAATATTGTTAAATTGGACATACAGTACCAAACACAACCTGGACCTTATCTTTAGCATGCATTACTTACATTTAGTCACCCAGACAAGCTTGAAATCACTTGGATACTTTGGCAGATGTTTATAGCCATCCGCAACGGATGTCCCGCTTCTAAATAAAGCATCTGCCACAGAACTCCTTCACAAATGTGAACACCCCTGTTCTCTAAAACAGACCTGAAGACAACAAAGCTCCTCCAAGACCCTCCAAACTCAGGGGAATAGTGCTAGCAATTCATGACAAAACATTGAATATGAACATGAGCCATTTGTATGCTTCAAATACAAAAGTCACCACTGTGTAAAAACAAAAAAAAGATTTTGATTTGTTTTAAGAGTCAAAATCTGTTTAGCTCAATTATCCTGTTCGAACATGTTTTTGTTTCTCGAAACCGAGACCCCACCAAGGACTTTATACTGACTGCTTCTAACCATATAGATCACCACTTGAAAACAGAATCCAAAGCATTTCTTTGACCTGTGGCAGTGCCCTGAGGCATGGCCCTAAAGTGAACCCTCTCCAGAGTGTGTTTCCTCCCAGTATAAACCTTTCAAACTGCCAGAAATGCACAAATAGGCAAATGAAAGCTGGAGACACAGACAACTCTGAGTCTGTGTGTGTGTGTGTGTGTGTGTGTGTGTGCGTGTGTGTGTGTGTGCGTGTGTGTGTGTGTGTGCACACAGAGCTGATCTCCCTGTGACACATGCTCACATATCAGCTTGGATCAGTCAGCAACCCAGTAAACAGGCTGGAAGAAGAGCAACTGTTTGCCAAAATTGGTTCAGAAACAAGAAAACTGAAAGGAGCAATTAGGGAGAAAATAGTGATGCAACATTACAAACATGACAATAAGTGCAGCATCACTTTTTACAGCGACGTGCTGAGGAAGGACTCCACAGTGGAGCTAATGTAGCCATGTTATACTGTTAGAACAAAAATCCATGTCCAATTTCCTCAACACAGTAAAACTCAATGCAAGTGTTTTTATTCATTCATTCCAGTTATTGCTTCGATTCTCAAATTTTTTTTCTTTTACAGTACAAAGTCTTATGTCATTTTCAGACTAGTCAATGATCATTGGTTTTAATCATTACATTTTATACAGTAAATCTGTTAAAAGACAAAAGTGATGTAATTTTTATTGTTCTTGTGTAATGCATCACATTAGGCATTAATGGTGAAACTAAAATTATTTATTTAAAATAAAAGTGTAAAATTATTGTTTAAATAACAGAAATGATTAGTAACTGAGGGTGGCTGCCATCTAGTGACTCTTTATAGTTACTGCAGAAAAACGAGTGGAGACACAATGCTCCGGATAGCTTATTAGACCAAGCAAAGTGCAGCTAACAGCGGTCCTCTTGGTTACAATGTGAATGTAGACTTGACTCGCTGGGAACTCAAAATTTCCTCACCAGTGATTTGAGAGTAGAAGGAGCAACTTTAATGCCGGTCCCACTGCTTCATCTATCCTAGCCGTGGTCGAGCTGTAGCTTAGCTATTAGCTACTTGCTAGCCTCATCTAATGTGCTCTGTAGACGTGTGTTCTGATCCCGAGGGATGTGATACGTGCAGTTAAAATATTACCAGGTGTTGTTGAGAGTTGTATGAGAACTAGTGAGAGTTACTTAATAGGGAGAATGCAATGTGTGGTTCTTTGTGATGAAGCGGTTGTCTGCTAACTGTTGCTATAGAGTCCCGAGTGGGACACACATTATGTGTAATTCTAAACACAGAAGAATTTGTGATCCTTTTTATCCTCCCTCTATGCCTACAGTACATCTTTGAAAAAATGAATATTCCAAAGTAGTCAGGGTTGTTGGTCATACAAATTTTTTTTCTTATTTTGGCCAGTCAGTGACCTTTTATCAGCTGCAGCCTCGGGACGAAATGTCAGGATATCTTATAATCTAATTGGCAGATTGCCATGAAATTCATTAAGTACACTCATGTTTCTAAGTTTCCCTTTGATTTTAATGCCCCTATGACCTTTCCCATCTCTTTGCCTTCAGGTCCGAATTTTGTTCAACCCTCAGAGTGTAGAGACAACTACATTTTACAGTAGATGATGTTGTTTATTTTTAATTTTATACATCTGTGAATTCATAGTTGCTAAAGAAAGATGCAGTTTTGTCACCTGCATTTCTTTAGAGTTTGTTAGAGGTAGACAGAACAACAACAAAAAACCACACGCAGAAAGAGTTACCGACAGCCTTCATACGCAGCACCCTTTGACCTTCTGTAATGAACAAAAGTTCACAGAGCCCATACTCTTGAATGTGTGCTTCTTTTTGCATATTCATTAGCGTGGTTAACGCAGTCAGCAGCAGCTCGGCACAGCGACACTCGCCTAGCGCCCAATTTGTCCCTATAAAGCTCAAAGATTAGATGAAACAGCAAAGAAATGTAAAAAAGAAACATGAGCAAAAAAAATGCACATTTGTCACTAATAAGAAGAACAGGAAGGGCCTCACTGGCTGCTATAATGACTTCCTGGTTTATTAATTCAGGGAAAACTGAGTAAAGGAAACTGAAACCCTTAGTACAGCAAGAAAAGATAGCATTACATATGTTTTCATCCACCTCATTTCCCCACTTATGAATCCTTTTTTGAATGGCCCAACTTCTGTATTCCTCTATCTTTTGCAATCTTGTGTCGTTCCCTTCACTCCCCCACTCCCTCCATCTTTCATTTATCTTCTCATACGCATCTCATCTCGCTTCATGTCTCAACGATTTTCATCCTATCCCTTTTTTATCCCTGCGTTTTCATATATTTATTTCTTCTGTATTCATTTTTTTAAATCACTTTAACATTTTTGCACTACTTTCTGTTGGTGTATCAGATAAAATCAGAAATATGCACAAACGATTGTTGGATGTGAAAAAATGTGAGAAGTTTAAGTCGTATAAATACTTTTGAGAGGAACTGTCTCTCACCCAGAGTAATTTCTTTCCATTTATTTCCCTGTCCTGTTTCTTCTCTCGTCTTTTATTTAACATTTATTCTGTCATTGTCAGCCCTTCATCTTACTGTCATCTGTCCTTATTCCTCTTCCCTCCATCTCTCCACTGTCATCCTCCATGTTAACAGGATTAGAACTGTGACTTAACTATGCAGAGAAAAATAATTAGTCTTGTCACCGATAACATTTCCACACCTCATTAGAGGGCCAAAAGTCCTGCTTCTCACTTCCTACAATGTCGTTCCTCTTCTCCCTCTGTCCATCTGCTTCTCTCCCCACTCTAGAAGGACACAACTGCTTATGAAAGGCCAGTTCCTCGGTTGGTTAGTGGTGTTCATCTGGTTGTTATCAGTCTTCTTTTTTTTTTTTTTTTATGGCACTTCCCTCCAGATAAATGTCATTTTTCTGCTCAGCTATGCAGACTGAGAAGTTAACCACCATTACAAGTACTTTATGTGTTGTTAATCTGCCTATGACTGGTTGTATCATAATATAACACAAATGCAAGGCTGCTAAGCTTATACCTGGTAGAATTTTTTCGAAGGAGCAGCATGTTGAATTTAAAAGGGCTAACTATGCTGTTTTATTAGAAAAACTAAAAAGCTAGCTAGTTTAGCTTGCTAACTAACAATTTAATTCGAGACTGTGATCTTTTGAATAAAAACATAGCAAGGAACACAATATGACTTTAAAACATGAACCCCATTTATTTCTCTTAAGCACTGCCGGTGACACGTTAGTTAGTAGCCTGTTATTCTAGATATGACCACTTTTTCGGTAACGATTAATTTAATGCATCACTATTTCCATAACGGTAGTCAATTTAAAGTTTCTCAGAGCAACTGGGAGTTAGTTTTTTTGTATTTTGTTAAGCAGAAAGATATGTTTAGTACAAAGGACCAACAGTGGTAAACGCAGCAGAAAAACAAGCAACAACGGCACTAAATATGGTCCTGCATACCTTCTACGACACTGCTGCCATCTTTTTCTGTCGTAATTAGAAAATTAAACAGCTGATTGTCTCCTCTATGGTCTTTGTTTGGTTTCTACCAGAGAACGTCTAATAAAGGGAGGACTCCCACTCTCATTGTACTTCCGGCTTCTGAACTGGTTGCAGATCCACTCTGGTTCCACATGAGGGCACTCTCATGATGAGTGCAGAACGAATGGAGGTCTATGGAGCAAAACCCCTCAAAATCCAATTTTCTTGGGATATAATTTCAACAACAATTCAACCTATAAGAAAACGAAAGGACACACGTTATCGTTCGTTCAACCTTCGACGTATAACCCATGTTGAACTTGCAAAACTTCCAATTAAATCAGAGATTTCTCAACGGCAATCGGGTGAAAGAGACTAATTTACCCGTCTAGTTCCATAGACTCCCATTCATTTTGTACTCATGGCTATTGCCCCCATTGGAACTCTGTTGGAACTGCAACCAAAATATGTTACAATGGGACTGGCAAGGCTGTGGCTGCATCCGAAACCACTAAATTGGTAAGAGGTCTTACGCCAAACCAGATGTGCGTCAGCGTCCGCCATGATAAGATGCATCCGAATTGGGCTTCCAGTTAGGAAGGAGTTAGGGAAAGTGGCCTGTATGCTAACTATCATAGCCACTTTAGCATAGGGACCTCTGATGCTAACTAACTGGTGATTAGGAGCTATGTGGCATCCCACAATCCCTTGCGCCACAAGACGCCATCAATACAAGTCGCCTGGCCCACCTCACGTAAAAAAATAACGAAAATGGCCGAAACGAAAAAGACGTGCGCATGTGAGTACAACAACCTCTTTTTTTGATATGCGTCATTCATATGCGTTTATGCCGCGTAATGACATCGGGTAGAAAGGCTGTTCGAAATGGGCACATTCGCGAACGGCTCCCTAGACTACTAGCCATGGTGTTCTCACTGTTGACCCCATGAAAGGTTAAGGATTAGTGGCTAGTGTTAGTGCTTAGTCAGTGGTTTCGGATGCAGCCTCTGTTTCTACCCTACAATGGCAGCACTCTATCCGGAGTTCTGTAATCAGCCCCCTAGTGGAACTCTCCAGTAGTACAAGCCCAAGATGCAGCCTGTTTCTGGTGTCAACGTGAGGTTAAAAAGCATATTTCCAGCCTTTCTGGTTGAAAGGCCCTTTTAATAGTGAGAATTGAAAACCGGTTATTGTTTTTATGTTGAGGCATGGGGGAGTGTAATTGGAAGCTGCTGAAAGTAACTAACAAAGTAACTTGCAATCTAACATAGTTACTTTAAGAAAAGTAATCAGTAAGGTAACTCTGTAAAGAACTTTTGGATGGAGTAATCAGTAGTCAGTAATCAGATTACTTTTTAACAAAGTAACTTTGGCAACACTGATTTTAAGACAGCTGAAATAACCCAAATTATTGCTTTTATCTGTGTAACTTTACAATTGGCAACATGTTTCTTAACCTCTTTGGTTCACCAACTAAATATCATATCCAATATAAAATATGGATTTTGAGTAACTAAAATCAGAAAAAAAAGATTCCTCGATGTTTTGGTTCACCTTCGCCCCTCTGGATTGAAGGCTACACCCACGTTCTCACTTTTCAGCGGATCAAGCTGCTCATGTGAACACGCCGCTGTGAAACAAAACCGTGTCTTCCTCATCAGTGTGGGCAGGAGGCGCCGCATCATTTCATGTGCAAATGAAGCTCTCTAATTACAGAGCCTTCAATTAGATTCAGTGGTGAAATGAGAGGGGGGAAAAAACAATGTGATTTAATTTTCCTGGCAGGAATAAGAGGAGTGAGAATAGATGAAGAGCAGAGTTGCAACACAACTATTGCTCCTATTTTCTACCATTTATTTATGCACAAGAACAGCTATTCAAAGTCACACATGAACCCTGATGTAAACTCCTCAATAATTGCTGTCAATCACACCGTCCAAACCTGCAAACAAAAACAAAGCATCTGCTCCTTCCCAATGCTGAGGACCTACAACACACTGAAAAAAACAAAAACAAGAACGCGCCCGCGGATCAGAGGAGCGACACCTCACCACTCCGTGAGACAAAAGCAGCAGCAGTCTGAGTGGAAGGTTGCCTGTCAAAGCTGCTGAATGGTCTCATTGTTCAGCTCCTTTGCCCCGGTTGTCGGCTTAATTGGCCCCTTCGGAGATGAGGTCGGGAACTCCTTCTGTAGACAAGGGCCCCGGAGAACCGCCATGATGTTTTAAAGGGACAAGACATTGTAAGAGAGCAGTGGGAGGGGGTCATGTTTACTGCATACAGGTTAAATGGGTTACGTCAAATTGATGCAATCTTGGAAGCACACTGTCTCTATTCCAGCCTTGGTCCATTTTATGCATTTCACTGGGAATATCTAAATGTGGCAAATCACAGAAATGCAAGGATGAGTGAATTTAAGACAGTTTAGTATTATTAGGAAATTCTACAGGTGTAACGGTACATCTATTCTGTTTTTGTTTTTTTGATATGGCCATATGGATTCACTACGCACGTGTACCGAACAAATCCAGCTGTCTTCTACCTGAATACATGCGGAATGTTTAGTTGAGGAAATCAGTGTGAAGTGCAAAGTTCCGCGAGGCACCTTTAAAAAGTGAACCCAAAACAGAAAGGGCTCCCAGCTATTAGTAAACTCTGCTATTTGGTAACATGGTTTCTCATGCATCTACAGTTAAAAAAAGAATGATCGACCCGAGGAGAACTTTGTCATTGAACGCATCTTTCAACAGCAATAAGGTCCATAAAACACTCTGCACTGAACAGAATGACTCACCTTAAACGATGTCAAGCTGAATGGAAACATCACTGAATACTGGAGAAAAACCCCATGGCTAACAGTAGCATACCATCAGCCTAACCTACTGATTATGGATAAAATGCAATTGGTTGAACTCCTTTTTATATTAAGGGATTTTCCTATAGCTGCCCATGTTGCATTTAGGTACAGTTGGGAGACTAGGTTTTCAAAATATCAAAACTACTCAAAAGTTATTTGAGCATGTCTTATTCTGAAAATACTAGCAAAGTATTATTTAAGCATTTCAAGACATTAACACTGACTATTTCCAGTTGTTTATTTTTTGTTTTCTACTCTGGCTATGTCCGCTTGTACTATTTTTTATTCTTTATTTAAAAAAAAAAATCAAATCTCCAGCCAGTTCTATACTTTCAACTTTTCTTTAAATCATAGAACATAATACATTTAAATCAGGATTTGAAAGGAATGAATTCAACAGAAAAATAATTTATTTAATCAAAGTAAAAACACAAAAAAAAGAATCATCATTTGTATTTTTCTTTTTTGATTAAAGTGTCATGAAAATGTACCAAAGAATGACTTTAAAAGTTGCAAAACCCTGAAAGAATAAATATGATGTGGCACAAACTTGCAGACTTTTCACTTCTGAATAGCTGGACAGCTTTGTTTGGGTTATTTATTGAGATGAAACCAATCATCCTCATTAAATTCCGAATGTAATCGTTTTATAACCAGATGAGCCCTGCAAATCCAACCAGATGCCTGGGTTGGTAATCTGGCGAGGAGGTCCTGCGAGAGTCTGTGCAACGCCCCGTGAAGCTGTGGATTCAGAGTCAGTTTGTTCACACGGTTTCAGGGTTCCGATAGCATCATGCAGCAGATGGACTCGAGCATTAGTCTACTGTCACTGAGCGTAACAGGCTGCTGGTGTTAAATCTGTTGTTAGTTCAGTGAAGCAGATAAACAAGACGAATGCTGTCTGTGCTCGTGTGAGCAGGATTATATGTATAGGATTACCACCAGTTCAACTGTTGTTGAAATGAGCAGCAGCTGCAGGCAGAGAGGAAGGCCGCATACATACTACCAAACTATGATATTTACAATTATTCATAAAGCATTTGGCTTTTTTTAATCTAAATTCCTCTTTAAAATATACAGTGGTCATAGGTTCAGCTTTTCCCTGATCTCCATTAATACAGCAGCGCATCCATTGCCACGCATTGTAAAAAAACTGTAAGGAACTGTTTATTATAGTTTATAATTATCTCGCTACTCATAATTAGCTAATCTAAAAAGGGATTTATGTGAATCTAAACTTCAAGAAATAAGGTGCATTTAACATGTGTGAACTATTTTTGCCATATACAATGGATCCCGTTGTGAAACTCGGCTCCATTTAATTTATTTTTTATTCTTAAAGAGCTCTATCAAAGCTGTTTACCAGAGTTGTTGTGTTCCGACCCTCACCTGTGGTCAAACGTTTCCGACCATGACCAAAAGAACGAGATCTAACTGACAGGTAGATGGAGATAGATGAGATATTAGCAGCCTAAATGAGCTTCCTCCTGAGGGTGGCCGGACTTAGCTTCCTAGTTTATTATCTTCCGCCAGTCGGTGTGCAGAGAGACGCAGCGCCATCATCCATCGACACGAACAGGCCACATTTTTTTTAAAATAACGGTTGAAAGCTACAGAGAGCGCAAGCCTATGTTTGGTCAGCACTCCGCTTCCAATAAAGTCATCATTAGCATCAACATTTACACACACACAAAAAAAGGATAGTTTTTAAAATACCTGCTAGCTGTACCAGCTGCAGATCTTTTATGGGTAAACTCAACAAAATGTTTTGCTGTGTGTGTGAACCATAATTCAGAAGTTAAAGCTGCTGTCTGTATTTTTTGAATGTGAGAAAGAGATGGATATTTCAGAGACGAGCGACGTCTCCATGAATGACGCTCTTTTCCAATATGGCGACTGTAAACAGGAAGACATGGAGGGGCCCAGTCTTCACAGGTTTGCATGGTGTGGATGTATGTTGACTGACCGCAGACAAGGCGGAAACTTGAATTCTTTTGGCTAAAAATATTTAACTGCAAGTTTGAATTGCAAAGGGGATCTAAAGGAGGAAGGGTTGTTCTACATAGTTTAATATTACCATGATGTTTTTTTGTCTTTTAAATATCCAGATTTGATTATCTTTAGCAAAGGAGCTAAGTTATATGCTCCAATCATTTTCTAGTACCACTAAATAGGTTTGTTTTTTTACCTTCATGAGAATCTGCATGCGGTGTCCAGAAAAAATAGACTAGACACAGAAAGTTAACTGAGCTCTATGTCCCCACTGCAGCTGCACTGTGTAAATGCTGTGATTGGACTCGTTTTTTTGTCTGTACGGCAGCTGATTGTAAAGCTGATTGTACACAAAACACACCTGGTGTGAATGAGGGGTAAAGCCTATACTTATCTGTCTACGTCAGAACGAATAGACGTAACAGTATTTTCTGTCGACGGAAGGGCTCTCCGTGACCTACGCAAGAATGCACGGAGTAGAGCCCAATTTTCTATTTATCGTATTCCTGTGATTGGTCAGCTCAACAACACCCAGAGATCATTTAACCAGAACGATGCTCTATAGTTGCTGCTATCAGTAGTCAATGCAGCGTTTGGGCACTAGATGCTTTATAGGCCAGTTTATCTGATATGATCTGTTGGCGATTGTGAACAGAAAGAGAACAACAAAAAAGACCGATGTGTTTGTTTCATGCGTTTTTAGAGTATTTAATAAGCTGCACTTCTAGCAAAAAGCTTTCTATCCAAATGAAAACGTACTTTCTCTCGGTCATTGCTCCTTGAAGGGGAATGCGTTTACAAGCTAAAGAATATAAACTTATTCACCATAGACAACCCTGCAATGGTAGACAGACCCGGCAGAAAAAGTCAGCACCCCCTGCTGTCCTCATGGGGTATTGCTTTGTAACATTGACACACAAACGGATAACTATAAAGATAAAACAACCTTTTAGATGCAAACTTGCAGTCTCTTACTAATTAAAGAAGTAGTAAATGGAGCATTAAAAAAAAAATTGCTGATCACCTTTGTGTCACGCCTGAATCACACATATGCTGCACCCCAATTTGTATAACTAATGACGTTTCAAGTGTGTTTGTCATGTGATTTGCTTTGATTAAAATGACTATAAATCAGAAGCATATGAGGTCGGCTATCGATGGGATTCTAATCTGACTATACCATTTTATTTTTAGAAACTGCACAGTACTCTGTTTTTTTTTTTATTTTGTCCTTAATGTACATACTATTGTTCATTCTTAAATTCTGTTTTTATACTTTTATACTAATTTCCCCTTGGGGGACAACTAATAATTATTTCTTCTTTTCTATTCTCTTCTCTAACTTGTCTATCATGCTGGCTCTCACCCAGCATGGCGGTCGCTTTTCACATGACAAGATTTATAGTGGGTTTCTCCACATCTAAATCTCTTTCCTTTGTCGTGGAAGACGGATGCAAAGCTCGCTAAACTCACGGCCATTCTCTTTATCCTCCTCCGCATCCTTGATGTAAATGTTGTGAGATGAGCAGTTGTAGTCCACCTATGTTTTCACACAAAAGCTAAAGTAATTTCTGCCGCCGGTCGAATATTAGTGCTTCATGAGCATCAAAATGTGTCTATAAAATTCACTGACATCATATGTTAAATCCATGGCACATTTCAAACGTGATCAGAAAATAACTTTTATCCCTCCATTCATATTTTTCTGTATTTTAGTAAAAGAGCATCACTTAGGCCCCTTAGGCCTTATATCATATTATAATAGTGCACTATCATTTAAAGATTTATAAAACTTTGATATTTAAATATATTTCCGGACAGCATCTTTAACTAAGAGATTAATCCAAAGATGAAGAAATTCTCACAACAGGTTGACTGGAGGAGTTTGGACACTAATAACAAGTCTGATTTGTAGATTTCTTTAAAAACATTTGGAATATGACGTATTCTTTTCCTTCGGCCTGTCTAGCAAGCCCCAATTTTTCTGGTTAATATGTACAAACTGACATTGATTGTCCTGTGTTACACATAGGATTAATATGGACTTTATGTCATTAGATTTAAACGGGACAATATGATTAGACTGGGCTGATTAAATTGAATCTGGACAGGATTGGATTCCCATACAGTCTCCTATGAACTGAAGCTGTTTTCTGTTGGGAGCTGGATATAAAGACACTAAACCGAACATAAACTCATCCCCTCTTGTACTGTGCTTTACTGTATTATTACATTTCTATATTAATTACCATTAGTCCATATTCGTTTCACTTTAGAGCACCGAGACGATCGCAGATTTAAATTCAGTCGGTGTCTCGGGTTGTCAGCTCCTCTCGTTGCCCTTCTGCGCCCTTTCTCTACAGCGATCATTGTTTCTTCCCAAGCGTCCTGTCCTTTAACCTGGCCTGCCAATCACAACTGAAGAGGGGGCGGAGTTTTAAAGGTGGGAAATGACGGGGTGACAAAAAGGGAGGCGCTCCGAGGTTCGTGTGGGTGACGGCTCCCTGCAAGGCCGGACTTGTTTTGATGTAAATCAGTGTGAAAGTAGAGGATAGTGAGTATAATCACTAAACTTGTCATTGCCTCAGCTTGCTGTTTTTGGACTTGAACACAAACCTTCTTACTATTTTAGATGTGGCACTCTGTGGGGCTCTAAACTTTGTGTTAAAGTAAAATAGTTTTTTTATCAAATCCTTTCACTGTTTTTACATGTTTTCAAGAAAATGAGAATATACAATTTTATCTTATTTTAATGTCACCCTCCTTATATAGGTTTAGACTTTTAAACCTAATTATCAGCATTGTGTCACTGCTCCCTCTCTGCATACAGGTCCTGGGTTCTAATACCAGCTGTGACCTACGCTGAACGATCTCTCTTTGTATGTGCAGTTTCTCACTACATACGAACATGCATCTTACGTTAATTGGTCACTCTTACAAGCCCCTAGGTACTGGAGTCCTAGCCTGGTTGTTTTTTCTGGTTCTCTTTGTTGCCCTGCGATGGACTGACAACCTATCCAGGCTGTAGCTAACGTCTGACTGCAGGAGAAAGGCACTTGTTAGAAAACAGAAGCATGAATTGAGATTGTAAACAAAAATTAACATAAACTAACACATTTCTTTTTACCATAGCTGTAAGTTTAAGGCGTTCAAGCAAAAGTTTCTGTACTTTTCTGGAATATCAAATATTAGAGGTGAAATGGTAACCAAAAATCATGGATCGGTACATTTTGATGCACTTTGATCAAGAAAAACAAATACAGATGTGCTAATGACTTGTTTTTCTTTTTTTTTACTTCGGTCAGCATTGAAGAAAGAAACCTTTGTCCTGAATTCTGTCCTTTCAATTCCCGAATTTCATTTTAATATAATATATAACTTTAAAAAGTTGAAAGTATATAATGGACTGAAGATTTGATTGTATTAAAAAAAATTGTAAATAAAATAGTATAAGTAGACATAGTCAGAGTTGATTGATCAGTAAATCAATTAAGATTTATTCATGCAAAATTGCATCTCACAGTGCTTTACAGATTAAAATGCCCCACATAAACCACATAAGATTAAAAAACATGATCACAATTATTCTTCCCTCCCCCCAGACCCAACTCCCATGCACGCACACACTTAAAATCAATCAAACTTTATTTATAAGTGCTTTTCATACAAAATTGTATCTTAAAGTGCATACCGGATTAAAATCAAAACAATATGCACACTTGAAAACAGTCATTATTAATGTTTAGAAATGTTAATTTATGCCCATAATTGAGGATAAAACATGCTACAGTCACTTTGGAGTTCAACAGCCTTCTTCCTCTTCTCATCAACGGGGAGTCCGCAGACTAGTGTTTTATATGAAATCAGGATTTTGGACTGATTGGAAGCAGAGTATCAGTGATGTTTTCAGTCAGCTTTACATTGTTTAAGGTGAATCATTCATTTTGGTGCAGTGTTTTATGGACCTTATTGCTTACTGTTTCTACTGTAGCTGCAGAAGAAACCATTAACGTTCCAAAATACCAGATGTTAGTGATAGCTGGGTAGGTTTTTCTGTTTTAAAGTTGAGCTGCAGTCTGAATTCAGCACTTACATGTTTTGCCTATATTAAGGAGGAAAACAGGTGAATTTGTTCTGAAACAACAGGGTTGTTCCGAAAAATCTGAAGACAATCACACCCCTACTAAGTATCCTACATTGTTAGGTTTAATTAGGAAACATTTAAGTATGACTTTAGGTCTTTCAATACAATTATTTTTCCAATATGTGTCTAATATTTCCTGTTTATCAATTATTCAGTAATTATTTTGTTGCTCTGGAAATTGATTCCCTAAATCCATCTCGTCCTAGTCAGATATCTTCATGTATTAACTGTTCTTGTTGATGTTTGATCAAAGTTTCTGTTCAGAGAGTTTAGTCTCTGTAAAATAAAATAAAAAGTCTAGCATTATTTGTGAAACTTTCAAAGTTTTTGGACAAAAAAAATGATCTTGTTCTCATTTTTCCTCAGACTGATGGAAAATTACTGTAAATCATCCGCTAACCTGCTTTGTTTTTGATTTCATGTTCCATAATTTTCCCTGAAAGCCCATTTAAAGCTTTTGTGCCGACCCGCTTCACTTTCTCTCGCTTAACAAAGCCAGACACGTATGCTTGTATATTAATTGCGTCTCCCTGACAACCCTGCATTCTGCCGCATTTTACTTTATTCTGATCATGCTTCGAGTGTTCATGGACACACGTGCACGCACACACACTTGTGTAGAGGTTTAATTAAATCCATTAAAAGCCTTGTAGGCGCTGAGTGGCCTGGATCAATCCTCACCTGAATGGCTGCTGACTAATTGTTCCGTTAACGGAGGGTTAACGGACAGATCAAAAGCTCCAGTGGTGTAATTAGCAGAGGGGAGAGAGAGAATAGAAGAGCGAATTAATGAGAAACAAAGGATGCTGGGATCTTTCTGTCTGAAATTTTAAATTTAAAGAGTGGAACACTGGGAAGGATTTTTCCCCTTACTGTAAAGCACTTTTTCTCTCCAAACTTATTACTACATTTCCCATCATCCTTGTTTTTTCACTTATTTTCCTCTTTTAAAAAGAGCATTATCATGTCAGATTCTTTAATGCCCTTCTAAAATGAGTCCAGTCTTTGTGCATAAAGAATTATGGCCTCAATCTGTCAAATTAAAACAAGGATGCAAAACAGTTTATGTATTCAAAGATGTAATTATTCTAAGGACATCAAAATTGTTGGCAAAACTTAGTCTTGCCAAAAATATTTATCGTGAACTTTTTTATCATCTAACATAAACCAGAAAGTGCAAAAAGAACATGTATCTACATCTCTATATAAGTTCAACTGTTCTGTGAAAGCCCCCAAGGTTTGTTAGACTAACTTCATAGAGAACAATGAACCATCAGTTAGGTTATAAACAATATCCCGAGCTTTTTAATTTTTTTCTTTTAATTTAATCCATCACCTGAAAGTGGGAAGAGTATAATTGTAGACCTACCATGTAGGGGTGTAATGGTACATGTATTTTTCAGTACGGCTTTGTTGCTTTGGTAATCGAATCCAGTGGCTTTCTGCCTGAACACATAGAGAATGTTAATGTGAAGAACTCAGTGCAGCTTCAAAAACAACTCCAAAGTGATTTGAACACGTTTTATTGTCAAATATGGGCAAAGTATTATTTAAACATTTCTAAACATTAAAACTAAGTGTTTGCAATGGGTTATAGTGTTCTCTACTTTGGCTATGTCTGCTTGTACTCTTCTATATTCAACTAAAAATCCAATCTTCACTCATTTCCTCTACTTAAATTTTTTTAAGTTATAGAACATAATAAAAATAAAATTGAAAGGGAAACGTTTTTTGTTTTTGTTTAATGCAGATAAAATTAAAACAGAAAAATTCTTATGCAAATTTGTATTTATTTTTCTAGATCAAAGTGTACCAAAACATTTAGCAAACCATGACTTTAAAACACTGTGATGCTACACCCCTACTTCTAGAAGTGATAATGATTGGATGACTAAGGAAAGAAGTTACAGAGATCTGCAGCTCCGTCCTCTGTCTACCTTGGATAGAACATCTAATATCCTGAACACACCATCTCCTCTTTGTAACACAGTATGGCAACATTATATGTCAGGGATGCTTTTCTTCAGCAAGCACAGGGACGGACCTCAAATTAGCTGCATCTGTAAGTAGAGCAAGGGTGAACAGTACTTAGAAGACCCTGTAACTGGTACACCCCGACGGTTGCAGTAAAGCCTGACTAGCAGATGAGCCGTCAGTTTAAGAGAAAATCTAAAGGGAAGCCCTACAGGAGAACATGAGTTGAGTCAAAGAGGAGAGGCTGAAATGGGAAAAGACAAAAGTTGAATGGAAAGTTCTAACATTGTGAAGGAATGAAGCAAGATCCATGGAAAGAAAGTAACGTCAAGATCAGGAATATAATGAAGCAGAACAAAGAAGAGAGGCAAAACTCTGCTTCTCCCAGTGTGTGTGTGTGTTTTATACATCACAGCCTGCAGGGTTGCAGCAACTTTTAGCCCCGATGTCCATCCGGCCTCGATTACAGCAGAGCCCGACAGGCTTGCATCACACACATAGACACACACATGGGTGCTCGCAGGATGAGGCTGCAGGCTGTGTGTGTGTGTCTGAGACGCCTGGCCGCTCTCCTCTCTGATCTGAGGAGATTTTCCAACATTGTGCATTCTACCTGACATTGTCCTCCTCCTCTCCTTCTTTATTCTCCTCCTCCTCTTCTTGTTTTCCCGTCAGCGTCTCCTCCCTTCTTTTAATCTTTCATCTCTTCCATGCTTCACTACCATCCTTTCCTCCACTTTAGATCTTGTTCTGTAATCTACTTTCTTTATCTCAGTCTCTCGCCCCTTTTTTGCTATATTTTGTTTATTCTTTCTGTCCATTTCCACCTCTCTTCTTCTCCCCATTTTTTCTTTTTTTTGCCTTTTTCTTTCTTCTATCTCCACAAATCTTATTGACCTTTTTTCTGTCCTTCCATTTTTCTAACCTTTGTTCTCCTTATTTTATAATATTTTAACATATTTCGCCTTTTTTGAAACCTTCTTTTCAGCAATTACACCAATTTCCAAGTCCTGAATTGAGACATAATTTAAAAAGAGTTACAGTAAATTAAAAAAAGCTAAAGCCGCCACCAAAGTTGCTGAACAGTGATGATGATACTTTGGTGCACAGGAAAAGGTCCATACAAGACTAACGTAATTATAGTCAACGTTTGAGTTCATAAAGTGAAGAAGTATATGGTTGTTTATCCAGGGAGAAAGCAAGATAACGGAGAACTATCAAACTGCAACCCCACCCAGGGATTTAAAAGTTAGCCTAGGCTAAATGCTACAACTTTAGCATCATTCAGATAAACTATTTAATTTCTGTTCGGGTTCTGACCAGCATTGCTATTCTGATATTCTCAAGCACACACAGTGTTGCCACAGGTACTTTAAAAGAGTAATCTGAGTACTGACTACTGATTATTCCTTCCAAAAATAATTTTGTTACTTTACTGATTACTTTATTTTGAAAGTAAATAAGTTAGATTACATGTTATTTTATTAGTTACTTTCAGCAGCTGCCAGTAGCTCTTCCTACTGCCTCAACATAGAAACAATAACCAGTTTTGCTAATACTCACTTTAAGGTCCACCTGCCCACAACAGCATGTCCCCTAATTCTAAATTAGATTATTCAAGATAATCCTAAACATGTGGTGAATGGAAAGTAAATTAAAATATTCAAATCAAACTATTTATAAAGTGCTTTTCATACAAAGACTGCAACTCAAAGGGCTTTACAGATTAAAAATTATCCCACATATACTAGTTTCCCACCCCAGTTGTGAAGCATGCTCACAAGCCACCCAAATATTGACACTCAAGCATGCCTTGTATTAACCAAATATTTTCTGTTTTTGACAAGGTTTTTTAAAATGGAGATAGACAAATCTGAAGGTCGTCTGCCATTTTGACAGATTTGTTTTCACACCTCTGACCACTTTGTGCAAATGCGCAGACATTAGGGATGCACAGACACTGATGTAGGGTATTGGGGCCGATACCGTTCTAATGTACTCATATCGGTGTTGGTAAGTTAACTGATATCATGAACCATTACTTAAAATGTGAAAACTCGGTAATAATTTCACAGATTTTTTTTTTTTACTTTAAGTTACAGTTTTGTGGTCATTTTCATTGATATTTTATCTAATTCATCATCATTTGTTGTATCAAGCACAGAAGAAGATAAAACCTGTATGTCTCAATTTGTCAATATCCCACTGCAGAGGTAGTTCGTGCAGCTTGTTCAGGTTGAATATTATATTATATATTATATAAAATAAAAGATTATATAAAATAAAAGATAAATACTATTGAATTTGTAACATTTTGAAAATTATAAAATACATCATCACCGCATTCTTTTGCCCCTGTCAGTCAAAATGATGGACAACAAAAATGTCCCCTCTGTTCTCAACCCACATTTCATTTTGGCTTTGAGACGAAGAGGATTTGTAACTGGAGCTAATTATTGTGGATCAGACTTTTGTAGGAATGTTTGGTGCATCTCGTTAAAGATTTAATAAGGTTATCTTTGGATGCCAGCACATATTTTCTACAGCACAAGGACATGCTCACAAACAACAGTTGTGGGTGGGTATCTCAGTAGTCTCCTAACTCTTTACCACGCCATGAAACTGTGTTGTGTCCTCACACATCTGCTTTTTCCCTCTCTTAATTACAATACTCCAGATACTTCAACCACATTTCTAGCACAGATGGTCAAAAGTGCTCGCTTTAGCCTTGTCCTGTATGTTGCCAGTTAACATTTATATAAAAAAAAATTTCCCATTTAAAATGATATTTTCATCAAGAAAACAATCTCTAGACAGTGCTGTTACAGCTATATCATCATCCATATACAGAGGTTTTTATGCTGTTTTAAATGTGTGATTTGTTCACAAAGGTACATTTTAAAATGGCTTCTCTGCTTTTAAAAACCAATGTAAAGTCTGATTCTAATTTATTTAATTTTCACTTTATTCCCTTTTTCTGGCTATACAATATATTTCACCTTAAATATCTATCCCAATCTTCAGTTTTTTTCCTTTTCTTTGCTCCTTTCTCCTTTTATCTTTCATCTTTCCGATCATCTCTTCTTTCAGGACGTCTTAACTTGATCTTATTTTCTCTATTCTTCCATTCAGTCCCAATGTTTGGCTTACGTCTCCTTTTTCTGTGCTCTGTACTTTTCAGTTCTTGAAATTCCTTTTCATTTTACTCTCTTTTTCTCATCATATCTAAAAAAAAAAGTATCTTTTTGTTCATGAAACAAACATGTTTCAGCGTTTTAAGTTTAATCTGTTGTTGTTTCAGTAAATGCCCCAATAACAGGTAATCATTTATTTAAACCAGGCTTGACTGATGGGGTGTTTCTGGACTGGAAGAAGAGAGGCCTATGTTACATTAAAGATATTTACATAGATAATAACTTTGCTTCCTTCCCTTTGCTTCAGGCGAAATATCACCTCCCTCAGTCGCATTTTTATCGGTATTTACAAATCAGACATTTTGTAAGAGAACATGTTTCGGATTTCCCATTGAGACCACATGATTATAATTTTTACGATACATTTCTCTTACAACCAAGCTCTAAACATTTGATTTCCCGCTTTGTCACTGCTTTTGAGTCGCCAGTGAGTTCCAGTCATCTCAGGGATACATGGTCAAAAGAACTGGGTGTTCCACTCTCAGAGGAACTATGGGAGGAGAGCCTGTCCAGCATACAGAAGTGTTCTATAAATTCAAGATATCGGTTGATTCAATTTAAAGTCGTACATAGACTGCATTATTCCAAAATTAAACTTAACAGAATATTTGAATCCGTGTCTCCCATGTGTGATAGATGCAACACAGCCGAAGGTTCACTCTCACATTTATTCTGGTATTGCCCAGCACTGGACAGTTTTTGGAGCGACATATTCAGATGGTTCTCTAAGCAATATAAAATAAATATTCAACCAGACTGTAAATTGGCGATTTTTGGTTCCTCTGAAAGGACATCAACCCTCCCTTCCCACTGTAAGCAGGCTCTTAAAACAGGCATGGTAGCAGCCAAAAAATTAATCTTACTGAACTGGAAATCTCCATCATCCCCCTGCTTTAGGAGGTGGCTTAATGAAATGGTTTTTGTCTCAAGGATGGAACAGATTCGCCTAAGTAGAGGGAATGCACCTAAGTTCTATGAGAGAACATGGAAACCATTTTTAGCTTTGCTGGATGAGACTTAACGACCAATAATAAGAATAAGACTGCTTTGTGGTATTTGCAATTCAACTACGTTTCCTGTACTGTTGATATACTGATCAAGGCTCTGATCTTCCTCTCAGGTTTTTTTTTTTTTTTTTTTTTTTTCTTTTTTTCTTTTTTGGGGTGTGTGTGTTTTGTTTTGTTTTGTACTCTTACCCCTGATGGTATTTTAAGACGGAAGGCACTGGACGACTTTGCTTATAGTATATATCTTCATAACCTTTGTCTTTACTTCTTTTATTTCATTTAACAATGTCAGGTGGTGTATGCCTATTTTGTATGTAGGTTTTTGTGTTGTTTTTCTTTTTTCCTTCTATTTTGTTAAAGAAATGTAAAAAAGTGAAAATAAAATATTAAAAAAAAAAAAAAGTTTAATCTGTTGGCTGCTTCCCTTTCAGCGGAGCTGTTGTGTCACAGTTTTTATGGAGGGGAAATCTATGATCCACATCATCTTTTAAGCAAACTGACACATTCTGTGGGATTTCAGCTTTCCCTCTTGGATACAGTCCTCAGCACCTTCAGGCTTCATTATGGACAACAGCAGCGTCTTTCCTGCGAGATGAGCTCCATTAGACAACCCTTGGTGTGTCATCTGAGTCCCCCTGTCTCTTCCTCTGGGCTCTCTTTGTCACATCATGGTGTTATCTTTATCACTCTAACTGATCTCCCCTCTCCTTCCTTCTCTTTGCATTTGTCCTCCTCCCTAACAGTTTTTTGCAGCTTTAGATTTAGATGTTAAAATCTCATATTTGACATTTAATTGTTAGGCTAAAAAGGGACCCTTTCCCCACTGCTTGTCTTGTATTCTGTGTGTAAACGATATGTACATATTTTAACACCATAAATTAACAGAAAGTTATTTGTGCGTTGTTTTGAGATAAAACTGTGCAACTAGCGGAAGTAATGCACATAAACTTGAAGGAACCCCTATCCCTCTTCTCTTGCTTCCTGCGTTGTTTGAAATGCAACAGCCTGTCTAGGTTGCATGTTGCCGTCTCACCTGCTGTTCAGCAACAACTGATGAAATAAAATATCAGTGCAGACAGTTCACTGCAGATTTTTTTCTACATCTGTCAGGAAGGGTACTCCGACATTTTTCTTCTTCTCACAATCTGCATGTGTGTCTCCCTGCTACAGATTGAACTTTATATTGAATAGAATAGAATAGAATAGAATAGAATAATGTTTTATCATCCCACAAAGTGAAATTTGGTTGTAACAGAAGAGAATTAAGAATATTATTTAAATAAAGGACAGAGTTACCAAAACCTGTGCAGTCATTAAAAATAAAGTGAAAGTGGCATTGGCAGATTGGAATGTGCAACAAAGCGGGGTACTTTAAAAATATTTAAATAATTAAAAATATTTAGAAATGTATACAGAACCTCAACAGAATATAAACTGTGAAAAACTGATGTGCAAATAATGGCAGTGGAACATTTTCTTAATGAGTTAGACAGTGCAAATTTCAGGTGAACATTATTGAGTTTGCTGGGAGCAGTATTCGTTGTAAAGTCTTACATTACTTTATCTCTACAACACAATGGAAACATTTATCTCCTCAGCCTTCAGATGCTTGAGCTGATTTGAGCTGAAATCATACGACATAAAATCAAATGAAATGTGGACATCATTTGGAAACTGTACCTTGTCATAGTGTGGTAGAACACCATGAAATCCACACCACTGAGCTTAACGGCAGAGTCATTTTAGCCTCTTTCCCGTAACATTTTAAGGTCCGTCGGTGCTTACGTTACTTTTGGGGCAAACTTTTGCCCTTTTTTCAACACTTTCTATGCACATAAACATATCGTACATCATTGTAAAGCTGTGATTCTTGTGATTTCATTGATTTATGAAAAGGGAACTCTTTAATCAGACCTCTTAAAATTGACAGAGTAGCGTCGTCTCAAACAAAAACGGCATTTTTACGTCCACAGGGGTACAATAAATGTCCTTGAACAAACTAGCTTGTCCGTTACAAGTCGTCCGTCAACAGTCCAACATAATCTGCCGCTCAAAGCTTTGATAATTCTATGTTTGTATTTCTCAAAAAAGTTTTCATCATAACCACAGTTAGCATTTGCATATTAGCCTAAAAGCAGCATCCATATGCGTCTTTGTGATGTTTATTTACAAATTGGTGCACTTGCACCACCAACTGGTACGGAGTGAGAACCAGAATGTCACTTTCGGTTGCACTTACCTCTCTAGGACTAGTGATGTACTAGTATTGCCCTTGCTTGTTTTACCTTTAATCTTGTTTTTATTAAGCCAAGTTCTCATATCCATATTAGCATAAAGCCATATCAAAATATCTTTACTTCTTTAAAAAAAAGCCCAAAGTAATGACCTACAGCACCCTCTGCTGGTTGTACTGGATCAGTACGTTATATGGTGGCAATTTAATTTACACGGAGGTTGATATATCTGTCTTGAGCAGTCTCGTTTGGCGGGCACCGCCCCACAGGCCCCCCTTTGGCGCCTAGCCTGGATCTATATACACTACTATGAAAACTGAAGCTGCGTCAGAAGCAACACATTCTTTAATGAAACGGGAGGGCTCTATGCACCACCATTTCAACACATTTAGACGCATATGTAGGTGTTTTTTAAACACCAGCATCCATAATTGGATAAGTAACAGTATTGCCACCCTCAAAACTAAGTTTAACTAAGTAACTTATTAGAAAATTATGTAGAAAATGACTTTGCCTACTTTGAAAGGATCTATAATACTTCGGACCTGGAAAGCCTGTTAAGAGTCCATTCATTTATTCATACACTCTTTAACACAACTGGTCGTCCTAAATTATATTCCCTTAAACTCTGTTAGAAAGCAGAAACGGATATGGTCTCTCAGCAGTTTAAGGATCCAACATTTATGACCAAAAGCATCTTAGTGTGAGGTTTCTGTAAAAAAATATGAATTTATTTTACCGCTTTTTATAACACATCTTTACCAGGGTTTCGATGTACAGTATATAGCCAACAGTACTATAGATAATAAAGTGAAAAATGTAAGACCTTTGGTAAGCTTTGTTTTGAGACTTTGTTTTTTTTGTGTCTGTTCCTACTTGAGCGATTGCAGACATAAGAGCACCAGGACCAGACAGCCAGAGACAACCTACAAACGCTCTCACAGACAAACTGATGCGGGCCATCGGTGAGAAATGAGTCAGGCGTTAACATTTCGTTGACCGTCTCTTTGATCTTACTCATCTTCACTCTGCTGTTGATTCCAACAGGAGAGGGAGAGAAAAAGATCAAGTGAGACATAATGAGAGCACACGTTTGTCATGTGGAAATACAACTCGTAAGTCCAATTTTGGTCATTTTCAAGCCCTTCACTTCAGTTTAAGAACAAGGACGTTTCAGTGATGACTGCAGGAAACTCAGCATGAAACCCTCTGAACCAAGACAGTCGGGCGTGTCACAATGAATTGAGCCACTTTGAACTTCACCGGCGACCGATGTTTGAGACCAAAGCCTTGGTTTGCAAAAATCATAACATTTCTTCCTCAAGAAGTTCACTTGCATGCCTTAGCAGGGCAAAAATACAAAACAGGCTGTTAGTATGAGCAAGCTTATTGAGAGATTAATGCAGGGTAGGTGAAAGAGTTGTACCCTGCATGAGCAGAGAGATTTTACAGGCTAATATCTGATGAGATACTTCAGTCATACCTGGAAAAATTAATCTATGTGTTTTCGTCTCTGTGCATCTCTTTAAATTGAATCTTCTGTCTCATGTTTTGTGACTTTTTCAAAAAAAATCTATCTCTAATATGGCATATATGGCCTAAAAAAAAAGGTATGATCAAATGTAACTATAGCTGTGAAGGAAGGTTTTACTGTAGGTTAGAAGGTTTTTGATCTAAAAGAATAAAACCATCATAGATGGAGATGTAGCAAGACCTTTTTCGATATAGAATGACACTGGCTTTTAAAAACGGATAGTATAGTATATTTTCCAAGTAAGTTTATGTAATTTCTGTGGTTGCTGTCATTTGTTCATTAATATTTCTATTCATACAATTGATAGCATTGCTTGCCTTGCAGCAAGAAGGTCATGGGTTCGTATCCCGGTCCAGGGCCTTTCTGCATGGAGTTTGCATGTTCTCCCCGTGCATGCGTGGGTTCTCTCCGGGTACTCCGGCTTCCTCCCACAGTCCAAAAACATGCATGATAGGTGAATTGATCATTCTAAATTGTCCGTAGGAATGAATGTGAGTGTGAATGGTTGTCTGTCTCTCTGTGTTGGCCCTGCAACAGACTGGCGTCCTGTTCAGGGTGTACCCTGCCTAACGCCTGATAATTGCTGGGATAGGCTCCAGCTGCCCCGTGACCCTGAATTGGATAAGCGGTTAAGAAGATGGATGGATGGATGGATGATAGCATTGCTTTAAAAGTCAATGTGACATAAAATAAAAAAAAAATAAAAGTGACATTTTAGAGTGAAATAAAAGTTCCATGAATATATCTTGGCCTCATTTTAGTAATAATTTAAAAACAGTTAAAAATGAATATATTTAAGGCTTCTCTGACACAGGGTCAAAAAGAACCTCATCTGACGGCTATGCGTGCTGTAGAATTTCAGCCGTTCTGTTGTTAAATTTGTTTGGTTTGACTGCAGGGGATCTGTGGGGTTAAGGATGTCAGAAAATAAATAAATCAGGGCACATTTAGGTGTTTGAATCAAATGTTGAGCAGCAGATTATTTTTCGTTAACCTGAATATCCTCCCTCTGGCTGTGCATCGACCTTTGATCCCAGCAACAATGCGGTGGATGCAGAATCTTGGAATGAGGTGATGATGAGGATACTGCGTGGGTTTTTCTGTATCAGTGGAAGAGGAGAGGGCATCGTTGCAGAGACGGGATGGGAGACAGATTGGAGTTGACAGAGACTGTGATGAGAGAGAAGTGAAAGCAGAGTTCCCTTCCTCCTGGGACACACTGAACTCAGTGAGTGTGTGTGTGTGTGTGTGTGGGCGCTGAAGGCTGCTGCACTTCGACAGATGCTCTCATTAGTCAAACAGGCGCTCTGTCCGCTCTGTGCGGCTCATTAACCCGCACACTTTGAAACAATCAACCCAACCTGCACCGTTTCTCCTCATCCAGCCTGGGAATAAAATTAATTAAATAACTTTCACCGCACGGCAAAAACTCTTAACCTGTTAACTTGTTGCTACAAAGAAATGTTTGTTTTACATCCTTATGTGAAAGCTCTCACTTGAGCGGACTTGACCTCACTGAGTTTTGTTCATGATTTTTCTACCGAACTGAGTCAGGCTAGGCAGCATGAAGCTGCAGCTCCATGAGGTTTCCTTCTCCTGCCTCGTGTTTCGGGTTTTACTTTCTGAACAAACACAATGAACCTGTCATCTTCACTGTGATGATGAGACTCTGTAAAGCTGCAACCAGCCGCTGCACTGACTGTTGCTCTCTCCGTAATGAAACAAATCAAACACAACATGTTCAGTGAGCTCAAAGGCACAGCAGCGCATTGTTTGTCTGAGTGTGACAAACGGATCTGGACCCAGTTTGTGTTTCTTTCTAGATCTTCGACTGTCAGAAGATAACATGCTGGATGTGACGGGAAACTCGGTAACGGACTCCGTTCCTCTCACAGTTGTTAAATAATTGCTGTTGGCAACAGAATATTTGCATGTGACAGCTGACCCAATGACCCAGTTGTTTCCTGTTTTTTTTATATTTTATCATGTTTACTGCTGCCAAAGTTGATTAAAAAAATGTCATCATGGATAAGTAAATAACCTCACAATTTAATTACACTATGTTTCTGTTAACAGGAAGTTTGTACACTTTTTTAATTGATCCATTGTCGGGACACACACAGAGCCATAGAGCATGTGTGGTAGTAGAGAGTAGTAGTGCAGATGACTTTTGAAATACACATATTTGTCTATCTTCTCTTTACATTTATTAATTATATGTAATATCCCTGTTTCCCTGTGAGTAGACAGGAGGAGAGCTCTCTAAATCATTTTCATAGTCTGTTTAGATCCACAAATATAATCACATTTGTCTGTCGCAGTATTTTATTTTGATAAATTCCCTTTATTTTCACAATTAATCGGATTGTCTCGTGTGTCTCAGTGTGATTTCCTGCCAGAATTGACGCGGCTCGTGCAAAATACAGACCAGACTCCGAAACGATCGCTTCACATTCCAAACCGGCCGCGGAGGACAGTGGCACTCTGCGTCTGATGTGAACAACACCATAGGTTAATAAGGCCGGTGTGAACCAGCCGTTAGATTAGTCGTTACTGAAAAAGTGGTCGTATTAGGAGTAATTTCTAATCTCCCATTTGTCTGTAAAATTATTGAAAAAGATGTGTTCCAGCAGTTAAACTGCTTCCTAACAATGTACAACTGCTTTGATATTTTTATTCAGATCTCTCTTTTTCCCAAAGTCAGGTTTTATTTCATAATGAGGTTTTT
This sequence comes from Apricaphanius iberus, assembly GCA_028564705.1. Classification (NCBI taxonomy): domain Eukaryota; kingdom Metazoa; phylum Chordata; class Actinopteri; order Cyprinodontiformes; family Aphaniidae; genus Apricaphanius; species Apricaphanius iberus. Next base: position 111,480 of record JAPXFQ010000931.1, read on the forward strand.
CATAATGTATTTATTTCAAAAAGCCATTTAAGAACTGAAGTCGTCCGTCAGCCAATCAGAATCAGCGGTTGAGACCTGGATGCTGATTGGCTGGAACTAAAATTAGTCTTCCTGGATAGCCGTTGTTGTGGCTCTGTGAGCAACTAGCATGCTAAGTAAAGGATCGGAGCTGCAGGAACTTTGTTCAGCTCTGGTTGCTCTAACAGGTCATATTGAGAGGAATAACTTATCATGAACCGTTTCAGAGACCCATCTTGATTCGTCTGGATGATATAATCTGAAATGATCCCAGGTTCAGCTCTCAGCTGTCTGACAGTAGCACTGGAGTTCTGCTGTTATCTTTTCTGTTTTGTCCAGCACAACTAGGAGGAGCCGGGAGAGGAAGCCCTGGTTGGTTGTTAGCTACAGTCATTTAAAGGGAGATTATTTAAAGGTGTTCTGTGTTATTTCTGAAATGTTTTAATGATCTTACCAAACAGCCGATCTGAGTCTCTTTCCCCAGTCTAATCACGGGCATGGCGCCCTGAGCAGCTTTACACCTAGAACTCTGGAGCAGCACCGGCTGTTTGGATTAGACATCCCCATTACAAAAGTGATCAAATATTCTGCCGGTATTATAAGAACTATAAAGCCATACATAAAATCCTAATGGCATTAAATTCAATAACAGTATCAAACGGCTTTAGCCGGTGCTCGCCGTTTTCCTCCCGCATCCAGGTCCCAATAGCTAATTCTGATTGGCTGGCTAAGACATTATGTTAAATGACATTTTGAAATAAATAAACCATTATGAAAAAACCCTGTTATGAAATAAAAGCTAACTTTGTCACAAAAAAAAAGAGAGATTTTTGAATAAAACTGATTATATTAAATAAGAAAACTCAAAATAAATTATAGTATGAAAAAAATTGCAGTGAAATAAATATTTAATGAAATATATATATATAAAAATGTATACAAATGTATAATCCAAAATACAAAAATTATGAAAAATATTTCAAAAAATGGGCGTTGCATTTGAAAAGATTTCAGTTTTTAATAATTTCATTGTCTCGTTATATTTTTATTCAAAATTTATTCATGTTGATATTTATTTCATAATGTTTTATTTATTTATTTAATTTTGAACACTTTGGCGTTCCATAGGATTTTTAACAAACGAACCAGCTTAAACTTTTCTCTACATGGCCCAAACACAAATATCCTTATCCTAAAAAAAAGGCTGTTTTTCTACTGTGTTTTGAGTTATAACCCGCTGTTATCGTTGTATTTCGTTACAACGAAGTTTCCGTTATTTGTTTAGGTTGGCCTACATTTTAACCGCAAATGATGGGATGTTGCGACTACTGTCGGTCTGTTAAAAAGAAAGTTAGCCCCTTGATGCTGCTTCATGACTTCAAGTGTTTCAAAATAAAAAAGATAAAGAAACTAATAGCTGCAGTGAGTTCACAAGTGCTTGCCTGATTATGTAAATGCGACTGCGTATGTGTGTGGTTGGGGGGTCGCGGCAGCAGTGCATGTTAAATTGGGGGTCGCGACCCAAAAAGGTTGAGAACCAATAGTCTAGAGGACCACCTTTCGTACATGGGCCTCACTTTGGGAACCCCTGGGCTAAATATTCAAAATTATTGCTATCAATTTTTGACTGTCAAACTTTTCAAACAGCACTCCAAAGTTGCAGCTAAATGAATTTGACGGGATGTTTACTGTTGAAATAATTTCTGTTCTTTATTGGGATGGGACCTATAGATTTCCAGAGTACAACAAAAACTACCACTGAGGGGTAAACGGCACAAAAAATAAATACATTTTGCTTATTGTCAAAAAGTCATAGTTTAGATATTAAATTAGAAGAAAACAGCATATCTGATGATTTTGCCCATCTTTGTATAGCTGCATTGAGTTACCTCAAGAAAACCAAACAGCTTGAACAGCTTTTGTATTTTTTCGTGTGTCAGAAGTTTTAAACCCTCTTGTAGTAAAACACACAGGCCATTCTGGCTGTTACTCTGCAGGGTATTTCATGTGATTTCAACAGTCTTAAGCCTCACAGCAGCCTCGATTTGCCACAGTAACATTAGCAGTGAACTCCACACTTGCCTGCAATGGATTTATGTTGATCTGAGGGCTGCATTTAGCTCAGGAGAGCCACAAACACCAGAACTAGTTTCAGCAGGCCTCCTAGATGTAAATTAGCCAAAGTAGTGCATTTGGAAGATTGGGCCAAAACTGCCTATTGTGTGTGTGCTTTGTGAATGAGTATGTTGATGCATGTATGAAAATATACTCACACAATAGAGCAAATCTAAGCCTTTGATCACCAGATTTAGTCGCCAAATCTGCAGGAGAAAGTTTGAATGAGGGCGGTGTGATTCTCTTTCTGTCTTTGTGGGGACCATTTACATATTTAGATCACACGTAAAGGATAGTAAGGGTTGGGAACAGGAGGCTGGGATGTCAATACCTTCATTTTTTGGGCAGTCATGCTTAATTTTACTTTAAAGTGAGTTTTTGCAGTACATCTTTGAAAATAGTCTTTAAAATATTTAATAATATATAATAATATTTATATTACGTAAAGCACATTAATTGCAAAATATTGGCGATATTGTAAAATATGACTTTAAAAATCAGTTTTAAAATACATAGGCGCGGGTCCTCTTTTCAGGGGAAATATTACCATATTACATGACGTCTTTACTTCTACAAGAGCCCGGACGGACAAAGCGCACGGAACACGCCCGCTATTAAAACATTAATTTTCCCTCAAAATGCAAAAAAGTTTGGCCATAAATACATTTTTACCTCTTCGCTAGTTCCAAGCGATGAAAGAGAGACCGATGTGCTTGTCTTGTTGCTGCAAATAGATCATTCTCAGGGAATTGAGCGTTGAAAACAGCACTAGTTGGACCTCTGTTGTTGAGTTTCTTACTCAAAGACACAGATACAGCATGCTTGTGATAATTTAGGTATGCACTGCCCCTTACTGGCTGAAAATTACACAATGTGCCTTTAAGTAACTTTAAAGGTTCATTATAGAGAAAAACAACAACTAGTGATTTGAAACGGCGACAAAGGCTGTCCTGTCATTTTAACAGATTGTGATTCACACTTCTGACTACTTAGTGCAGACATTTTTAACTTTACACACGGGGTACAGATCACCTTATAAATTACAAAAACGATTCCCATTAGGGCGTCTGAGATTAATTTCAGATCTGGATACCGAACCAGCAAGTACAGTTCTGCTCCATGCAGAGCGTTCAGGCCACAGTAGATGAAATACATGTAGCCTATTAAACTACACAATGTGAATCATCTGTTCAATTTGGTTGGATTGATTAATTGAAATGAACAAAAAATAAATAATACTGAATATTACATCATCATTTTAAAATTTGAAGCTTAAAACTATATTTTTTTAACCATATCTGTCAATGACTGACAACAACAAAAATTTAAGAAAGATAATCTCACAATGATTAATGATTACATATCCCAGTTTATATAAAAAAGGAAATAGATCGATTATAGTGTGTCAAATATTGAGGCTGCTGCATTTTTAAACACGTTCTCCAGTGGTTCCGAAAACCTCTCTGCTACTGCTTCTGTTGGTTGTAACCTGGAAACTTCGCTAATATTATACGGTAGTTTGTAGATTTTATCAGCAGAGGTCAGAGGTGGGTTGTAACCAGTTACGTTTACTCAGTTACATTTACTTGGTTAACTTTTTGGAAAAAATGTACTTTTAAGAGTGGTTTTGCTATGCCATACCTTTAACTTTTACTTAAGTAATATTACTATGAAGTATCACTACTCTTACTTGATTAAAATATCTGGATAATCTTCCCACTATGAGTAAATTCACTGAATAAGGAGCAAACATATTGTAACCAAAAATAAACCAGACACTGACAGAAACCAACAGTTTAAAGAAGACCTCATTGGTTTTTGTTTTTTCTAACTTAATCTTATGTCTGTTGAGTTTGTTGCATTTTGACGTCAAGTAAATATGCAGTAAATAGGGCAGGGTATCGACTCAAATTTCAACAATCGATTTGATTCTGGTTGGCAAGTGTTAGAATCGATTATCACAATCCGATCCGATTCAATCTGATCCAGTTTGATATAGATATGGGGCAGTGCTATTAAAAGCATTTTTAAAAAAAACCATTATCTAAATATATGCCTGTAATTCAACGAATTAACACTGGGTGAGTAACAGTTCACCAGGAGAAACTGTATTAAACCTTTCAGATACAAGACTTAAAATGGCCATCTGGACTTTTCCTTCCGATTTTAGCTGTAAAAAAGGGTTAAACTATTCTAAAAAAAATAAAATAGATTTTTTTTTTACTTGCAAATAGATTAGATTTTTTATAAGAATTGATTTAGAATCAATTTTCTAATTTCTTTCAACACAGGACTAATAGTAAACATCATAAATTGTCACTGGAAGCACTTTTAACCTTTTTGTAAGATATATACATACTGTAAATATTGGTATTATATTAAAAAAATATACACAAAAGTCTTTCTTATGCTACAAATTGGTTAAATATGTTATTTCTATATATATTTTTTCGTTTAGAGAAACATGAATTACAAAACGAACTTTCAAATGCTGTCACAACGCGTCCATGCCGTCCGTCCACACACTGAGGGACGGCCCCACATGGTTCACGTGGTTTCACCCCTGCGTTTGTCATTCAAAGAGATCCTCCATCAATAATCAAGGAAGCACTGCATTAAACTTTCACCGTTTTATTTTTTAATGGTTGACAAAAGTCCTCAGACATTCATAATTTAGATGACAGTCGATGTTTCTTGGATTACATTGGATGGTCCTAACTTGGCATGATGCTGAAGAGTAAGTGTTGAGGACCTACCACTGAAATAGCTGACGACCAGATGGCTCCTTTCCCTAGGCCCAAACATACGCAAAGCTTTTTAAATGCAACTGGGACGGTGGTCAGCTCTTCTAGGTCTGTGCTTCTCAGTTGAAAAAGAGTTGGTGCATAATAATGCATTAAGTTGAGACTGAATCTGGGGTAACTTTTGTCTTGTTTCTGATCTATCTTCACCTGTCAATTATAAAACGATCAAATATTCAAGTTTTTTTTTTTCAAACTTATTTTGAATAATATTTACTCCGAACGAGCTGAACAGAGAACAACATATAAACAACAAAAGGGAAACATTTGAGCTTAAAAACAAACAGTCCTGCTGTCACTTGAAAAGTGGGTCTTGAATGGATCTGAAAGGATCACCTATTTGTGCGTAATCAAATAATTGCTGAATCTGTGCTCTGCTGCCGTACTGGAGATGAAAGCTAAGCTCCTAGTCAGCCAAAGTTTTGAAATGAGGGGAAAGTATCTGATTTAACCTTTTCCAAACTCACAACCTTTTTTCTTCAGTTTAAGGAAATCCCACAGCATTCATCTGTGATTGGCTCAACACCGACAAAAAGTCTCATAATCTCTTTAACACGGTTCAGCTCCTGGTTAGCGATATGCCTGAGTACAGTATCCACATCTGAGATGATGCTCATATGCTCTCATGGGGATCTTTTTTTTGTATCTCTTTAGTTACCTTTACTCCGTGCGTAAAGTAGCAAATGTCCAACGAGTGGTCAGAGATCTGGATATTAATCTGTCAAATTCAGATTTTTCAATCTCCATAAAAAAACTGCAAATATGTTATTATGATAATTGTTTATTAAAATATATATTATAATATTCTGAAATATTCAGTCAGTGTGACGTCTGCTGCTGACAATAGTTTGGGTCATGATTGACAGAAGAAGATGCTTTATAAATGTTGCTGAAATTAGTTCAAAGTAGAGCCACAGCTCCTTCGCAAGGAGTCTGCTAAATTGCTTTGGCCATCTGATTTAGATACTTTCTGGTCAGCCCAAAGTATTCTTCTTTTCTAGTTTTTTTCCGGCTCAGCTCGAAATTACTGAGCTGGTGTCCTGCTTTTTTTATTGTACCTCACAAAAGTTGTTGATGTCTGAATATCTGAGAGGAAATTTCATCACTTAAAGCTGCAGCTCAGAGTATTTGAGGGAGATATATATATAATTTTAATCCAGTGTAACAAAATCCCTCCCAAACTTCCCTTCTCCACCCGCCCCATTCCGCTTAACACGATGTCATTGTGCACTTTAATAATAAAACATATTGATTGGCTTTTTTGAATATATGACTGTTTTATCGAATAGTCGAACCCTTTGTTGAAACACATCTGCACTCTCGAATATGTTTTTCAGCGAGATTAGTCGTCGGACTTTTATTTTTGTTCATACTGACATGGATGTGGTCCTCGGTAACGAGGGAATGGCTACGTTTTTAGCAGAAGTTTGCTTCGAGATCTCAATAGCAGCTCTTTGGCATTTCAAGGCAACTCTAAGCAGGAAAAGGTGGAGTAGCCCCATCTCCACAGGTTTGTGCAATCTGCATGCACATTGATTGAAAGCCGACAATGCGGAAACTCAAATTATACTGGCTAAAGAGGGAATTGTATAATGTTCTATGGAAGGAAGAAGAGACTTTAAGGGGATGTACAGTTTTTTTCAACCTCGACTTTATTTATGGCATGTATTATGTTCATTTACTCACTCAAGTTTGGAGCCACGTTGAGTCATTTGGGAAATGTTTTCTATCCATTCACGATCAGCATATATCCATACAATGGGAGTTAATGGGGCGGCCAAAGTGCAGACTCTAAATAAGGCATTATCGGCCACAAAACTCTTTCATTTCACCAATGTTTTGTCATGAATCGCTAACACTATTCCCCAGGGGGTTTGGAGCGTCTCAGAGTTTCTTCGTTGTTGTCATCTGGGGAGTTTTACAAGTTGGAACCACTTGGAGCCACTCAGCACGTTACAACATTGTGTTTACATTCATTTTACTTGTTTTTAGTGTGTTGGAGCAGCACCCATATATCATAGTATGGAACCGAACTATCATTTGAAAGATTTAGAAAACTTTGATACAAATAAATTCTCCGGACTGCAGCTTTAAATCAGGTGCGTTGGAAAAAGGACACCAACCTCATGCTGGAACAGAGTTGGACACCAATGAGCTGCTAGCTTTGTGTTACTCTCTCTTAGCTTATCTGATCCGACTTCATCTTTTCAGGATTTGTCTGGCCGACTCTAATCAATATGTTCTGGTCTGAGTTTCGCTTGCTGAGCATCATGCAGCATGGACTGAACTGGTTGGGGGTCTTTCTTGCTTCATGGGTTTTGTTCTCATTTCAGTCTCTTTTTAGATGTTCAGGTTTGATCTTTAGATAAAATCCCTATCGTCTTATTTGATTTAGTCTTTTTCTAATTTCCTTTTTTTATTTTCTGCCTTTATACATTGGCTTTTTTGCCGTCTTTCTTTCTTACCACTTTTTTTTCCAACTCAATTTTTTCTTGCTTGATTTTATCAAGTGTGCACTCTCAAAATGTTTGATTTTCCTGTTCCTTTCAGCAGTTTTTACCCTCCCTTTCATGTTCTCTGCCTTTCTAGTCATCTTTTCATCTTCTGGTGTAACTCTTGCGAAACCAATCTCACTGTCTCTCACAAACACACAGACACACATCAAGCACGTCCCTCCAATTGTTGCAAGCCTTTGTTATTTTTGACGCTGTGTAGTAGCATTCTACCTGTCTGCAGGATTAAAACAAACACTGCGGGCTGGAGGTGTTTCCTCTTTAACTCACCCCGCTTCTCATAATGCTTCTTTTTTTCTAAAGAAGAGATCAGGAAGATGCGTTTATGCTTTTTCCCTTCTTTCAACAGTGATTGTGTTTTCCGTCGCCACCTTTTTCTCTCTCTTCCTCGTTGCGTCTCTTTTCACCCACCCACATCTGTTTTCCCTCCTGTATTATTGATCCTCCCAGCAACTGTGTCAATACAAATCAGGCCTGTGGATCCACTTTTTGCTTGTATTGATTGGACTCAGCGATCATGGGGCTCCTGAGCTGCACTCCCTCCACCACCACCTACTCCCCCCAAGACTATGCATTTTCCTCCGTGGGAAACAGAGATCCTGATTGCCAACTGGAGCAAAGCTGCGCTTAGTTTCAGACTCGGCTCGCTGGGAATTGAGTGATCACGCCTGATGCAATGATGTCATGAGTTCGCTCTGTGGACGCAGCGGCCATGTTTAATTTATGTCGCATTAAAGTCTCATCTGATCCCTCTTTTGATCTCCAAACCTCTAGTTTGTGTCATTACAGCCCCTGGAATTATTTCTGCATACATATTCTCACCGCCCTGCATAATTCAGCACATTGCAACATCATGTTTACATTCATTTTACTTGTTTTCAATTTGCCGTTTGCCAGCTCAAATGAAATATAACTTGTATAACTTTGGTTTACGTGGAGAATTTAAGATGGAATCAAAGAAGTTCTGCTCTTGTTTTTGTTTTTTATCTTATGTTTTGTCATCTTCACACAAAGGTAGATAACTTACGGCTATAATATTTAAAATAAATCAGTTAATTCAACCTCTGCATTATTAAACTGGGCTGAAACAGCTTGAAGGTAAGTGGTTAAAATGGTAAATTATTAAGTCAGCAGGAATGAATTCTGTATCCAGTGTCTTCAAGGCAAAGTCTGAGGCAACTTACTTATTAGCTTTACATCATTTAGAAATTAAATAAGAGTTGTTTATTGGGGTTTTACCCCAAATAAAACAATATAAATTTAATTAAGCATAATACAACTGAAAATTATTTGTCGTGTTTTAATTCAGCATATTCATATTTTACTATCTTCTGTATTTTTAAGACATTTTCTAGGATTAAACAAATCCAATATTTTTATGATTAATGTTTTTATATACAGCTACTCATTTTCTGTACCACTTTAATCCACGTAAGAAGAGCTGGTAAAAATGTCCAGCGATCGTTGAGCTTTTATATTTACACAAAAATAGAACTCATGTAACCAAAAGAATCTCCGGGTTTAGAAACCGTGGCTCCTCCTGTAAAGAGAACTTTGCAGTGGTGATTAAGCCATTTGACAAGCAGTGGGCTGTAATCCTTTTCACCTCACCTGTTTAACTGATACAAAATCCTGTCCGCTGGCTCAGGTAACAGCTTAACCCCCAGTTAACTTCTTACCACTGTTGACACAGATAGCAGGATGGTCTAAAATATTTATGTCACAACCCAGATTGTTTTGACTTTGGCAGACAGCCAAGGTATGTTTAAGTTTTTTTATTTTTTACACAAAGATTATATATTTTTACTTTATTCCTGACTACTGAAAATAAACTGAACCATGACATGTAAACCAAGGTACGTACCATACCCAGATTTCTGACCATTACACCCCTAATAACCATGCTTATTCCAAATAAAGGGCAATATATACTAGCTAATTAACCTAACTGAGATGGATGTTTGCGAACAGTGGGAGGAAGGTGACGCAGAATCTCTATGCAGAAATTATTTTAACCCATGACCTTCTTAATGCAAGGCAGTGGTCCTCAAAAAGGTGTCCCTGAGCAACCGTTTGCTGTTGCTTTTTTAAATTGTTTTATTTTTTATTATCGTTATATATGGGATGACTTTTTTGGGTGCTGATTCATTAGGATGGAGTTCAGTAAACATTATCTCTGAGTTTGTATTTTCTTCTAATCATGTCTAAACTAATCAGACCTTCTTTAGCCTGTATCCTGATTCTGATCCTTATTTTTGTCTTTGTTGCTGTTAAAATAATAATGCTGTTGCATTCAGCTCATCGCATATATCTTGTCTTTGTGTTTTTTATATTTTTCTCCCTCCTTCTTTTCCAATCTAACCAACTCTAATTGAGTTTCTGTGTAGCTGTCCGCTCCTCCCACACGCAATCCTGAGAGCCAAGACGTCGTTTTTGTCTGTGAGGACTCGTTGTGGTTTAGGTCAGTGGTCAGGAAGAGGGCACTCTGTACTAACACACATCGTGCACCGAAGACATAGATTTTCTTCTGTGGTCTGTAATATAAATGTTACATTAGTTGTGTTTTCATGTATTTTTATTTTTATTCAGGGGAAATAAGAAAAGAATTGTAATAGGGCCAGTATGTTGCTGCTGGAGGTATCTCTGTTGCAGACTGAGCCACCTGCAGTCTCCACCTGCAAAATCATTCAAGGTTTTCTGTTGTACTTGGTCTTACTGACAGATCAAGAACTATAATAACTGTTACAAAACTGACTGAAATTTTGTCTATTGTATCCTTTTTTCCAATGCTGTAAATGCTCCAAGTGAGCAGATAATGGCAAGAATAAGTGGCTTCAATGAAATGATTTGGATCAAACCATCTTTGAGGTAAAGGCAGGTGGGAATCAAATCTAGTTCTTATTTTCAAATTTTCTCTGTTATAAATAGTAAGAATTTAGATGCTTTTTGAATTTGTCAGTTGCTTAGGTGCTTATAAGTGCTGCTAAATGATTTCTTGTTTTTGCAACAAAACTAAGTTGGGATGTCTAGTTGTTTATACTTCTAACATCAGAAGCTTCTTCTAGTCCTGTATATGCTTTGAAACAGATGCCGTAAAAAAAAACTATGACAAAACATAACAGAATTTTGCCACATGAGTCTAAAATTTATGTTCCGGTTTTATCTAGTTGTAAAGAGACATAATCAATCCCGGACAAGCCCCCAAAATGTTGTAATTACAATGCAGAGACACAAATATCCAACTTAGTTGCTTTTAAGTATTTGAAACAAATACTGGACTTTTGTCTTTGGAATGAGAAAAAAATGAATATATGACAATTGTCCATGTCTTAGTTTAATGATAGGGATGGTAGATCAAGTTAAAGAAGATCAAGCATGTTGTTCAAACATAATTTTTCTGATAGAGATAAGTTATTGCAGGATGACAGATGCCACCATGTTATACAAGTACACAACATATTCACACTCCCAGTATTTAATATCCAACAAGTACAAAGTGGTTTTCCTGGATGACTGATGAGGATAACTGGATTTAGAAAGGGAGGAGCTAATGTAGATTAAAAAAAAATACTATCTTAATACTATATAATGTTTAAGAATTAAAGGGTTGGCAGGTTTGGGAGAGGCAAATGCTTTATGCACAAATTTCCTCCGTGTTGATCAACATCAACATGTGCCAACCCCTAAGCGAATTTGATTATTTTTCATATCAATCAATGGATTGTGTTCAAGTCATATTTCTGATTTATGGCCAAAGCAACAATATTTTTGCTAAAACCTATGGATGCTGTGTATCTGATGAAATACAGTCACAACTACATACTCTGTCCAAATGTTTATTTTTCCTAGAATAATCTTATTAAGTCCAAATATGTTCATCATTCCTATTTGTGTCAAATAAATTTACATTTACACAGACCTGTCTATTCTGGTAAAAAAAGATGTATGGATAAGGGTCTCACTATGCAGAAATTAATAAAGAACAATAATAATAATGTTACATTTTAATATAGAAAATTGGAAATTGATGATTTGAAAAAGGTAAATACAGAATTTTATTTCATGAAAATGTTTTATAGTTTCTAATCTGATTTGTTAATTAATTGCACATTAGTTGGAATTTTGTATTCTGTCCCCCATAGACAAATTTATGGATTGATTTCTCAATTTCATGTCATTTGTTATTCCAATCATTATCTGCCTTGTTATCTTAGCTCCAAACTCTCTCCCTCTTTCTCTGTCTCCTATCCTTCCTTCATTGGTTCTTCCTCTTTCATCCCTTTCTCTTCATCAGTAGTGAAAAATGGGGCTTAATTAACTGAGTGCCTGCAGGACTTTGGCTTTCTCCGCATGTGTGTGAGTGTGCTGAGGTAAAGTAGGCCATTCTATAAGGTGGTTAATTAGGATGCAGCAGGCCTCTGTCCGCTGGCTCCGAGGGACCAGATGGAGAGCTGGGTTCACAAACAGAGGAGGGTTTGTTCAATGGTTTTGCATTGACTTGATTGTAGAATGACAACATGAGCTTGAGTTTCTCCACCAGTATATCTTTAAATTCTCTATGAAGATTTGTATAATTTTTTAAAGAATAAATGTTGTTTTTATGCTTCGCAAAGGTTAGAAATAAGTATTCTTCATTCACCTCAATCGTTGTGTATTCCAACAAGTAAAACAAAAAAATCCTAACCCATTAATAGCTGGTTTCAACTTTTAAAGAAAGCAAGAGTGGTTTATAAGATACTCTAATGCAAATGTATGCAGGCTGGGCACATTGTAAATATTTCCATTGGTAAAATAAAAAGTTTTTGTAAGTAAGTGAGTAAAACATTATTTATATGGGACCTTTGAAGATAGGAAATCACAAACTGCTTTACAGACAGAATAGGAAAACAACATCACAGGGCACAACATTAAACAAAGTTTTAGAAAGATTGGTTTTAGTTGGCCTTTAAACGACTCCAACAACTCAGCTAATCTAAGAGGCAGAGGAAGGGAGCCTCGGCGCCACAAATTAAAATGCTCTGTCTACTTTAGTTTTCAGTCTTGTTCGGGGGACGCTCACCAGACAAGAGATATATGCTGGTGTCTGCCCATGCAGGGCTGTCCATGTTAAAACCAGAACCTTGAAGAGGACCCTGTGGTAAACCGGGAGCCAGTGGAGTTGTTTAAGTGGTGAAGTTATGTGGCAACATTTTTTTAGATTGAGTTAAATGCCTTGCTTTAGCATTTCGGACAGATGCCAACCAGTCTAGGGAGGCTTTAGATCCTGTAAACCAGTGAAGAGGACATTATAATGCCCCCTGCTGGATGGGGAACATCGGTCCAGATGATGCTCAAAGTCACCAAGCATCCACCATGCTGTCTCTTCTCTGTTTTCTCAGACCCCCAGACGGTCGTGGCAGATGACCGCTTGTACTGACCCAGGTTCTACCAGATTTTTCTTCCTGTTAAAGGGGAGTTTTTCCTCTTCACTGCCGCTACATGCTTACTCAGTATGAGGCATTGTTGAGGAATTGCTGTGTTTGTCTGCTGTGGAGTCTGCAACCAGGTCACTAAACTAAACCAGGTTAATTCTCTGTGCTGATTGTAATCACCTGGTTCATTGGCTGAGCAGAACAAAAACACGGCATGTATAAGACTTGTTGAAGCCACAATTCCCATCTCTGCTTTCAACCATCCATCCGTTTTAATAGAATTTAGGCATTTGAGTAGGATGTGCATTTTAGAGAATTCGTATCAGAGAAAGGAAATATACAGCTAAATGTCATCAGCATAAAAAAATATCTCCTGAGTTGATGCTAGAACAAGACCAAGAGGTAATGCAGTGAAAACAGCAGTGTCCCCAAAACCGAACCCTGTGGATCGCCACACTGACTACAACAGGAATGAGACCTGTACGCAGATGAAGCAAGGAAGAACAATCGGTCAGATAAATACAAAGAAAGCCATTTCATAGCAGAACCCGACACACCAGCCTAATATGTCAGTCCAACCTCTTCAGGGTCAATGGATAGAAGTGTTTATTTCTCAGGGCCCTTCATTTTTGTTTATTTCACTTATTTATAGTAAAGTTAAAAAAATATTCGTACCCCTAGCATATTCACATTTAATTCAATCCTGGCCCAGAAAGAGTACATACTCGAACCTGAGGGGAACCTAAAGATTAGGGTGATGTCAAGGAGGAGGCCTACCAAACCCTTACAGAGTTCGAACTCAACGCCAGAGAGAAATCATCAAACGTATCTATGGAAACAGGCAAAAAGGCTGGTCGGCAAATGTAAGAAGGATTTGACCACTGCAATGCCAATAAAGAGTTTTCTAAGATTTTTCAAATGAGTATAAATATATTTAGAAGTGACATTTTTAATATGAATTGTACCTTGAAATGAAAATAATTTTGTATCCTCATTTTACATTATCTCAAACCCTTTAAATATGCCTGTCTTATTTCCTATTCAAAGAATAAAACAGCATACAAATGGCAAATAATTTGAAAAAAGCTGAAATCTATTTAAGGGAAACAATTACCGTTTTTGACTTAAACAATCAAAAGTGATCTGCTGAGTTTTCTATATCCTCTAAAACAATACATGTGTCACATAAAGTTAAACAAAGTTGAGGGAAATTTTAAAACGCGGAAACAAAAATCCACAGACACAACGACACAAAGCTGGGGGTTTTGTTTCAATTGTAGCCAGTCCCACAAGAACACCTTCAGGCTGCAAGTCACTACATACATGCATCCCAAACTGTCAGTCAAACACATATCAGCACCAACAGTCACACATGAGTGTGAACATCTGCAGTTATTATGGGTGATATCTCTACTGGGTAATATGGGAACGGTTGACATCAACACATTGTTGGTGCATGAGTGTCACGTAATGTACTGCAGCTCGCTCCCATCCTGAGCTAACACAGCTGTGTCTCTGTTTGTGTGTCTAACTCACCGCAAAATTTATCCAAATAGGTATTGCGAGGCAGCTAAATGGAACACAGTGAATACAGTTGGGGAAATAATTATTTGAGCCCTTGCTGATTTTGTAAGTTTTTCCAATGACAAAGATGAAAAGTCTCAGAACAGTATCTTTTTAATGGTAGGTTTATTTTAACTGTGATAGATAGCACATCAAAAGGAACCAAAAAAAGTCCAGTTGCCTGCATTTAAACACTTTGGATTACCATGACATGGAACATTGACCAGCATATCAAAAGGAAGATTGAAAAAATAACTAAATCAGATAGAAACTGATTTGCATTTCACTTACTGAAAGAAGCATTTGAACCCCTACCAACCATTCAGATTTCTGGCTCCCCCAGAGTGGTTAGACACTCCTACTCAATTAACCTGATTAAAGACACCTGTCCACATAATAAATCAATCACTCCAAACTCTCCAATATGGGAAACACCAAATAGCTGTCCAAGGATGTCAGAGACACAATTGTAGACATGCATGAGGCATCAATGGAAAACAAAACCAACTGTTGGTGCAGTTGTTTGAAAAAGGCGGAAGCACAAAGTGAACATTAATCGACTTCGGTATAGGGCTCCACGCAAGATTTCACCTCGTGGGATGTCAGTGATTCTGAGAAAGGTGAGAAATCCTCCTAGAACGACACAGGAGGAGTTAGTTAATGACCTCAAAGTAGCTGGGACCACAGTAACCAAGAAAACCATTGGAAACACATTACACTGCAATGGGTTAAAATCCTGCAGAGCTCACAAGGTCCCCCTGCTCAAGCAGGCACATGTGCAGGCCCATCTGAAGTTTGCCAATGAACACCTGAATGATTCAGAGAGTGACTGGGAGAAAGTGCTGTGGTCAGATGAGACCGAAATGTAGCTCTTTGGCATTAACTTCCCGTGTTTGGAGGAAGAAAAATGCTGCCTATGACCCCCAAAACACCATCCCCACCATCAAACATTTTGCTTTGGGGGTGTATTTCTGCTAAGGGCACAGGAAAACTTTACCGCATCAACGGGAAAATGGACAGAGCCATGTATCGTAAAATCCTGAGCTGAGTGACAACCTCCTTCCTTCTTCCAGGAAACTGAAAATGGGGCGTTGATGGATGTTCCAGCACGACAATAACCCAAAACATACAGCAAAGGCAACAAAGGAGCAGCTCAAGAAGAAGCACATTAAGGTCATGGAGCGATCTAGTCAGTCTCCACACCTTAATCCAATAGAAAACCTATGGTGGTAGCTGAGGCTCAAAGTTGCACAGGGACAGCCTGGAAACCTAGGTGATTTAGAGATGATCTGCGAAGAGGAGTGGACCAAAATTCCTTCTAAAATGTGTGCAAATTTGTTAATCAATTACAATAAACGTCTGACTTCTGTTTGCAAACAAGGGTTCTGCCACTAAGTATAAAGTCTTTTTTTTGTTTTTGTTGGAGGGTTCAAATACTTATTTCACTCAATGAAATGCAAATCAGTTTCTATCTTTGATTTAAAGGTTTTTCTATTTTCCTTTTGATGTGCTATTTGTCACTGTTAAACTAAACCTACCATTAAAATGATACTGTTCTGAGACTTCATTTCTTTGTCATTTGGCAAACTTACAAAATCAGCAAGGGATCAAATAATTATTTCCTCCACTGTATATTTAATGAAGTCTTTGAGATGTTCTCAAGGTATGATGTTATGATTCTCTTTATGAAATACGTTTTGTTTTAAAATAGGGGACGTCCAGATAATATCTCCATTAACTGGATGAATCCAATCCACATGTAGGTGGTTCTCTAACATGTCTCAGGATACTCTGGGTTCAGACTGCTAAGATGAAAATGAGACTTGGTCTAAGGAAATCTGTCAACGGGTTCTCCACCTCACTTGGAAGGGGTCCAGGAGGCATTCGAAACAAGATGTTCCAACCCGCCTGGACTGGCTTCTCGATGTGACCAAGTATTTCACCCCGTCTCTAAAGGAGAGTCCAGACACTCTATGGAGGAAACTCATTCTTTCTGCCTGAACCCAAAACTCATGACCATAGATGAGGGTAGGAAGGTAGACCTACCGGTGACTTCACAGGTTCGCTGTTCAGCTCACCCATCTTTATCCCAGTAAACGAGTAGAACGCTTGCATCAATGCAGACAGCGTCCATCTCCTGGTCGTTCTTTCCCTCTTTAATGAACAAGACTCCAAGATACTTAAACTCATCCACTTTGGGCAGGACCTCATCCCTGACATGAGGAGTTGACTGCCATTATCTGACTCTAGAATTATTCTTCCCTTTCGGCTTTTCCCTTCAAGGTTTACCAAAGCAAATCATATGTTTATACTTAGTCCTATCCTCTGTATTTTCTACCCTCACACCTCTTTCACCACATTAATAAATCTCCTTTTTGGTCTTCCACTCTGCCTCATGCCTGCTGGCTCCAACCTCATCATCCTTCTATCGATATAATTGTTATCTCTCTGCGACGATCCCGTCCAAACCACCTCAATCTGGCCTCTCTGGCTTTATCTCCATGAGCTTTCCCTCTGCTGAACTCATTCCTGAGCGTATCCATCCTTGACACACTCAAAGAGAACCTCAACATCTTGAGTTTTGAAACCTCTATTTTCGTCTCCTGTCTTCTGGCTCAAGACCGTGGTCTCGGATTTGGAGTTGCTGATTCTCCTCCCAGCTACTTCACACTTGTTTGGGAACTGCTCCAGTGAAAGCAGGAGATCACAGCCTGATGACGCCAACAGAACGAAATCATCTGCAAAAAGCACAGACCCGATCCTGAGGTCCCCAAAACAAATCACGTTAACACCTCGGCTACACGTATAAATTCTGTCTGCCCAGCCTTTATAGACAGATCGTCTTACTAATTTCTTTTGTCATCAGCTCCTATTGAACTTGCTCAGTCCTGCCCCCCAAAATGCAAACAAACCATTAATTTCCAACTACCAGTTTTCCCTGATCAAATACTTGGACATTTTTGCTGTCTCGCTCCATAGAGAAGCATTTGGACCTGTGAAACATTTGTGGTTCTCTGGGCTCTATTTGTATTTTAAGGCATAAAAATGGTGAAACAATGTGCCTGGCGTACATACAAAAGTGATACACGGAATCCAAAGAGGATATGCAATATAGCTTAATTAATTCTGTTTCCCAAAACAAAACATTGACGATGTCTCTGTTGGATAAAGCTGTGTTGCAGACAACATAGTCAACTCAGCCGACTTCTATAAGCAGGAATGTACATTTGTAGACATTCTTTTTAAGACAATGTCCTTTTATAACCCTCATAAGGCAGGTATTGTAAGTTAATATAAATATCAGTAGCAGTAATTAGCTTGCTTAATTTCACCACTTGGCAGGCGGTTAAAGAGTTTTACACATTACCCTGTTGTACATGAACAATGCTGGTCTTCAATCATGTTTGTTTTGTCAAACACGATTGACCCCAGATAAGACATTTTCCACTTGGTTTGAGCTCTGAAGATCTGTAGGCTCTAATTTCAGTTTATTTTCATGTAAAACTAGTTTGAAATCTCGTACGTAGCCCTCTTTGGCACAATGCTGACCTTTCTGAAAGCCCCTCTAAAATGTTACTTGTTGTTGGTTCTAAAACTTATAAAGAGCATTTTAGGTATTGTTTCGGCACTCAGCACTTTCATTGTAAACATCCAGTAAGATGTGACGGCTTGTCTGAGTTACCAGATCAATTGGTGTAATTGATAAGGGCAACCTTG
This sequence comes from Apricaphanius iberus, assembly GCA_028564705.1. NCBI lineage: Eukaryota > Metazoa > Chordata > Actinopteri > Cyprinodontiformes > Aphaniidae > Apricaphanius > Apricaphanius iberus. Next base: position 129,618 of record JAPXFQ010000931.1, read on the forward strand.
GCAAAGTCTGACTCTCACTGTGAAAACAAGTCCAACTTACCTCCAGCAATGTGAACCTAGCTCTGACATTGGGCGACCAAGAACCTAATGACCAGTATGTAGGGGGCCCAGCACCCCGTTCTCCCCAAGTACCTCCCACACGACTCACTTCTCCATGTAACAAAACATTTATAAATCAGTTGGGGGAACTCCTCTTGCATCTTTCAGTGTAGAGCCTTTTTGTCCACTGAACAAAAATCAACTGTTAAGACCGAAATCTATTTTGTTTCTGCCTCTATGGTTTCTGCTCAAAAGCTAGAAAGATTTTAGGAGAGTGAGATGCATTTATGTGCTCTTTTAGAGCTGATTGGCAAACTCTCTGTGTTTGCTGCACTATTTAAATATTTTTATAAATTCTTTTCTCTGTTTGGGAGTTTTGAGAGGGTCGTCGTGCTGTTTCTGTGCTTGCTTTTGCCTTTTATGTTTTTTAGATCCTCTTGCACTTCCCTTCTCATCTTTAATGTCTCTCGTGTGTGCTGATCACAGATGTTTATCTCCCCCTGTTGCGCTGCATAGCAGGTTGCTACAAAGAGGTTTGTTGAAAGCATCTTATATATAAACTTGTCTTTCATTTTAATAAGTTTTCATCGTCGGCTTTGTGACAACCTGTAGGCGTGACTGTATTTTAATTTAGTCCCCTACATCTTGTTTTCCTTCCCTCCCCTAATTGAAGCGGAGCACTTGCAGCAGAAGCGGTTTTCTATATTTGAAGCCGTGTTGGTTGGCTGCCACATCTCCTCTTCACGCTAAAGCCATCAGCTGCCATTCAAATCAGATACTCGGAGGAGAAAGACAGAAAATAGCTCCTCTCATTGTGTCTCTGTCCCCTCAATTCTGCTGCCTCCTGCTCCAATTCTACTACGTTGTTTGTAACTGATTCTCTGTGGAAAAAATGCAAATTGGAAGACAGCAGATTGGAGTTAGGAGTAAACAAAACTCAATTCTCTTTCTCTTTTTTTAGCTTCGTTTTGCAGAACAAGGCGTGACACGCTTTGCATTGAGATTCAAATGAATAAGTGGCAGCTTAAGATGGACTTAGCCACACTTCACTGGGACTATTTATCCGCTTTTGTGAAGGATGTGTCATTCTCGACTCTTCCTGTGTAAATGTTTGTGGACAAAACAACATTTTCTGCTTAGCCCATCTGACTGTGAGCACTTCTTTCTGTTTGGGGCTTTATGAAACTTTATTGATCTCTGCCAGGAAGCTAGGCCATCCCCTCGGCTGAACTGATCTGGCAGATAAGCGGAGGACAATCAATTCACAAACAGAACTGAGATGAATAGCTCAGATCTGAGCCAACAGATTGTTTTCCATATAAAGTTCTCTTTTGAAATTGAGGGGAAACTGCTCGAAATATGAAGGCAGCAGAAACACAGCAACTGGGGCCTGACACTGAGAGACAGATCAAGGATAGCAATAAGAGGATCAAGAGGAAAAAGATGAGTACAGTGTGGCGTAAAAGCTAAAGTAGGAGTCGGACCCAGAACAAATATCATAGCCCAGAATAGGTTAAATGAGTTTTATTTACCTAAGAACAAATGTGTAAGGTGAACTACTTCTTGAGTTTAGCACCCAGATCACACTCTAAAAATAAGACTGGGATCTCAAACTGTATTTCCTGTGTTAACAGGAAGCGGAGGCTTCCCTAGAAGTCCTTGTTGAAGACTCGGACCTCGACAAACTTGAATCCTAAGGGCTGTAGGCAATAATGATTGGAGTTTGTCCTTTTACTGGGGATAGTTTTACTCTCAGGACTATATAGAGAAGTGAACTACAGCGTGAGTTTGTGGAAAACATAACTACTCTTCCTTGGTCTTTATCCAGTTGGTCAGTCCAGGTCAGTAATGGGGCAGGCAGAGAGTGCAGATCAGGTCCAAAATCCTTGAGGCAACACACAAGGTTAAGGTACATGAGGCAAGATTCAGAGCCAGAATGAGAGTAAGTCAGAAAACAGACATGGGGCAGACAAAGGTCAAGAGGCAGACAAGGTGCACACATTCAAGGAACAGGGACATAGAAAGAAATGCTTGAATTCTATGATTGTGGTTGACGATAGACAATCTTAGTGTGTGCAGAACAGGAGTTTATCCAAAGGTGTGAGCAAATTGCAATCAGCAGCCAGTAGGATCTGGAGGGGAAGATTAGTGCAATGTACACACATATCCGTTTTTTGTTTTTTTTTGTAATTATTTTCCCCACCTCGTTTCAAATTGAAATCCCCATCCACATGTATCCGGTTAAGTGCTTAAAAGTATATTCATAGACTTACCAAACTTGTAGGGGGCAGTAGTTCTCTCAAATTTTATCCACTCAGAGTAACTTTTTACTCTCTAAAGCCTAATTTATAATTCTCCATCAGCAAGTTTGCAACCAGACACAGATGTATTGACGAAGTCATTTGTAGTTCTCCGATGGTGCGCCAGTGTTGCAAAGCAATACCCCACCACGACAGCGGGGGGTGCTGTCTTTTGTTAGTATCTCTGCCTACCATTGCAGTGTCGTTTCTGGTTAACTAGAGTTTATTTTCTTCAGCTTCTATATGAATTCCCCTTCAAATAGTAATGGCCGACAGAAAGTACGTTTTAATTGAACTGGAAAACATTTTACTGGAAGCTCATAGAATAATCTAAAAATGCATGCAAACAAACACAGGGGTCTGTTCTGCTGTTTCTCTACACCACCTGCTCAAAATTGCCAGAAGACCATATGAGACAGACTGTCCTTTTAATATAAGGTATTGTGCCCAAACACTGCATTGACTACTGATTACATCGACTATAGGGAAATTATATTTTTTGTCGCGGACAGTGACATTGCAACACCTTAAATTCCAGTTACATCGGTACACATGCAAATGCTGAAAACAGGGAAAATTTACATTTACATTTACTCTCTGTCAAGCTATCTTGGTGAGAATTTGGTGAGTGTATGTTGTGTGATTTCAGACATTCGTCATGTACAGTTGTCTGAAGGTTTTCTTCCTACATTTCATTACATTACACTGCTTAAACGGCACCTCAATGTGCTTCATTTTGACTCGTTTTGTTTCTCCTTAAGTTTGTAATAATACTCATATTTCTTGACTCGTTGTGAGCCAAGCATACCCTGTTGGACATAAGACCTTAAAACCAACTCTAGCATGATTAAGACTACAACAAGGGAGGAACTAAGATACTGATTTAGTGACTGCAGGCTGCTCAGGTTCTGTGGCTCCAAAACAAACCATTATGATTAAACCTCACCACCATGCTCGATAATCTGTTGGAATATTTAGATTTTTCAAATGTGTCAAAAAGTAAAAATAAGACTAAAATAATGTTAAAAACAAAATAAAGAAAAGTGTTGTGTTTTATGCAAGACACGTACAGTATTTGATTCTTTATTGTTGTCACACCTTCCTTCTCATCTCTAGTATCTCTCTGGTGGGCTGTTCACAGTTTGCATTGCTTACTTTCTGATTTATTTCCTCGGTGGCATGACAATAACAGATAACAGAGTGGTTCAAAGCCTCGAACTGTGTGGCAGGCAGCTGCATGATCAGTTAATTAACTGCAGTTAATTAGCAGCATCTTGCTGGCCTTGACTTTTTTATTTGTGGGGGAAGGGCTACAACTATTTATTTAACGCTGCTTCTTCATTGCAGTTTTGTGTTTGTTAAATAAATGGTGACGATGTGTAGTGTATCGTTTACTGTTCTTCTCTGGTTGTGTTATTAAGATTCAGGCCTCATTGTTTTTGACCCTACCTGATTAACATAAAACTTGTCCATATTGAATTTGGTTCAGAGGTCAGAGGTCACAATAGTATTTTTTGTTGTCTGTCATTTTTGTAAAAGCTTCAAAAAAAAATCTGGTCATAGCATGTTTTTACCTGTGAACATTTTGAATTATAAGATTTTTAGATTAAAAATATATGTTTAAGTTTAATCGGAAAAGGCTCAACAGAGAACTACTGTACATGTAAAAAAAAAAAGACATTTAACGATTTCCTGCATGGAGTTGAAATGCTCATCCACTTGTGCAAAATCAAATAGTGGGATTGCTGCAGAGGTCTTAGTTATGGGGATTTTAGATTTTTACTCAGATAGAATATTCTCATGTGGGTTTAGATGTTCTGTACCACGCTCCGCTGCCACACTGAGGACTGGAAGGACTGAATCATTGGGAGGAAATCCTGCAGCATGCACCAGCGGTTGCCATGGCACGAACCACAATACTCACCACGACATGCGCTCCAAAGCCTCAGTAACTCTTCAAGGTGCTGTCAGGTCCTGGTTAGCAAGATGCATTGAGTACGATGTCCAGGTCTAATGGCTGGCACACACTAGAGGATAATTGGGCCTAATTTTGTCCTGATCTCCCCCTTCCTGATCAAAGTCGGCAAAGGCCTGGTTGTCTGGCATATGCAAACAACATCTTGTCTTGATTTTCCTGTAGTGTGTTAAGAGTAACTTTGTTCTGTCTTATCTGCTCGGAAGGAAAGATCAAAAATGATAAATGTGTTCAATATTTATGACTAAAAATCCTAAAGTGTGTTAAATGCACAGAACGCAATGTCACATGAACCGGAACCACAAACAATCAATACGCAAGCTGACTCAGCTGACTGAAAGAGGAGGAAGTAAAAGCCAACAAAAACCATGTCGCTGCTAAAAGCAAAAATCTCTTGGACTTCTGAAATGAGAAACCAACAGCTTGATTTGTGACAACACCAGGAATATTTATATAATATTTTGTTAAAAGAACTTACCATAACAGGATGGCCATTAATGACACTAGCTGGTGCTAGCATCTAGCACACAGACCTGCTCTCCAAGCTTGCTGTGAAAGATAATTTTTACTCACCTCCAACTTGCACAGTAATGGATACAGCCCACATTCCCGCCGTCTCCTGTCGTTTTTGTTTTGTTGGTGGTTTTTCAGAGAGTAATAGGCCAATAATACCCTTCAAGAATTCTCCCTGTTTGTCTCCCATGTTTGGTTACACTGAAGTCACATTGACAAAATTGAATTTGGAATATTGAGCATGAAACCGATACTCTGCAAAAGAATCGGTTAGTGAGCGTGGTGCGTTTCATAATGCACTGTACACACCATAAGATCAGCAGGGAGAGATCTTTTTTGTTTATTTTATGTTTAGTTTTTTCTTCTAGTGTGTGGTCTATAAATCGGTGAAGGTTTGAAGAATCCTGTTGTGTGTTATGATTATGCTCTAATGTAAATATCTTTTTTGATTGATTTAGTTACTCTGCGTAAAGTTGAAAATATCTGCGCATTTGTACCAAGTCATCAGAGGTGTGATGCTAATCTGTGGCCTTCAGATTTATTCTGTCACCCCTCTAAAAAACACAAAATATTCGTCAACATGACCCCCTAATTTTAACAAAGTTTGGTGATCCTGTGATGTATTTTTTCCCCCACTCGTTAAATTTCTGCCAGAACCTGTAACAACTTGTTTTTGGCTAAATTTTACCTTCTTTGTCGTATGAAAACATTCAGTGATGCTGAAATCCAAAAGATAGAGATGTATTAATGGATTTTTTTCATATTTTTGCTGTAATTGTCTTATTTAGAGAGTTTTTCCTCCTTCGGCTGTTCATTTTTTTTGTTCATGTAAGATCAGTGATGCTGTGTGACCTATATTTACTTTAGTCTTCATATACCAGTCTTCTCTGCATTGTGTGCTATGTGAAGCATCTCTCCCCCGTCCCACCCTTGTAACCTATAAACTGTGCTGTGGTTCAGTACCAGGGAAAAATTTAATCTAAGCAATGAAAGGAACTTATCCCAAAACACAGGGGGATATGAGTTAAAGCAGAGGGATGAAAGAAATCATGGATAAAAAGCTGAGCAGAACTAATTGAATCTCATTTTGAAGCGTTTCTGCACTTGTTAAACAGTCCAGAAGGTCTCAGGAAACATCTTACAACTGGCAGAGAAAAAATGAGTATCTGGCTAACAAGAAGGTGAAGAGTAACAAGAACAATTTTAAAAGTCACCCAAGTAGAATCATTTTACGTATGAGATTAGTCAAAAGTTGGACAAATTAAGTCCTGCTTGAGGCATCAACTCGATGTGAAAAATGCTGCTGTGCTACCCAGGTTCCGCTTTTTTGCTCGCCTGCATGTGTTCATGAAGCTCCGGCTTTAGCCCAACAGCTCACATCAGGGATCTCTAACGCCGTTCAAGCTGTGAGGTAAATTTTCTGTGCTGCGATGGATGAGTGCAAGGCTGTGAACAAGTGCTTCATTTTCGAAAAGCTAAATTTAGACAAGGTGTAACACCTGAAGGCTAAACTGCATTGTCATTGTTCAGCACGAAGCTGAGCGGGCTCGTTTTGAGGTTGAAGTTTTCAGATAAAGTGAGTCATTTTTAGCAGTCCTTTCATCCTGAAGAACATGACTTACATTTTCTAGACTTTTCTCTTAACTACCTCTATTTATATAGTGACCGCATTAGTTGGAGCAGATATCCTTGAAAAAATTATTTACACACCCTGAACTTTTTCACATTTTGCTTTAGTTATTCTCAATGACCGGTGTATTGAGCTGCGACTTGATTTACTTTCCTACTTTTTTCCGTCATTTTGATAGATTAGTTCTCACTCGTCTGAACACCTGGTGCAAATGTGTAGACATTTACATCATAAAGCCCAGAGTAAAGGTAACTTAATCAAACAATCAAAAGAAAGAAAGAAAAAAAAAGTACACATCTAAGCGTCATCTCACACTTTGACCCTGTAGTCAATGCATCTCACTAACCAGGATCTGACAGCATGTTGAAGAGTTTCTGAGGGCGTGTTCCCCCCAGCCTCATTTAATTGGTTTAAAATGAACACTACTTTGTTTCCTCCCCCGGTCCGGACCTTTTGTGCAAGTGTACAAACCAGCAAACCCTTGTGTGCACCAAACAAGCGAACCGAGACTCCGGGCGATTCCAGATGAACCCTAGTGCAGAGCAAGTCAGGTGTGAATACAACCAAACTATATCTGACCCTGTGAAATAATAAACCTTCCTGCTAAGTCTGGAGGGACACCTCTCTGTGTGGAGAAGTAATTGTTTATTGGTTGCATTTTCATAATTATGCAGAAAATATCCCCATGGTGGTCAGGTGACATTACATACAGTCTATTTATATCTTTTTATTTTTATAATGTTAATTCTACTCAATCCATTTATCTGCATCGTATCGTAGACTTCATGTTGCATAATGCTCAAACATTTCTGTTAAGATCTGAAGCTGTATTAGACACTACAGTCTTTGGTTGTTGGTAATTCAGTAGTTAAAAAAATCTGGTCATAACCAAAATTTCCCTAGTCAATTTTTATAAATCATTTAAACATATTAATTTATTTCATTTTAGTTTAAATCCAAACAAACTAAACAGGGAATCCAAATCACATTGTGCAGATTAATAAACTGCATGTATGAACATTTCACCAGCCTAAATGCGCTGAAGTAATGGAGGCTGAAGCGCCAAATCCACCATATTTTTGAAATCACAGAACATTTAACCAATTGAAGTGATCAGAACATGACAAAACTCTCTGAACAAGCGGCCGATGGATGCACACTTTTTGCATCAGTAAACTGCAGCGATCTGTCACTGCCAGTCTATGTTGTACCGCCTTGTGCAGTCACAGATGCGCTCCAAAAGTGTTGTCCCCTTTAGATTCTTCTATCACCATTTTAAATCTGGTTTATTACGAAAAATATGTTGAGTGATTTTCACATGACTTCTTATGTTTGCCCTTCTTATATGCTTAACTTTCCGGTGGCTGAAAGACCTTAGCACACTTGTCGTTTTGTTAAGAAACTCTGGCCCTGCTGCATTTACTCTCTGTGTGAATGGGAACCGAAGCAAAAAATACCTGATAAAAACATTTGGTCCGGACCAAAGGAAGCAAACTAATGGACCTTCCTGATGTGAATACGCTTTTACATCTTTGGAAGGTGTCTGTAACCGTTGTGGTTGTGGCTGGTCACTGATGCGCTCCAGTCATGCCCACCACCGGTGCATGCTGCAGGATGTCTGGAAACTGTTTTGCAACCCTTTGCAACTTCTCCCTTTAGTTGGAGAAATGTTCTCCGCTTTCAAAACTTCAACTGAAGTGGCTCTTAATTACAGGGAGGGGGCAGGGATTCAGCCTCCAGATCTACATTTAAACCCCGATGAGAAGTCATCCGTCTGAGGCAAAAATCTGCATCAATTTCACTATTTGATTACGCCCAAATAGGTGAACATTTACATTCAATACCGTGCAGAAGGAAGATGTGAGACTGTGAGTTGAGGCCACAGCAGGTGAAGTGTTAATATTTTATGTCTAATCATTTAATATCATTGTTTAAACAGTATGTAGTTCTCTGTTAAGCTTGTTTTGAATTAAATATAATCAAAATACATAAAAAATGACGTATCTGTGTCATAATTTTAAAATTGAGGGGTAAAAATACATTATGTTCTGATTTTATTTTTAGCCCCTTCGTTCAAAATGACAAAAATGTGTTGCCGATCTCTGATTAATGCTGAGATTTAATCACACACATGCGGACTCTGTCAACTAATTAGGACTCTTCTAACGGAAATTGGGTTTTATTTATTGGCAACACACTAGGGGGGGACTCGATATAAGTGCAAACAGATGTGTTTCCACGTTTGTTCCCTCCTATTGTAAATTTCCCGTAGAGTCACAGATTCTTGTTTGGATTTCTGCATCTTTGCGTCCTTAAATTCCTGGCACAATGAATCCCCTTTCTTCCTCATTTTAAATATAAAGTCTTGACTTGATCGGACTGATGGGGAACCCAGAATGCATCACTGTCGATGAATAAGGGAATCATTGTGTAATGGAGGCCCCCTGTGTCATTATTCCGCTGTCAGTGACCTTTCATCTGCCTGGAGGTATGAAGGAGGCGTTTTATCCAGCCGTGGGCTCTGCCTGCTCACTCCCACTTCAGGATGCTTGTTTTTACATGGTTAGATGGAGTCTTTAAAGTTTTTGCCCTGCCTGATGCGTGTTGTTGACCTCTAAGGCTGCTTCTCAATGTGTTTAATATTTATAATGATAATAGGACGGATTTGATTTCGCTTTCTTACACGGGCCAAAGCTCAGCATATGTTATTCGACAGAAAGGAACAGATGTGATTATTCAGGAGATTATGCTCTGACTGAAAAGCAACAATGCAGGGGAAAATAAGGGACTGCAGATTTATTGTGATTAATTACTGACTTATTGTCACCCAGTCCTATTCTCCCTGTGCTTTTAAGTTGATTAAATAACAGGCGATTTATTCTCAGCTGTTATTTAAATCCCTTCTTAAATGCGACCTTCTGGAGAATTATTTTCAGACAGAGATGGCCTCCTTGTTTCCATCTAAGAGGCTCTATTATGGTTTAGGATCGTTTTCAATGTGAAGACCTGTGAATTGCATTATTTTTTATTTAATTACCATGGTTTCAATTTTCCTCTCCTGAAATATATTTTGCATGTCTTTCACTTCCTCATTTTTCTATGCATGTTTTGTCTCTTGCCCGTTAATTCCTGCTTCTCCACCTTTCATTCCCATTTCATTCCCGTCTCCACGGATTGATGTGTCAAGGGAACTTTTCTTCCTCACCTCCTCATCCTCCCTCCCCGTTTGTTGACACACCTTCAGAGGTGATATAAAAAGACAGAAAAAGACGCAGCTGTGTTGGGTTGTCATCTCCTCTCCTCCTCTCCTGTCACCTGCTCTTCCGTCCTTTCTTCTCTGCTTCCTCTGAAGTGAAGTTTCCTCTCTTGTCAGGCTGTTGTCGCCTTCGCTGCTGTGAAACGACACGGGAGACAAAACAACAGCGAAAAAACCGAGGCACCCCCCCAAACTGAACAAATCCCCCTTCAGAACCAGGCGACGTGAAATAATAAGAATAAAGGTGGAGAGCAGAACTGTAGACATGACAGGCATGTGTGTTTTTTAGTGGGCAGATGGGAGAACCTGCTGTGCTCCACCCTCTGTTTTCCTCTCAAAGTTTAGTTGTTTTTATTTTGGAAGAGCTGCTTCTTTTTCATCTTCTCTCCGTTGCTTTCTGCTTGGTTCTTGTCTTCTCGTGCGGCAGGGTGCAGATGAAACATGGGAAAGCATGAGAGATGTTGAAGAGAAGTGTCACCTTGTCCCCTTTGGCTGATAGCTGCTCCCCTTTTAGTCCGCTGCCTGAGCGACTGGTTTAGCTTAACGAGCTTCGTCGTTGCAAAGCTGAGACAACAATAGCATCAACGCATGGCACAGAAGCAGCAACCGAAATACACAAAATAGTTGTTTTTCTTGAGTAATACGAAGACATATATGTGACTTCTTCCATGCTCGATAGACGGGCATAAACAATTAGAAAAGAAGAAAAACGATATTTAAACATGATCTGGTTTTCATGCATTTCTCATCGTTTTGTACAAGTTTGCAGACAATACTGTCATATTCCCATTGTATAAACAATGATCTCCTCCTTTCTCCTTTCTTTCCACATCCAGGTGATGATTGGTACTTGTGGAGGTTGACTCTGAGCATGCCCAGCCAGGCTGACCTGCAGTGGGGGATGTTTCCATCACCTTACCTGGGCGCCGTGGGTCCTGATGCCACCGCTGGATCTGTGGTTTACCGGCTTTCAGCGAGACAACGAGACGGGGCGCTGGGACAAGCTCAGTTCCTCCTCCTAGAAGGTACCTTGTCATAATTTATAATAACTTAATAAAGCTTTACAGTAAAACGTTGTTTTATACAGTCTATGGTTGTTTCTTATAAATATATATATTTGGGGTCTAACTTCGGTACGGCCCTGTGGATTCATTACGTATGTTAACCCAACTTATCGAGCTGTTTTCTATCTCAGCAAATGGAGGATGTTTTTTTAGCTGAACTCAGAGCGCAGAGCCAGGCTCTGCAGTGCGACTTTAAGAAGTGACAGAAAGGACTACCAGATATCACTAAACTCTATTTGGAAACTTTAATGGTTTCTCCTACAGCTACAGTAAAAAAAGGAAACATGGTGTGACCCAGAACTCTGTCAGTGAATGCATCTTTCAACAGCAATAAGGTCTATAGCAAGCTCTGCACTGAAATGAATGACTTTGTCTGAAGCATGGTCAAGCTGAATTGAAACATCACTGATATTGGAGAAAATCCAGCTTGTTTACAAATGGCTACCAGTAGCATCAAATCAGACCAGGCTACTGATTTTGGATAGGATGCAATTCGGAGGAATCTCTGTTGATGAGAAGGGGACTTTCCCAACAGCTGATTATGCTGCATTCATGAACAGCTGGGCGACTAGGCTGTCAAAATATCAAAAGGACGCAAAGTCATTTAAGCATTTTTTTTTGTTTTTTTTTTCAAATAGGGGCAAAGCATTATTTAAACACTTCTAAACATTTACACTGACTGTTTTCAATTGGTTGTATTGTTTTCTACTCTAGCTATGTCTGTTTGTTCTATTTTATTCATCTAAAAAAATAATAAAAATCTCCTCTCAGTTCTATTTTTTTATTTTTTTTTATTTATAGAACATATCCTAAAGACAGTGATTCTGATCATTCACAAATTTGAATCACTAGTCCCTCTGCGGACATTTTGTGAAAATGTAATAAAAATCCATCCAAAGGTTTTTGAGTTACGTTCCTAACAGACATACAAACAAAACAACAAACCTTGGCAAAAAACAAAGTCCTTGGAGGAGGCAATAAAACGAAATTAACTTCAGGAAGTGAAAGGAAGGAATTCAGGAAAAAAATGTTCTTTCTGTAGTGCTGATCAAAGTAATAAAAAGGCACATGCATATCTGTATATCATTTTATTGATTAAAGTGTATCAAGAGTAAGGGATTTTTGTGTACCGTTACACCACTAAAATATCCATCAATCTGTGCTGTATCTTTTTTCTTTTTCTACCCATCACAGTCAAACCTTGTTCTCTGAGTCTATTTTTCCTCTAAACCTGCCTTTGCTTTTATCTCCTGCCTGTATCTGTAATTAGGTCCGCTCCCACTCTGCCAGGCTCTCTGTGATAAACCTGTTTTGCTCAAGGAGTGATTTATAAATAAAGATCGACTTGTTGGATTTCAATTACTGTCAAGAGGGAAAGGGAGGGGGGGAAAAAGGTGCATAAAAAAGCACAGAGCTTCACTCTTAATCGCTCCCCGGGGCGAAGAAACGCGAATAATAGCAAAGTCTCAGGAGAGGTAGCGAGTGGGAGAGTTTAAGGGTGGGTGTATGGGTGCCGGTGGCTGTGGATTTATTATTTTTTAAATTATTATTATTTTTACATTTTCTGAGAAAAGAAGAAGGGAAGAGGAGGAAGTAGAAAGACTGATATTTATAGAGCTCATATTTAATGCTCCCATATTAAAAGCTTCCCTTTGGGATAATGTGAGCACATGTGTACTGACAAATAAGCCTGTAATTTATGCTAAAATCTGCATTTGGCATCATGTCAATGTAAAAATATGCTCACAATGTGCATGTATAGTAAGGAGGTAATCATTGGTAATAATGGGATTGTTCCCAAAGTGAACATCTAACATTTAACGTTAGTTAATGAGCTTTTTTTTTTTTTTTTTTTGAAGATTTTGGCAAAAAAACAAAATAACTTTGATAACTGTGATATTTATCTGCTGGCTTGTAGTTACTAACATGCTAGCAACGGATTTTAGCTAGCGGTGTGCCAATTTAATTGATTAATTGCTATTTGAAATGTGCCAAATAATTTTAAAAGTGTTACAAATTATTTGTTTTTCACAATAATTAGAATGACAACAACATAAGAGTTTGGTGTGTCCGCCTAGACGCTTTTAGGGGACGACCGGCTGAAACATTTCAGTTTCTACTACAGCAAATATTCTGCTCCTCAGATGTGAAAGGAGCGTTTTTGTTGCTATGTTTTATCTTAGCAGCAAGGTCCACTTTTTCCCCGGACATTTCACCTTTTCAGCTGCTGTCCGGGGCGTCCTTCCTGAACTGCAGCGCAGCCCGGGTCGATTACGGGGACGATTAGCAAGAGAAATGACCTTCATACCGTATGGGTCGGGTCAAATGTGTGGCGCAGAGCGTTTGTAGCTGGCCGATTTATTTCTGTGTATGTCAGGAGCCAAAGATCCTGTCCCGGTCGCACTGGCGCAAAAACTATAAAAAGGGTGAGAAAAGTTAGAGTTCAACTATTACAATCGACAAATAAAGACTAAAAACTGGAGTAAACACTTTGTAATCTTTGTGAGACTTGTACTTTTACTTTTAAAGAAAAAAAATATTCTCTCAAGATATAACTTCAGATTTTTGTGTATTGTTTGTCCTATATACCTTAAAAGTGAGATATTGATATTTTAAGATATTTTTTTCTAATAGGCTACAGAAGACTAATTATTATTTGTATTTTTTTTTTTCAGAGATTTTAAAGTCATTTCTATAAAGCTTTATTGGTAAAAAGGAGTTAATGAATTATTCAGTCCAACAACTTAGAGCAGGAAAACGTTAAATATGTTTAAATCAAAAGTCTTCTTTAAGGAAACAGAACATAATTGAAGTGTTTGAGGTTTGGACCAAGTGTCCTCTTGCATGGAAATCAAAATATGGTCACCCCTTATTATTATACTTCCATTGCCAACACACATTTTCTGTAACTTTCGCAGAAAAATATGACCCTGATGTGTTGGTGAAACATATTTTGGACATATGTTGGTTTTATTTGTGGGTTCACATAGATAAAAAAACAGACCATGCATTTGGTTGGATACTTCAGTTAATGTACTGCAAAAACCCACTTCCTTAATACTAGATAAATAAAATTGTCTCTTGTCAAAATTTTCTAGAGACAAGTGAAATTATCTGTTCATGCAATAAGCAAATTTTTCTTACTAAGATCTGATGAAATAAGAATAATTTCTAGACCTAAATAAAACTACAAAAGAAGTAAAGATGTGTGAATGCTTCTCATTTTGAGATTTTTGTTATAAATGGCATCTGAAAACTATTTTTGCTTGAAATAATGTAAAATAGTTAAATTTTAGATATTCAGACTAAATAAGGGAAAAGGTAAACAAGTCTAATCATCTAAAACATGAAACTAGAAGCTTTTAATGCTCAAAACATGATATAGATGATCATTTGGCTAGATTTAAGACAATAAATCTTGCCAGGCTACAAGGAATTTGCAGTGTGTAAACTGAATGAATTTAAAAGTACACTGCGCAAACTGCCCATCTAACCAAGTCCAACAATCTTGTTTCCAGCCAAAAAGTATTTTTGATCTTATTTTGAGACGTCTATTTTGTGTCGTGCTGCATTGGCAGATTTTTTCACTTCATTTAAGAAGTTTTAGACTAATCTAGTATCTACCGATGGAGTAAGACAATGGCACTTGGTAAGCATTCTCAGAATAAGACACAGATTTTCTAAAGAAGATTAATAGTCTAACACCCTCTGCTCTTGATTGGATAGAGTATATAAATCTCAAAACAAGAACAAAAATACTTTTTGGCTGGAAACAAGGTTGTTGAACTTGATTGGACAGGCAGTTTTTGCAGTGTAGTAAGTAGCCATATGAAATTTGTGATTTTTTTGTAAGGGATCAAACTTTTTGTCTAATTTTACGCTCTCATCTGGTGTGATGCTAAGGAGGTAGAGAATAACTGAGTAGCCTGAGGGCAGGAAATTCTGTTCGGAAGATTGGATTTGTTAACTCACCCCCTACTAGAAAAACACTAAAAACAAACGTAAAATATGATCCAAAGTTATAACATTGTCCCCCAAACCGTTTATTAAAGCAGGTAAGCTTACATCCTCATGAGCTTTTCTGCAGGTTTGTCTTTTTTGGAAGAACAAAAACGGAGCGGACGCTCTCAACGTCTTGCTGTTGCTCTGATGAGTTGCACTGCTTCTCAAAACTCTGTGAGCACCTTCAGTGTTCCAGTTTTTCTAATAAGGTTGGAGCTTACAACACACATTTATTTTAAATTGGAGAGAGTTCTTCGTTAGGCGGATCAAAAACGGAGAGCATCTTTTGAAAAGAATCAAAGAGCAGAGCCGTAGGTGGAGATCAAACAGTTTAAGTACAGCTTTATCCTGCTGGAGGTTGTTAATTTGGCTACCTATCATAATTAGTGAGAGCTAATTGGAGGCTCAGAAAGAGACAATTACAAAAATATAAAAACATTTTAATAATTGAGACAATCAAAATGCTTTAGGTGCTGATTTTTTTTCTTTTAAATTCATAGAGACTCAAATAAATCTGTCAAGTCAAAAATCTCCAAAAACGAGGAAAAGACAGTCTGGCTGCAGCTGCTGCTGAAGCCTCTGGTCAACAGCTGGGGATTCTTCTCCTCCTCCCCCCATTTCTTTTTCATCTCTTTTTCCATTATTGCTGAATCCCTCCACATCTCTCGCTTCCACTCGGCTGCCAGTTTTCACCCTTTCTTCTTCTATCCATTCCTTCCTCTTCCTCCTTTACTTCTTCCTCCATTTCTCCTGCTTCCCCCTCTCCGTCTCATATCCCCATGGGGACATGAGTGAAAATGAGCCCACAGTTTTTGTTTTTTCTGCGTCTTCAGAGAGCGTTAGCTAGCTTTTAGAACACACACATAAATAAACACACAGGCAGAATGCCTCCAGCATCAATTTGCTTCAATTGGCTTTTCATAATTGGACAGCTGGGACTTCATCTCTTTATTTATACACAAGTGGACAAGTTGAAAGATGGTTGTTTACATGAAAAAGAGACCACAAATGAATCTACTGTTTGAATAATGGCAACATTTATTACATATTTAGACATCTATAAACACAAGTTATCCATTTAAAAAAAATCTATAACCTATTCTATGTCAGGCTTATAATTGTTTTTTTTTATACCATTCTTGTTTTGTTTGGCTATCACCTTGCCACTGCTAGGAATTACCAAACTGATAAACAAATGAGCATTCTACTGTATGCTATTATTATATTCTATGTTTACAGATGGAATTGTGGGTATGTGGCTCTCAAAATACTATCTGGATAAATTATTGTTGGGTTTTTTTCAACAAAGAGATTGATTTAAAAAATTTGTTCCACCTTTAACGCAACATAGATCCTGAAATTCAACTCAAAAATGAAAAATATGAGGGCAAAATGTAAAATATAAAAGAAAGTTTGCACACTCTTTGAGTAAAAGTGGGTGAAAAAGCTTTTTGATTTAGTTCCAGCATTTGGTTCTCTAATGTGAACATGCTTTTGTTACAGAGCTCGAAAAAGTTTAGTACGTCTACTGAAAGACTTTTTTTTTTACAGTCACCTGTTTGTATCCTTTAGTCAGAGCCTAATTTTGCAGAGAGATTGCAAAGGTCCAATATATTCCGGACTCTACGTATAAAATTACAATCACATGGGGAAAATCTGGCACAATATTACAAAAACTGGACACTTCTCCAAACTGATTAAAAGATAAGATGAAAATGGATCGTTCTCTCATCAATGTATGTAAAGGTGGTGAGGAGTGCTTTGAGGTGGACCGTCGCTCTGGGTTGATCAGGACGACAGGACGACCTCTGACCCCGAGCAAGGAGTACCATCTGCGGGTCCAGTCGGTGGATGGACAAGGCCGCAAAGGCCCACCAGCCACTGTTTCCATCCTGGCCGGCTACCGACCGCCACAGTTCACCAACTCCACCTACAGCCTGAATGTGCCGGAAAACACCCCTGTTGGCCAACCGTGAGTCCCACAATCACACCTATATATTATTGGTACCTTTGATAAAGATGTTGTCTATTCTTACATAACAACCATGAAGTTTATTGTTTTGAATCAAGATTTTATGAAAAGGAGCTTTGAATTGATAAGGGTAAGGAAAAATATATATATTTATATAAATACATCTCAGTTATATTTTCAGTTATATGTAGCGTTTTTTGAAAGTTGTAGGCTCTTTTTCTGTCTCTTCACTGGACCTTTACTTTTTCGCAAACAAATGTTTTAGAGACCTCTGTTTTATTTTTAGCATTTTTTATTCTTGTCAGTCTGGGTTTCTTGGTTCCTTGATCAGCAGGTAACCATTCCAGGAAAAGAGGCCTTCGCTTGATTTAGACGTGTTGAGAAGGAATGCATCTAAAAGTTGCAGGATGATAGATGTCGAGGACCAGGGTCAGTTACCCCTGCTATAGAGGAAGGCAGTGTGGTTTAAGTGCAAAACGTAGGCCAAAAAGCCTGCATGGTAATCAGCCTGACCATTAGGGGTGTCACAATCTCTATTTTGTATCGAAATCGATCGAAATTACATTACAACCTTGCGCATCGAAATCCAAAAGAGGATCACGATCACTTCCTGCTCCTATGTTTACTGTGCATCCCACTCCGGACTCCGTAGCAAGTTTGCAGGCGACCGTCTATTAACTCATATTTCCTCATCTCAAAGAACCACACATGGCATATTCCCCAATAAGTAATGTGGTTACATTTTAACTGCCTGTATCACACTTTCACCTGGATCAGAGCACACATCTAAAGTGCACATTTGCTGACGCTAGCAAGTAGGTATTAGCTAAGCTACAGCTTAATCGCGGCTAGGATAAATGAAGCTAAAGCCGCTCCTTCTACTCCCAAATCACCGGTGAGGAGATTTTGAGTTCTCTGCGAGTTAAGTCCACGTTCGCATTGTAAACAACAGGACCGCTGTTGGCTGCACTTTGCTCGGTCCAATAAGCTATCTGGAGCACTGCGTCAGTCATTCACCAGTAACTATACAGAGTCACTAGATGGTAGACACCCTCTGTTACTAATCATTGGTCATTTTAACAAGACTGCTACACTTTTAGTGAAAAATAAATGATTTCAATTTTACCACAGAAATTTTACCATT
The DNA here is from genome assembly GCA_028564705.1 of Apricaphanius iberus. NCBI lineage: Eukaryota > Metazoa > Chordata > Actinopteri > Cyprinodontiformes > Aphaniidae > Apricaphanius > Apricaphanius iberus. Next base: position 147,513 of record JAPXFQ010000931.1, read on the forward strand.
ACACAAGAATAATAAAAATTGCATCACTTCTGTCTTTTAAAATAAGATTGACTGTACAAAATTTAATGAATAAAACCAATGATCGTAGACTAGTCTAAAAATGACATAGGGCTCTGTACTGTAAATTGAAAAAAATAAAAATAATCGAGAGTTGAATTGTGACTCTGAAAAAAAAATCAAATCGAATCAAGGATTTGGAGAATCATGACACCCCTACTGTGCCTACCATCTACACGGTGTTGGCAATATCATGCTTTGGAGATGCCTTCTTGAGAGAAGGATGGGTGGTACTGAGGTTGAGGTTCATCTTTAAGCAAGAAAACGATTCCAAACACAGCCAGAGCTATAGTGGAATGGTTTAGATCAACACATATTCATGGGTTGGAATGGACTAGTTGCATATTTTTATCAATGGTGCCACTAAATGTTTAAAATAAGTATATATTTTCTATGTTATGCAGAACTGTTCTTCAGAGTTTGTACTATATTTAGTACTTCAGTGGATACATATTGTATGCAGTTGGCTATGTACGGTTCCTTTCCTGGCACGAATACCGATAAATGCTATATTACAGTACCCAAATTTGTTTTACCTGCCACATCTGCAATAGCATCATTTACATTCCAATGCCATAAAAAATGTATGGATTTTGTGCGCCTGTCTCTGTGAATCTTTTTGTGCTCGTTGTTGTGCTTCGCATGTCATGTGATGCATGAAAAGATGAGCCCCGAAGAGAGAAACAAAAGAAAAGAGGAAGGAAGAGGAAGAGGTAGAAAGAGGATGACAGAAGGGAGAAAAGAGAAGAGTAGAAGAGGATGGGAGATAGAGGGATGATGAGGAGGAGGAGAAGGAAGGGGGTGGGATGGCTGAAGAGGACCCAGATGTATGAGTGTGGCCTGAGGCTGAGAATTTGAAAGTGTGGCAAATTCAAATATTTATTAAAAGCGAGGTCTGGATAAACATGAAGGGGAGTGTGTGAGTGTGTCGAATCCCCCAGGGCTGCTGGCGCAAAGCACATTGTATTAATATCCAAGTATCCATGCCACCCTCTGAGCGCTGTGTGGGTGTATCTCAGTGTGGGCTTTTTCTGTCTCTCTGCTTCCATTATGTGGCTTTTATGCATCCCTCCATGTGTCTGTGTACAAGTGTTTCTCTTTTAATCAGATTGATTAACCAGGTCTAAGCGCGGTACATTGGAGCTCAAAATAATCCATTAAGACTGCAGAGTTTAAGAGTAGTAGCCTATGTCGCTTTTCACTATTAGTCTGTATGGTGCATGGCATTTTTGAAATTACACATTCAAATATTAACAGCAATAATTTGACTTATTTAGCCTGTCATACAGTACAATAAAATTGTCATGTTTGCATCCATTCATTCAAAGTAATTATTTAGTTAGCTCGCTAGCTAGCTACCTATTTAGCTTACAAATTAAATATTTAGCTTCAGACTAAAGATTTAGCTAGTGAGCTAAACTGGCTAAGTTTTAAAGTAAATATGTAACTTAGAGCTAAGGCTTTCAGTAATATGCAAATTCACTTGTCGAGAAGCTGAACTAAAAGAAAAAGGCTTCTGTGAACCTCTACGTTAAATTACATCAAACGTTTCGAGATTAAATGTCGGGTACGAAAATAAACAAAAATTTCACCAGCAGTTTGTATAGAGGCTTGTAACACTCAGCTTTTATATTGGAATCCACTTCCTTTTATCAGTAAATAAATTTGCGTAGTAGCTAAATATTTAGCTCTAAGCTAAATGTTTAGTTCAGAGCTAAATATTTCGCTACCCAGTTTAAGTAGGTATAGCTAAATATGTAGCTTCAAACTAAATAATGCCCAATTTCCACTAGGGCCGGTACGGAACAGAATGAAACGGGTAGGTTGTGTTTCTATTACCATCTCAAAAGAACTGTAGTGGGCGAGCACGTGGGCGGGCTTAGCTCAACAAAAGCTCTAGCAAAAAAAAAAGAATTTCTCTTCTGTTGTTGAAGATTTATTTTATGGAAAACAGAGATTTTATTATTTTTTTTATTGATGTACTACTTAGACTTCCATAGCTCAGAGTGATGTCAATCTAGCCATTTTGTTTTGCACGGAGACTTTTGCAGCTTGTTTTTAGTTGGACATTAAATTCAAGTTAGCTCCAGGACAGGATGATTGCAATAAAAGCAGTTTTTTGAAAATATATTGTATCATTTGCAATTTCTTCTTACAAAAAAAAAATCAGGTATGACACAAAAATAAATAGAATAAAATCTCAATGTACTCCTCTGCCATTAAAATTGTGTTTTTGGTTTCATTTATTGAAATACAAAACTTAAAACAATACAAATAACTATTTTTTTTTAATCTAGAAAAGTATTTTTTTTCTGAAACCAGGAAGAATGTCTGTGAACCTGAACGTACTGTGAAAAAGACTTTCAGCACCACAGTGGTGAGACGTGAACCTGGACCTACCAAACAGGAGTCACTAACACTAACCATTCAGCCAACATGACTACATGATGAAATACATGGATTCAATGGTATATATACTAATAAGATCCCCACGTTGTTTAAAACTTATATAATTCGTGACTCACAGTGATTTATTTTAAATTTTAGGCTGCTTGCAGTTACTGTAACTGCAGTGTTCTGCTTATTTGAAACTAGACTATAGCTTACTCTGAGACAAACAACTCCCGACCAGCGGTTACCGTACCAATAAGTCCATAGGTGGGCATTTTGGGTCGTTTGGGCACGCTTGGTCTGAAAAAAGGGGTCGGCGTGGAACGGACACAGGTAATTGAAACACGCTAAAGCGTCCTGTTCCGTACCGTACTGTCACTAGTTGAAATGGGGCATGATTAGCTTGCTAACTATTTTCTTCAAAGTTAATTAATTTGTAGATTCAATATTTTGTTTACAAGCTAAATGTTTATTTTGGAGTAAAATATGTTCTTGTAAGCTAAATATTTAGTTTGAAACTGTGACATTTATACATGACTAAATAACATGGAAGCGAGTATGACTTTGAAAAATGAAACACCATTTATTTATGACAGGCTAAATAATGAATTATTGCTGTTAACTTTTGGCTGTGTAACTTTCTAAACATTACACCATAAGTCCGTGTGGAAAAATAGTCCTACATGTAGAGCAGCTTTCCTCTGACCTGTGGTTATGTTCCCACTGTAGGGAAACAAGTCTACATTGATGAGAAAACAGAGCGACATTATCATTTTCTCATATATGAGGTAAAACGTGTTCCTATAGAAGTATAGTATCTCCAGCCCAGTAAAAAAAAAATTATTTTGTTTGTTCCTTCAGTCTGTCATCAAAATTACACCGGACAAGTAAAGAAAGTCTAAAGAGAGCGTTTTTTCAAGAAAGCAAGAATTCCTTGTTTATGTACATATTTAAAATATGCTATCTTATGTCAAGATATATTTTATAGAAATATTGTACATGTTCCATTGGCAGATTTTTTTAGCTTATTTCAAGCAAAAATATCTCAATTATTTTGTACTCGTTGCTCGAGTAGCCTATTTCCAGTAAATTATGTTGGGCAAATGGATTCTCAGCTTCCTCTTATGTTTATAATTTTTTGAGAACTTGTTGGCTCACAAATTAGGAACAGTTTAAAAACTTTATAAAATACAGTAATGAGAATGAATGTATTCATACGTAAATATATATGTTAGGCTCTGTAGCTTAGCTGTATTTTTAGTTTTCATTGTGCTGGGTTTTTTTTAAAAACCCGTTTAGTTATTTTTCCAAATTGATATTACTTGTGACATATTTTTGCAAATTTGTGTTTGCTTTTTATGTTTTCTTAGGTTATTTAGGTTTCTTTTCCTCCCTGTCTCTCTTCTTGTATATATTCTCACCTCTCCTTTACTTTCTCTCGTTCTCTTAGTCATTTCTCAGCTTCTCCTCAGTATTTAAGCTGTCCTCCTTCTATCATACCCTGCTGGATTCTCCATTTCAACCCCTTTGTGTACCAGCTTGTTTAACAAGCTTTGTTAATTAAATCATTTTTACTTTCACTTTCTTGCATTTGGGTCCTCCATTAGTAGGCCTGACTAATTTGTTGTAACAATAGAGGAAGCGTATTCCTCCGACAGTATTTGTTAGGAAAACTCAACATAATCAGACGGTCTCTAGATTTGCTTGGACTTTGCAGTTAGAGAAGGGTAAAGCCAGTTTATGTGTTACATGAAGAAAATCAGATAAAAAAAAGCTTTTGAGTGTGATGTCCTTTAGGGACTTTGGTGTATTTATGACAACGTTATAGTCAGTTTTTGGCCAATTAACCTGTTAGGTACCCAAATGGGAGCTAATTTTAGGTCTCAGAATGCAAACATTGATGTTCTGTCATTTGATTTGCAGTAGGACGTATTTTATAATCAACTATACAGAGCAAATTAACAACATAAAACTGAATGCAAATTGATTTTTTAGATTTTCTGGATTGGTCTATCATAAATACATATTTTCTGATAGATATTAGATTTTTTTATTTATCTTTTGAATGTATTTTTTGCTTTCCTAATTCATTTGTTGCAAGGGTTTTTGAGTATTCCCTCTTAGACATGTTTGTTTAATTTTCTCTTTAACTCTTGTTTAACTGCTGTTTGTGTTATCTTATTTGTAATATTTGGTATAATAAAGTTTGCTTATGATTTGCCCAGATTCCATTTATAACAACGTTGAAATGGATATTTGTTGAGAAAATATATTATTTTAAGGAGACTAAGGGATGGCGACTTATCTTCAACAGTCTACATGTCATTGACAGGAAGCTGGGCTATTCAGAGACCTGTCATAAACGAACTGCACTCGTTTCTGGTGCATCTGTAACATCTCCAACCTTTCTGTGTGTGTGTGTGTGTGTGTTCAGAGTTGCTGTGGTTCAGGCCGTCTCCTTCCAGAAGAAATCTCTGTCCTACATGCTGCTGATCAACCCCGGGAACCTTTTCAGCATCAACCAGGAAAACGGCGCACTGAGCCTCACCAGATCGGTCGACTATGAGAGCGGCCACAACCTGCACACCCTGCAGGTCCGAGCGTCCGAAACCGACACTGGCCTCAGTGGCGTTGCAGAGGTACACAACAATTTCCTCAGATTTAGAATGATAGTGTAAAATTACACATCATAAATACCTTAATAAGCCAGTGACCTGTGATGGAAATGTTCCCATGTACACATGAAACAACAAGTTTCTTTTTTTTAGCTATAAACCTTAATATTGTGTTGATACGAGGCAAGGATATTTCTTAAAAACCCTTTTACAGAACATTGGAGCTTAAATTTAGCTATATTTCAGTAAATATTTGGTGGTATTTGATGGTTTCAGCTCAGTGGGAAAAGCTCTACAGAAGTTTAGAGCAGGTTTAGGTTATGAAACAATATCCCAAGCTTGGAAAACCCCATATAGCTCTGTTTAATGTATCGAGTGCAAATGGAAAGAGTAAGGCACAACTTTAACCCTACCAAGACATGACTGTCCACCAAAACCCGCAAAATGAGCTTAGTCGAGTTTAAAATCGATGGATGCTCTCCATCCAGTCAGACAATTTTTGCAAAGGATCCGCAAAACCTATAGATAGTTATGGAAAAAGTAGTAGGAACGTTCCTCATTAGATCTGCAGCTCAGGATGCTTAATACCAATGCACTACGCACTCATTTGTAAAAAGTAATTAAAACCATGTTTTTCTCCTCCTTTGACTTCACAAATACGAGCAACCTTGTGTTGGTACGTTGTGTATAATCCCTTGTTGAAGTTTGTGGTTTCAACAAGACAAAAAGTGAATTAGTTTAATACTGTAAATGCATTTGAAAGTATTTGTAAATGGAAAAAACCCATGCAGAATTTTCTTTAACACATCCGCTTCCAAATGGAAGCAAAAAACTACTTGTAATATTCACTCCCAAACATGGTAAATAACTTCTAGACCAGCGGTGTTCGCCCTGTTAAATGATCTGGTCTTTTTGCAGCATGGATGTCATCCAGGGACCCAGATCTCTTGATGACCTCTGTGTGTCGTGTATACGTTCACACCTGTAGCCGAGGCTGTCTGCTTGTGATCAAATCACCCCAGAGGCTTGACAAAGCCAGGCGTGAATGAGGTCGCAGCTTACTGACCTGCGATGAAAGTCACTGCGAGCTGTTAGTCTGTGAACGCAGTGTCCCAACACGCTTTGTCAACGCCTATTCACTCAATTAATTAGACACAAAGCAACCATTGATTTAATGAAGAATATTTTTTTGCTCTTCGTACTTCCTAATTTATAGACCAAAGATTGAAAACTTATTGAGATTCTCAGAACTTTTTTTAAATGGGACATATAATGCTTGTTAACAAAAGTTAATAAAAGCTTTTTCTGGCCATCCAACCACAGTGCTATCACCATGATTATTGTCAGGACAATTGCTATAAATTTGTGGAATTTCCTTTTAAACTTTGGAGGTTTCTGAACGTCACTGGTTTCAGTCTCGTCATAGAAGCCGAAACATCCTCAGTGTATATCTGCTTTTCTGTCCAAATCCCAGCAAACTGCCAATTGTGATGCATGTTTTAGATATGGTTCAGCTCTTCATGCTCTTATCTTGGCAAGGGCAGTCAAAAGGGAAAGCAACGTAACTTTATTTGTAGAGCACATCTCGACAACAAGTCTTTTCAAGGTACTTTGGGTAATTAGACGATAAAATAAGAACTGCAAAAGCAGAAAATGTGACAGTATGAAACATTTAAACATATGAAATTCCAGCTATTATTAATTGCTTACTCAAATGCAGCTCTAAACATATGAATCTTTTATCTTTGATTTAAAGCAGCTCAGTGTTTCAGCAGCTTTGCAGTCATCGGGAAATTTGTTCCAGATAAGGGGACCATAGAAATGGAAAGCTGCTTCCCCATATGTGTTTCTGATTCTAGGGGTGTAGATAAGTTCTAGGCTTGTACATAAGTATTTTGAACCACAACTATTTTATTATTGTCTCATGCACTCTGTTAGCTCTCACATTTTCCTCTTCACAGCAATGAATGCTCTTTGCATGTCAGATGAGGCAGCCATGCATCTGAATATATACAGTCTATGATCTGAATCCTCTCAGCCATCCCCTTTGCTGCCCTGCTTTCCAATACGAACAGGTGGTGTGTTTGAGGTTGAGTACTATAGGGGAAATCTGTGCTCAGGTGGTCATATCAGCGACCTCACTTGTTAAATCAGATTTTACAAGAATGGAGACAAGTTTTTGTGTCAGAGATACAGCATGTTGGGTCAGTAACAGTGTCCAGGCACAGATACGTATGTTTGGGTGGAAAGGAGGGACCTGTTCACCCGTGAACACCAAAAATAATGTCTACCATGTGATGATGATTCTGTGAAATGACAAACATGCTTACCATGAACTAGAGACTGCTGGAACACCAGCAAATCTAGCCTGAAATTAAAGTGACATTCATGATAAAAACTTGTAACAGGACGTTAGTTTTTTTTAGCCAATGAAAGAGAAAAATATTGGAGTTAATTATTAAAAGTCATTTTCACTAAGTCATTCATTCACTTTTACATATCAAAGTTTATAACTAAATATTTAGTTTAAAAAGCTAAATATTTCATTTTAAACTAAATATTTAGTTAGCAAGCTTAATATTTAGATCGCAGTAGTAAAACAGCACCCCACAAAATATTTACCAATGAAAGTTATGTTAATATTAGACATCAAAGACATGAATACTGGTGCATTTCTAGAAATGTTAGGGGAGGGATTTTTTATTATTGAGTTTTTTTTTTGAGACATGAGTAAATATTTGCATAAGAAAACTAAGTGAGTTGCTCCCATCAGGTTGTTGTCCACATAACGGACGAGAATGATTGCACACCAGAGTTTCTTCATTCAATCTACACCAGAGACAACATACCTGAGAGCGTCGCACCCGGAACCTCACTACTGCAAGGTAACACACACACACACACACTGATGAGAGGAGTATGCTCAAGTCTTATCATCACACATGATGATGAGACTAGTTCCTTCCCTTAACGCTGCTTTTGCTTTCCTTTTATTTCTCCAAATCTGTAGTTTTCATGCTCCTGATCTTTCTCTTCCTTATATTCTTCCACTCACTGATCTTCATTGCTTTTTATTTTGCTGTGTTCGCCTTGTTGTACCTTCCTAATCTTTCCTTCTGTTTAGAACCTCAGCTTCTACTTCCACCACAAAAAATGTTATTGTTTCCTGTCTCCCTTCAATAGGAGGGTCTTTGTGCGCATGTGTGAGTGATTGGGTGGCAGAAAATAAAACAAAATGAAGGGCTATAGAGACACAAGAAACACTTCCAAGAGAGCTAGGGGGCGAAATCTCAGATATGTAGCCACTTCAACGTCTGAAAACAGGTAGCGCTTTAGAGAGAAACTTAAAATCTCTATTGACGTCGAAATAAAAGTTATTTAAAGCCTCTTTTAGATATGTGAAAGACGTTAGTTGTAGTATCTTCAACATCATCAATTCCGCTATAGGGAGACATTTATCCCTATTCCTAAAACTGACTGCAAAGCTGGGTAAATACTCATTGATTGATTTATTGATGGAAATGGAGATGCATTTGTATACCTTGTAAGTTTAGTAATTCAGTCTAGTCTCTGGCGAAAAACTGAATATCACCGCTTAGATGCAGTCATGTAGCAGCTTAAATAGTTCAATTAGAAGCAGCTGTCAGGATAGGATTTACAGCTACTGCATGTCCAGCAGCTTGAATAATCAGGTAATGATCCTGGTTTGGGATAAGGCAGAACGATAATTTAATAGCAATATCTATGGATTGATAGATGTGTGGTGCAATAGAAAAAAATGTTTGATAAAAAAGTCTGATATAAAAAAGTTCCCCCTCATTTTTTCATTATAGCATAGCAGGTAAATTAATATTACAGTCACTGCCTACTCCAAACGAGTAATTAACACTGACCCAGGCAGCTCCATTAGCCACCACTCTCAATTCAAACCACAAAAAGGATCAAATGATTTGAGCTGCAACAGAACTTTTTGATAGTCCTTAAGCGAACCATCGGCGTAACTTCATGTCGGTAAAATGTCACAGCAGGGAGGAAATTGTTCCGGATACATTTTTCAGTTGCTCAGGTAAATGTTGCGTCCCGTTTTGAACCGATCCTCGACGCACTAAAACACTAAACATTGCAGATTTTAAAGAGGATTTTGAAATATTCAAACTTTACCATTTTTAAATAAACATTCTCTAAATAACAAATACCTGATTACTGTACGAGGACTTGCCATGAACAAAACGAGCCTCACAAACTCTGTCAGTTGCTTCGGGATCCAGGCTTTCTTTTGAGCATCAAGGTTTAATCAATCTCTGCAATTTCTTTTGTTTTTAGAAAAAAAAACTTTTTATTAGGCCCCCTTGGGCCGTACAATCGACCACAAGGCAGGAGCGAATAATCTGCTCTTCTAAATCCTCCTCCAAATGAGCAAAACAATCAAATTATAGGTAAACTACGCCGTTTCCTGCCACCCATTACCATGATGCATTGCAAAAAAACATAAACATTGACATCACAAAAGAGCCTCCCATTGTTTTCCTTCCCACAAAATTTCCAAAGATTCCTTTCTCTTTTGAGTGGTTTTCTACTTGTTTTCTCCTTCCTCTTAATTCTCTTCTCCTCTTTATACCTTGTTTTTCCTCTCCTTACATATCTTAACATATCTTTCCATCTCCTCTCATATCATTTTCCGTTTCCCCTCAGCCATGTCTTGTCTTAAACATGTTTTATCATATTTTCTCTTCTTAATCCCTACCAGTTCTGGCTCGGGACTGTGATTCTGGCGCAAACTCCGAGCTGTCCTACTTCATTCCAAGTGACGATTTTGACATCACATCCGGGGGGGTGGTGAGCCCCGCCCGTCGCCTTGACTACGAGCGGCCCAATCACATCTACGAGTTTGTAGTCGTCGCGGTGGATGCAGGATCGCCTCCTCGAACCGGGACGGCTTCTGTTCGTGTCCGTGTGTCTAACACCAACGACGAGGCGCCGGTCTTCTCCCAAAGCATGTAAGAATCCTCCTTTGTTTTAGTATCTGTTCAGCTTGGAGTGGGTTTTACTTTACTTTATAATTAATTTCAGCAATCAGGATCTCGCTCATTTTCACTCCATGTGGGTGACTCCATCACCCTCAGAGTCAATCTCCTAATTAAGTTGGCTTTTAGATCAGAATTTATTTTAATCAAGTTTCCTCCATCTGTTTTTGCTTTATCGTCACCTCTTCACTCGAGCCAGCATCCGTCTTTCACACCATCATGTGTTTGTGTATATTATTTTATTTTTTTGCACTTCTAACTTACTTTGCTGTTCTTACTCTGTTGTCCACCATTATTGTCACCACAGTACAATACAGTTATGTGTTGCATTTCTTTCTTTCTTTGCAGCTATAAGACATTCCTCAGTGAGGATGCCGGTCCCGACACGCTGGTCGCCATTGTTCATGCCAATGACCCAGACGGGGACGGTGTCTCCTACGCCATTACGGGTGGCAACGAGGACAGCAACTTCCAGCTGGACAACCAAAAAGGTGAGATGGAAGCAACAGACCTTTGATCAAGTTGAACTTAAGACTTTTGCTTCATTAAGAGGGAGATGCAGTTCATGATATTTGTCCCTGATTCTGTTTTGCATCATTTAACTTTGGAATGCCAAAGCAGGCAATGGGGTTGGTTACATGCACTCGTTCCTTAGGGCCATCTAGAAGGATCAGTACACTAATATTTTTGGGCTGTGTGGGTTAGCCAGAGTCCCACTGCTGAAAGACACTAGGCCTGAATTTTAAGATTGGCACTTAGGGGTTGCGTTAACCAAGCAGTTCCCATATTTGACCAGTTATTAGAACTGTGTGATTTTGACAGGTTAGAATTCACACCTCTGATGCCTTGGTAAAAAAAAAATTTACAGGATTTTTCAATGGAGTACAGGTAAATAAATCAATCCAAAAAAGAGATTCCCATGAGAGCATTTGCGCATCATCTCAGACCTGGACACCTTACTCCATGCGTCTCGCTAACTGGGAGCTTACAGCACATGAAGGAGCTACTGAGGCTTTGGGGCATGTCGCTCACAAGAACCTGGCCGTGCATCCTGCTGGATTTCCTCCTGCAAAAGTGATAGCTAGCAGTGGGAAATCCTGCAAGGTTAGAAAACCGCTCCTTCAGAGAGTCTTACTGGCTTCTGATCACTCCGACTAGAGAAGTGTTCCCTGATTTCAAAACTTTGGCTGAAGTGGTGCCCAAATCCAGTCTCCAGGACGCCAGCAAAGCGTGAATTCAGCCTCCATTACAACAGTAAAACTCACATGAGAAGTCATCTGTCTGAGGCAAAAATCCAAAACCTTGTGACAGTAAACTCTGGAGTAATTGACACATTCAATATCTAAATATTCAATATTAAAAAAATTATGCTTTTATTCATGGTACATTTCTGGGGTTTTCTCGTAAATGTACAACTTTTCAACATCAGAGAATTTCCACACTTTTTCTTAGTGTGTGAAATTATTCTCAAACTTTTTGAGTCCTTTAATAGAAACTTTCTCTTTTTTTAATTTACAATGTCATTAATACACAGCACTATACATAAGACTATACATAAGTTTAACCACAAATACATTTAAATAAATACATTTTTAATTTCTTCCTCGTACATCCTCCAGCAATGTTCTTGTCAGTAAAATGAGCGCTGGCTTCTACACCATGGTTGCATCTATATATATCTGTAGATTCACTTCAATAGTGAACGTTTTCCAGGGGCAGCGTACCTGAGGGGGCTCTCGCGAACACAACACTTTCAAACATAACATAGTCCCTTTAACAGTTTAACACCACATTAAACAATTTTACAAACCCACTTGCTAAAACGATGTATGGAAAACTTCTGTTAACATTTCTTTTGATTGTATACGCCATGCATTTAGATAATGTGTATATAATATGCAATGTAACACACTAAGATTCACTGCTTGTATGAGGTATGCTGCAATTATGGTCTGATTTTAACGCATTTCCAAATGTGCGTTACCCAAAGTTTTGTCAGTACATGCGACTTTTTCTCTCCCACTTGACTTTACATACGGTCTCTTTAGATGCACTGTCACCAATATGACGTATCCTGCTGTGCATTCTGTAAAAAGAAGATTAATGTTAACCACCGCTCAGTGAACTCTAACGAGGGAAGAAATAAAACTTTCCAGGATACGTTTCTTGATTCTGCCATTTCGAATAATTAAATAACTAAAAAGGCTAATATTAGTAATTTCATAATATATCAGTGCATTGTGATGCAGTATTCGATTCCAGAAGGTCTAAAAAAAAGTAATGAAATGTGTTAAAATTGATTTTGACATCCCTGGAGCAAAAACGTAGGTTGCTTTGAGACGGTTGGATAAAATGCACCAAAACATCCGTTTAGTCAGAGTGCATCACACAAAGCTATCACACCCGTCTGCTGCTGGACAAGTTCCCACTTTGCTAATAGACAGCAAACAAAACGCAAAAATGATATTCATACTGATTTTAAAAAGGCTTCACTCTTATCTGGAAAAAACTCAAACTTAAAATGACTCTTAGCAGTGATTTAAGTGTTTATCTAAGCAGTAGAGGTTTTTGTTTGGAAGACAGTTCTCCTTTTCCAGCTCTGCCTCTAATGGGACAGTAATGAATGTCAACATGTTGTTTTTTTTTTTTAGCAAGCAGAGCGCTTTGACACACACAAACAAGGGGAACAATCACTTTTACTCATGTACACACACACACACGCACACAACAGCAGCAAAGTGGTTGTTTCCATAGTAACAAGTATTTGGGGATAAAGCATGGCAGTATTAACGAGGCCAGTGTACCCCGTGGAAGAGACGCTCACCACAAACGCATAAATAAAAAAACACAAACACACATAAATAATCTTTGCAGCTAGCACACACACACACACACACTGTTCATAGCCTGCTCGCCGTCCCCGATGCGCTTCGCTCATTTCAATATTTGTGCACCTATCTTTATGAGGACCATTTCATACTTTTGTTAGTGAAAAGTAAAAACTTGTTTAAATGCCAAACTAGGCACAACACAACAATTTTTTTGTTTTCTTTTTTTTCTCCAATGTTTCAAGTGTGACGTTGACATCAGTTGCTGAAGGCGTTTTTTTGTTTTGTTTTTGGGGGGGGGGGGGGGGGGGTTCGGTGTCTTTGCTGTTCATCTCTGCAATGCTTTAAGGGATGGTTTTTTAGAAAAACATCTCAGATAGTACACTGGACTCCAGTGGCAGAAGCATCCATCAATCATATCTTAAGTTTTCACTGTATTCATTCCTGCAGCCTGCATACATTTCAACAGCAGCTTTTGACCATTTTTGAAAATAATAATCTGTCCCCATCGTGTGTGTGCAACATTTCATACTACCATCCCTGCAAACCTGGTGATAAAGAAACCTGGAAACCTGAAAATTAGCAAAAATGAACATAAACAAATGTATGCAATCAACTGAAATGTTAAATTAAGACAATTAGATTGATGCTGAGGTTCTCACTTTAAAGCTTTTCTAAGTATTTAGGGCATTCTCACAGAACATCTTTAGATATCTGGAATTTAAGATTGATTCTCCTCTTCCTCGTGGGTTGGAAGAGTGAGATTTGTACTCAGAAGTCGGAACCTCTCCTGAATAACTCAGACACGTGAAGCTGTGTTAAATTTAAGTATGTCCACAGCACATAATGGCTGTATGAGGCCCTAAACAGAATTTTATATGAGCGACTGGGGTTTCGTTATCTGAATATTAACCATATTTGGGTACCATATATGGGTTTTTTTGTAGTTTATTTTAGAACAATGAACAGATAATTCTGAAGGCCGTCCATCATTTTGACAGGTTATTATTCGCAACCCTGACCACATGGATAAAATGCGTGGGGATTTCCCAGTAACTAGATCAATTATAAAAGAGAAAAAAGATTATCGAGAGAGTATGTTAGCACCATTTCAGACCTGGACACCATGCTCTATGTATTTAGCTAACCGGGAGTTTAAAGCGCGCTGAAGAGTTACTGAGACGCCCGGTGTCATGCCAGCCACTGGTGCAAGCTGCAGAATTTCCTCCTGCTGAAGTGCAAGCTTGCTGGTCAGGAAACTGACTTCTGATAACTTCAACTGGAGAAATTTTCTCTGAATTCAAAACTTTTGTTTAAGTTACACTTAATTCCAGTCTGCAGTGTGGCAGCCTCCAGAACAACATCTAAAACTCCCATGAGAAGTCATCTGTCTGAGGCAAAAGTCCAAAACCTCATGACAAAAACCTCAGATTACGCACGAGTGGGTGATCATTTCATTTCCACGAGGAACAGAAGGAAGTTGGGAGAAGTTGGGAGGCCACGGCATGTGAACTGATCATATTTTAAATGCAATCAATTAATTTTATTTTTTATAAGTAGTTTGCTGTTCAGCCTGTTCGGATTGAATATCGTTTCAAACTAATTAAAAAATAAATACTTTTTGAATATCTTATTTTAATAATTTACAGTTAAAAATACTGTAGATTTGTATTTGATATCTTTGACCCTATGGGTCAATATGATGGAAAACAAAATGTCTTAACACAATATTTGGTGAGAGCCCACCTGTAGTCACCCTCGAACTGCCGATGTGGCTGGTGACCTCCACATTTTTGTGTTTATACGTTCTTAATTTACTGCTTGTTTTCTATGACAGAATGTGTTTTGCTTGAAGATGCCAAAATTGTGAATTTAAGCCACATTTTCAGACTTGTAGAGCAATCCACACACAGATGAACACACAACCAACAGCCCCCCTCCCTCATCCTGTTTATGAACTGAGAATAAAAATGAAAATGTGATGCATTTAAGAATTCTGTTCATATGTATGTCTCCAGATTATATAGCAATTGCACGTATTGTTGCATGTATGAACTACAAATATGAATACTGCAGCGACACTGCTGCATAATGCTTCATGATGGATGCGTTGCCGCTGATCGAAGATCAGCCACTGGAAGCATCTGAACGTTGGAGCCGATGTAGATTCCTTAAAGCAGTTATATTAGATCTGTGTGCTGAACTGGACCTGGTGCTAGACCTACTGACCCGTCTGAACCGTTCCTCCCACCACCTTATTCTTTTTTATGACCCTAAATCAATATTTTGCATAAATGATATTTTTTAAAATTAGTTTTGAACCGCACCTTTTTTGTCAGGCTTTAAATATCTGACTACTTAAACTTATTATGTTCTGCTTTAATTTAGTTTTATTTGTTGTAATTTGCTTTTATTCCAGTCATATTTTTTTCCACATGAAGTAATCATATAATTGAAACTTTATATTTAGTGTTTTTATTTGTTTTATTGCTTGTGCTGCTGCTTTTGTTTTTATTTTTTTATCTACGTATATTTACCTTTTTTTGTTACACTTGTCTTATTAGCATATATTTTTTGCAACTATATTTTGTCTTTTTACGTGAAGGAGATATGATCCAAAAACACCTGAGCACATGTCTATGGAGAGTCTGATTTATAAAGGGGATATTGGGTGCAGCTGTGTGTACTCCAAGTTTGATAGATCAGAAACTTACTAGGTGTAAGTAAAAACAAAAACATGAGGTTAAATTCAGTTTCAGTAAGGATTCTACGCAAAGTTTTACAAATAAGACTCCTGGTGATTTGTTTGGTTCCTGCAGACGGCATGATCTTTTAAGTATGTCTGCTAAAAAAAAACTCTCCCAGATGTCCATAATCATGTCAGCAGGAGCAGCAAATTAGAAGGCACCACACATTTTGCCAGAAGGTGTCTATTGGGATTGGCACAGGGGTAGAAAAAATTTTCAGTGCAACATCACACTGAATAAAGCATCATGTAATCAATGGTTTAACTAAAAGTAATGATTTACATTTGAAAAGAGTCAGAAAGAATAACCTGTGCCTTGGTCTCCATCTATGGAGCAATCAAAGTTGCAATACTGTTCAGGTTTCAAAAGGCTGCATTCATATTTGTATTTATTTTTCTTGATTAAAGTGTATTGAAAACTTTCTGAAACATGACTTTAAAAACCCACATAAGTACCAAACCGTGGTTTTTATGCACTGTTACAGACCTAGTAAACTATTAGCATGGTTAGTTATTAAAAGCAGATTAAATCTGTTACATTTGGTTATGTTGTCCGTTTACTTCTGCCACGTCAAACTTTTTGTCCCCTGAGATTCTGTTTGAACATAACTTTCTTTAAGGAGGAACCAAGTTTTTGGGGGCGATTCTTTGATGTGACCAACATCCACTGCTCCACTGTTCATGCATCTATGCACAAAAAGAAATGAATGTGAACATTTGCACATAAATGATATATTAACCATCTTTTTCACACGCTCAGACACACCTACACGCACACTCATCTGCACTCATGCAGCAGATGGCCTTTGGCTTGCTCGGATGTTCTGCTTTGTCACTTCAAAGCGTTGTCAAGTATTTTCATGTAGATACGATCGCGCCCTCTCAGCCTCCGTGTCTATATTCACGCTGCTACTAAAGCTGCTTGTTTGTTTGTTTGTGCTGCCTCTCTGTTATGTTAATGTCGCAGCGATTTTTATCGCAGAAAAATGACATTTGTTTTAACACGCTAGTTGGAATAATGTGAGGGCTTTTTTTTTCCTGCACACTGTTGCTTCGGTTGACAGTTGCTGCTGTTGTTGACCCACAGAGAAGGAAAAAAATCACGGCGTCGCTTTTCATCTCCTGCGTTTTTTAAATGCAACACGTACGCTGTTATTTATACTCACTGGCAGGATTTTCATTGTGGAGGAGTTTATGTATTGGAGTAAGGGAGGTGAAACAATCCTCTGATGCAGCTTAACAGGATTTCTTTAATAAGAAACATGAGTCTTTTATGAAAATCTGGAAATAAGAAGGTGCCCATAATTTATGTGGGATACTTGTCCTTACTATGACAATAATTGAGTTGGATCCAGTAACAGGCAGGAGGCAGGCAGATTCACGGAGAACTGAAATTTCAGTTGCTTATTCATTTCATAATGAGACTTTTCAACTGAATTAGTTCATCTGCCAATCAGAGTCAGATGGTTGGATCTGAACACCCATTGGTTGATTCGTCACTCACCTTGTACAGCTAGCAACAAAACTGTATACTAAGAGATTGTTTCAAACTTATCATCCAAACGAATTAAGATGACATCCTCTTCTCTCAGTATGATCTGTCAGAGGAACCAGAGCTGAACGAAGTTCATGCAACTCCAACCCTTTACTTGGCATATTGTTGCTACTGTAGCAGTACAGGCTGTCCACAATCAGTGAGCGGCTATCAAGGAAGATCACTCAGTACCTTTACATGCACATCTAAATCGAGCTTTTTGGAGTAATCGGACTGAGGGCTTCCCTCTGTTGAGAGCCGAGTCCCACTTTAAATGTCACTCAGAAGATCGAATTGTTAAAAGGAGTAAGACATACGCCCTTTCGTGTTAGCGTTTCACTTCTTAGCCTGGAGCTGCACCCAGGCATTAAACAGAGGCTGGTGAGAGTGAAGCAGACGGAGACAAAGCAGGATATGCACAATCACAACGCAACGTCTCTTCGTGGTTCCAAAAATGCACTGATCGGCCGGTTACGTTTGTCTTAGCTGCCATATTCTTCTTATACTTCCATTGTGTTGCTGTGGATTCGCACTTCTGCGTCTCCACACTTCCCAAGGTGGTACGAGAGTACGAATGGTGGTTGATTGCGGAGAAGTGTGATTCCCAGTCGCATTATCTGGGTAGAATAGTCCGTTATGAGTAACTCCAGTTCGATTCCATTCAAGCTGGACTAAGGTGTTTACACATAAAAAGTCTGATTCCAGTCAGACTAAGGTAAAAATTTGACTCTCTCTTGCTACATGTAAACACACCGAGTTGTTTAAGCAGCAACCAATGAGCCTTTAGGTCCCACCCACTGACCCTAATTGGCAGATTTATTTATTCCAGTGAAAAATGTCCTTGTAAAAAACATAAACCACTCGGGAAAATTGACTTTGTGAAATTGCCGTTTTTGAATAACAATTAAGTAAAATAAAAAATGAAATTAATAAATAAATAAAATAAAACATGGCTAAAATGTTATCTACATTATTTTGAAGAAATTTAAAGTTAATTATAGTTCATATTACACAGCTTTTTTAGGGAAAATTATAAATCTTTACATTATATACATATTATATATTTATCTATTTTTTTTCATAGAAACATTAATTTGATTACGTTTTATTTATTTATTTATTTATTTAGTTATTTATTTATTTAGTGTTTTAGCCTTTTAGAAGCTAATAATAAATTGTCATACATGAGTAATTATTTTCTGGATCAGAATGTAATTTTTAATATTCTGTTTGAGCTGCTCATTGCAACAAAAAGTAAAAAGTGGCCCTCCACAGTTGAGAAATATAAGAACATGTTTTTTGTCTAGAGAGGTCAAAAAAACAGGGATTCAGTTGGTCTTTTAAAATGTCTGTGTCCAGGCATCATCAAGCTGCGACGGAGTCCACCGCCCAGACTCAGAGGCCCTCGGTACGTGCTCAACATCACTGCCACGGACGACAACGCTTCAGGCGGTCCCTACCCACTCAGCAGCGCCGCACAGGTCATCGTCGGGATCAATGATATCAACAACAACAAGCCCGTGTTTGACCAGGTGCCATATTTTATCCCGTATTGTGAAACATAAACGCATCTACTGCTTTTTCATCACCCTGACTGAGACGTTTCTGCTCTCAGTGTCAGAACTACAATGCAGCGGTTCTGGAGAACCAGCCACCGGGGACGTTCGTGCTGCGCGTGGAGGCCCACGACGCAGACATGGGGGTTAATGGAGAGGTCAAATACGGCATCATGCACAGAGACGGCGTCTCCTCTGGGTTTGAGATTGATCCCGACACTGGTAAGCTCTACAGAACCACCCAGTCAAAAAACAACCTCTAAGATACAATATTTAATATAAGCGATTGTTTTGTGGATATTGTGTCTTAACAGGTGTGATCACCACGGCAGTGAGTTTTGACAGGGAGCGCCAGAGGGAATTCACGCTTTCTGTGACAGCCACCGATCAGGCTGAAGAGCCGCTGATTGGAATCTGTCAGATCACGGTGCTGATCCTTGATCAGAATGACAACGACCCCAAGTTTGAAAACAGCCGCTATCAGTGTAAGTGCTGCTGCTGCTGATGAAGTGCTCTACATTGTGGATGTTGGAGAACACACTTTGACTGTGGAATCTTGATAAGATTAGATAAAATGACATTTTTGGCAATTGGAAACTGTTCTTTAAGCCTATTTATATCATATGAAACATAATTGCGGCTAATAAAGGACCCAGTAGTCCTAATAACTATCCTGATACATCCCATAATCAGTCGCTCCAGGATTTCGCAATGTTGCAATCGCAACTATTAATGCAAATTCAACAAGTCCTCACGAATTCTGCATGTCTTGCAATTTTATCCAATTATCACTACTTTAGCGCACGTTTTACCAATTGTGACTCCCCCTTTCAGTATCCTATATCTGACAGGGTCGCATATCGTATAGGCAAGGCAAGGCGGTTTCATTTATGTAGCACACTTTCAACTCAAGAAAATTCAAGTTGCTGTACATAATTAAAAAAATGGGAAAATTAAAACTTAGAATCACTAAAAGAAAGTATAAACGAACATTTATAAAAGAAAAACAGAGAAACAATAAAAACAAGAAAAGACAACATTTAGCATTTGATAAAAAAACTGAAGTAATAATAGTATCAGTTACTCATAAGCAATTCTAAATAGGTATGTTTTTATTTTAGATTTAAAAGAGTTCAGTGTCTCTACAGTTTTGCATTCGTCCAGCATTTTGTTCTAGATGGGGGGGGGAGCAAAGAAACTGAAAGCTGCTTCTCCATGTTTGGTTCTGGTTCTAGGGACGATCAGTAGATTAGAGCTGGAGGACCAGAGTGATTTAGATGGTTTGTATCGCGATACCAGATCTCTAATGTACTCTGGTGCTAACCTATTCACTGATTTATAAACTAATAAAAGCACTTTGAAGTCTATTCTCTGAACCACAGGGTGACGAAGATAGTGTTACAGTAATCAAGGCAGCTAGAGATAAATGCACGGATGACTTTTTCTAGTTCTCCTTGTATCATCAGACCTTTAATCCTGGAAATGTTCCTCAGGTGATAGAAAGCTTACCTTGTTATTGCCTTTATGTGACCCTGGAGGTTCAGGTCTGAGTCCATTATTACACCTAGATTTCTGGCCTGATCAGTAGTTTATCATTTGTAACTTTGTTTACTGACATCAATCTTTTTTGGGTCCAAAAATAAGTACTTCTGTTTTGCTTTTGTTCAATTGGAGGAAAATTATTGGACATCTGTTAATTTGCTCAATGCATTTATTTAGGATTTGGATGGGTTCAACATCACCTGGTGACATTGAGATATAAAGCTGAGTGTCATCAGCATAGTTGTGTTAGTTAACATTATTGGTGGTTATAATCTGGTTTAATGGGAGCATGTAGATGCTAAACACTGAGGTATAATAGTACCAATACTATGGTTTTACCACAGTCAATATTTGTTATGGATGTCAATGAAAACTTCGACGTGGGCTGGCTCTTTGCTCTGGTGTTTACGGAAACCAGACCGATAAATATCAAAGTGGTTGTTCATTGTTAGGAAGCAGTTTAACTGTTGGAAAACTGCTTTTTCAATAATTTTACAGATAAATGGGAGATTAGAGATTGGTCTATAGTTTTGCATTAACGTGCTGTCTAGGTTCTTCTTTTTTAGTATTGGCTTGAAAACTGCTGTTTTTAGAGCTTGTGGGAAAACACCTGATAGGAGGGATGAGTTAACTATTTGGATCAGATCCGCCCTGATGAATGGGAGGACCTTTTTAAGAAAAACTGTTGGTGAGATATCCAAGCAGCAGGTAGCACAGCTTAGTTTCTCAATAATTTCATCAAAGCTCCACTGATTTATTGTTTGTAAATCTGTCATTTTCTCAGTGTGGGTGTTAAATGGGCTCAACGTTGGTATTGGGGTTTAAATTGATGTACTGAATTACCTTCTGATGTTCAATAGCTTTTCAGTAAAGAAGTTGACTAATTCATTGAAGGCCCTAGTGGAGTTTAGCTCGGGGCCTACTGTCACAGGAGGAGTAGTTAATCTCTCCACTGTAGCAAATACACTCCCTGTTTCTTATGTGAGAGAGACCGAGAATAACACATATTATGTTTGCATTTTGCCAAAGAATGTACCATGAGGTACAGTTATGAAAATCCATCACATTTTTTGCAAAATTCGTTGTTTTCCAGAATCCAAAATAGGTCACCTACGTGAATCGTGTATGTCCGATGAGAACATCATTTAGCTGATTTTTGGTTGGTAGATTCTAGAAGTTGATTATTCTATTTTATTGTGGCTGAAAAACAACATGGAGGCTCAAAGGGTTCAGATCAGTTGGCCTTAAAGGGTATCGACACACTCAAATCTCACATGAATGGAGCGAAAAACCGCCAACATTACATGGGAGGTACCGATACTGGTATCGGGGCCGATACTGTTCTAATGTACTTGTATTGGTAAGTTACCCCATACCATGAACCAATACTTAAAATGTGGAAACGCTGCCATAATTTAACCGAAAACTTTTATTTTTCACTTGGAATTTTTGTTTTGCAGTCATTTTTATTGTTATTTTATTTTTACTCTAATTCGCCGTCATTTGTTGTAACAAGCAGAGGAGAAAATAAAACCTGTCTTCCAATTCATTGCATTTTTTGTGTGGTAGAAGTACTCGGTACTCTGTATCGGGAGGTACTCATATCCAAGTATCTGTATCATATCGGTTTGAAAAAAATCAAAGCATTGTTGCATTTCTACCTGCAACACCTTTTACAGCACTCCCAAACACGGCTAACTCTCCCAATGCCCTGTTGTTTTCTACATCCAACCTCCGGCTTTAGTCGCAACGCCAACGCAGCAGGCTGAGTTGATTTGTTTTTTTTTATTGATGGATAGATAACTTTATTAATCGCTTTGGCATGTTCTTTTGGGAAGATTGTCACCCATGACCCTAGGAAACATACATTTGTGAAAATAGAAGGGGAAAAAAAGGTAGACATACTGATTAACTGGCTTCCCCCCTTAGTCTTACTGTACCACAGTCCCTCTGTGTTTTTATTGTACTTCTGTTTTTGTTTTAATTTATGAGCTTTTATTTGAAAAATGGACAAATTTCTTTTTCGTGTTTGGTAGTTTATTAGTACATTGCAAAAAATTCTTGATTTTATTTTTAGAAGGTCTTAAAAAAGTCTAGAACATGTATTCAAATGTATTTTAAGATCCCTGATTATACCCTGCACATGAAGCTTCTACATCTGTTCAGAATAAGCTTATGAGAACAAGGTGTTTATGTTTGTTGTCATTGACGTCTCCTAATCTGCATCTTTGTAATCCTGGAAAACTCTTCAGACTGATGAAATATTCGCAGAAAGCCCGATGGATCTGTGTTTGTTTACCATCTGTGCAAATATGTGTTTTGATAAGCGTCTTGTCAGAAGTTCTCCGCGTCCGATTACAGAAATGCACAGAGTGGCTCATTAACAATTTAAGAGGCAGATTTAAATGTTTCTGGGACATGAATTTATTTACTGCTGGCTAGTGGGTGTTTGCCTGCTCCCCTGCCAGAACACACTTTATTTTGCTGGCTTATTATTCATCTTGTGGTCTTAATACACATACAACAGCGTGCAAAGGTTCGGGGCTTTAGGGGCGGCATGATAAGCAGCTTGTGTGTTTTTCTCCTTACTTTCTATTAGCTCTAACTTATTCACCGCTTCCCTTTCCTGCAGAGCAGTCTGTTTACTGTGGAGTTGACAGGGTCCTCTGGCGGCAGAAACAACTTTCAGACGTCTGTGAACATGAAAGCAATTTCAAAATTAGTGTAACGGAATAGGAATCCAACACTTGCATTAAGTTTTGGATATTGCAGCAAATGTTAACAAACGGAAGTGGCGAAAACAACCTCTGCCAAACCAATCTTAAATGTTGGTGACAAATGTGCCTCAGTGAGTCTTTGACTGGGCCACTTCAGATTATTTCTGCTTAACTTTAGCTGGAAGCAAAATAAAAGTTCTCCAAAGCCACAGTTCTCTGGCAGCTGAAAGCTAATTGTCCTTCATATTCATCCCCGAAGCATGATGACGCTACCATCATGCTCCACAGCACTTTTTTGCGTTCTAAAATGCCTGATATTGTGCCAGCTTTTGTGAAAAGTTGCAACAAAAGTTGCAGTGTTGTGATTTTATTTTATTTTTCGTCAACTGCTTAAAAATGGTTTGAAAAGCAAGCTTTTTCTAGGTTGTATATATAACATTATTCATTTGTAACATTACCAGAGTTAGAGGCTACATTCTCACTTAAGCCTTAGCTAAATAAAATTACTTTGAAGGTAATTTTCACAGATGAAAACTCTAAAGTGGGACCAGCTCATATTGGGTCCCCATTAATAAAACATCTCTTCTTTTATTCTGGTGCGACAGTCCAAGACCCACCCTGGCCCCTTTTAGCCCCTCTTTATTAACCTCCTGGGTACACCCCCGCTAGCCACTCCTAAATTATTCTAAAAAATCAACAGGCATCTCTCTGTCAGGAGAAAGTATTTTACCTGACTTTGGTCACAGCGAAGTATTCAATCAGTTGATTTTGATGCTGTAACTCTGGTTTTTGCTGGACCCAAAACCACGACCAGCTTTGCTCTCGGGCTAAAAGTGCTGGAATAAGAGCCTTGATCCGTTGTCGAAGTTGCCATCGTGCAGACAAAATAAAACGAAACTAGACTTGAAACTAGAAATTTGTGGCAAAATTATCAAAACATGCACATAGTTTCAAACCTTAAGACCAGACAAATAGAAAATATAGCTACTTTTAGTGTCATTGAAATTCAAAGCAGTCATTCATCAAAAAACAACTGCTAAAACCTGAATTTGTTATAAAAAAACATAACAAAAAAACATTTGGTTTGATATTATTTTAAGCCAAAGTTCCTGAGAGCCATTGTGGAAAGTCTCAAGGGCCACAGGTTAAAGACCCCTGGTCCAGCCCTAATCTTTATGCTATAATAGTTTGCCATGAATACTGATTAAACAGTGGATGGACAGGTCTTTATTCTACTCATTGTGAGAATACTAGCATCAAGCTCTGTTGAATTAGGTCAGTCACTTCAAAGGAGGTAGATTTTTATGCAATCAATTGTTTTATGTCACATATGTTTATTTAAGTGGCATTAATTTAGTAGAAATCAGTTTTCACTTTGATATTAAAGAGATTTTTTTGTTTTTAAAAGTCACATTTTACTGAGTGTGACTGATTTCTGAAAGCAGTAAAAGGGTAAAACATCCAAGGGTGTGAATACTTTTCATCGGCCCAGGGACCTACTAAATGGTTCTATTCCCTGCTAAGAAAATCACTATTCTTATTTTATTCCTCACTCTTATATGATTTCAACAGAGCCTCAGAGTTCAAGCTTTTTGTTGCCTTGAAGGTTTGTTAACGCCTGTTTTGTCTGAGTTTTTGTTGTTTGTATGTTTGTTGGATTTCTGTGAGACTCATTAGTTTTAGCAGGATCTGAGATGCTTTTTCAGTTCTAACGGATTAATTTCCAAATATCGACATGATGCTTGAAAGAGCAGTGTTTCAGGGAGAAAATGAAGCAGTCGACCTCCTTTCTTCTCGTTGTTTCGGTTGTCTGATCAGCACTGACACCCGCCGCAGTCAGCAGGATTTGAGGTTATTTTCCTAAATATAAAAATGCATGAGTTGACTTTATGGAGTGAGACCTAGAAATGACAAAATGAGGTGACACTCTGCTGACACATCACAATCCTGTGTTCCCATTGTTATAGCGTCTGCTTACAATCACACAATTTGGATCTGCGCTTTGTTCAGGCAAATTTAACTAAATTAATTCTGCACGGTTGAGTGAGAATTATATTTTGCCGTAAAGCAAGGGGCATTGTGGGCTACACCTGAGTTCTTCTTCTGATCTGCATGTAAACAGCGAATATGTTTTCTCCTCCTAGACTTCCTCAGAGAGGACACTCCAGTTGGAACTAGTTTTTTACGGGCGGCAGCACACGACGACGACCAGGGGAGCAACTCGGCCATTACCTATTCACTGTCCAACCAGAAGCCGGCTTACCTGCACATCAACCCCAACACTGGCTGGATTTATGTCAACCACCCTATCTCACAGGTCAGAAACGCAGCAGGAGGCGTCCAGGTCAAAATTAGCCATACCTCATACCCAGTTTGCCTTTCCACAGACCAGAAAACAGTAGGTGCTGTTTGTAAAGTTATATAGTCAAAAATTTACAGAAGTAATTTGAGTTATTTAGCCTCTCATATGAGGGAAAAAAATGGTTCGTTTTTCAAAGTCATGTCTGCATTTATTCATTATAAATGTCATGATTTCAAAAAATATTTAGCTAACAAGCTAAACATTTAACTTCAAGATTCAATGTTTGTTTCAAACTAGTTAGTCGTGAATAGAGTCTTTCATTTTTAAATAAAATAGCTAGCTAACAAGCTAGCTATTTAATTGATAAATTAAATATTTAGCTTCAAGCTAAATAAGTAGTTTTAGCTTCAAACTAACTTCCAGCTCTAAACTAAAGGTTTAGTTTCAGCTAAATATTTAGCTAGCCAGTTTAACTTTCTAGCTAAATATTTAGCAAAACATTTAGCTAAATATTAAGCTTGCTAAATTTGTATTTCGAGTTAATTATTTAGTTTGTAGACTAAGTTATTAGTTGACAAGCCAAATGTTTATCACGGAGCTAAATGTTTCATTTGTAAACTAAAATTTTTATCTCGTAAATTAAATATATAGCTTGTTGCTACAATATTTAATCTGTAAACTAAATATTTTATTAGTAGCTATGTATTTAATTTGTAAACAAGATATTCAGCTTAAAATTTAAAATCACATAAAAATGCTGTACAGTCACAAGTCCAGCTTTTATGAAAAAATCTTTTAAAAGTGTGGCGGTTATTTGTATTCAGACTACTTTACTTTGATACCTCTAAATAAACTCCAATGCCACACAATGTTAGTGGAGTCCACCTCTGGCTAATTTGGGTCTCTACTTTAATCAATGTTTAAAATAGGTCTCAGAGAACATTGGGGAATAAGTTCATGGTGAGCAGGGAACAGGGTTAGGTTATTCAGCAAGATTTCTGCAACTCAAGCTACAATGAATGGTTTAGATCTGAGCATACATTTTTGTTAGAAAGATCCAGACAAAGTGCAGACCTTAATCCAATAATTGGCTAAACTTAAAAGTTACTATTCAAATGCTGTCTTTATCCTACCTGAGAGACTTTCTAGAGTGCAGAGTGTCTTAATAACTAAATGTAACTTTTTAACCATTTTCTCAAAACAATCAGGCACTACCTTGTGTTTTTCTGTCACATAAAATCACAGAAAAATTTGTCAGCGCTGAATAATGTCCAGCCATGTGAATTTTCACCCTATATTACGGTATCTGTCTGCTTGTTAATCAAACAGATTACCTTACATCTTTACCCCACAGGTTAATATGACCTAATATTCTTATAATTACTGCGATACGACCAAATAAAGCATCTCCTAAAGCTGCATAGAAACATTTATAAATTTTACTGCATTTCACTAGCTTTTGGTGTCATCTCTTTGCAGACGTCCCGCATCAACCAGCAGATCTTGGCCTCGGATGGAGGAAACCGCAGCAGCTCTGTGGATCTGACCGTCATCATCACCAACGTTCACAACCAGCCGCCCCACTGGGAGCAGCCGGAATACTGGGTCACCGTGCCGGAAAACATGGTCCGAGATGCCAAGATAGTGGTGAGTCAATGATCACAAGGATTTCAGATTAAAACAGATTAAATTATTTCACTATAGTTATGCATTTTCAGAGTAACCAGGTGAGATGTCATCGTACCGAACAAATCAGGCTGTTTTATACCTGAACACATGGCGAAGGTTTATGTGAGGAACTCGTAGCACAGTGCAACGTTTCTGCAGCTCACATTTAAACGCCGACACCAAAACCAACCTGAAAGTACCCACAGCTATCACTAAACTCTATTTGGGAACAGTAATTGTATCTCATGCAGTTACTGTAGATACAGAAAGATGGACCAAAACAGAACTTTATCAACGAACGCATCTTTCAACAGCAATAAGGTCCATAGCATGCTCTGCTCTGAACTGAATGACAAACCTGAAACAATGTCAAGCTGAATAGAAACATCACTGATACTGGAGAAAAACCAGCTGACATCATCATGGCTACCAGTAGCATCCAATCAGACCAAACTCCTGATTTTGTAGAACAAAACTTGGCAGAATCCTTGTGGATAAGGAGGGATTTCCCCAAAATCTACCCATGATGCATTCAATTACAGTGCTAAAGTAAATTAAAGTGATTTAAGCTGGTTTTATTCTCAAATAGAGCAAAAGTACACTGACTGCTTTCAATTGGTTGAATTGTTTTCTAATCTGGCTATGTCTGCTTGTACTATTTAATTTGTCCTTTTTTTCTAATTAAATCACCAGTCAGTTCTATGCGTTCAACTTTTTTTAAATTATACAACATAATAAATAAAATACATTTCAAGAATCAAAAGGAGGAAATTCAGGAAAAAAAAATTCTTGGTTTAATGCTGATCAAAGTAAAATAAAAAAGTCATATGCATGTTTCCATTTTTTTTATTTATTAAAGTGTCCCAAAAAGGTACCGAACCCTGAAGAAAAACCCTGACAAAACAGGGATTTTTTTGTGTATAGCAAAGTCTTTCCAAGCTGCTGCTTCCTATTAAAAGCAGTTTGCAACATCCCACCTTATTGTCCAAAGCTCTCTGGTCCAACACCTTCATCTTGAGTCCTGTTTTCTGATTATGTATGAGTGATGGAGGCAGGACTATTAGGGGCTATTTACTTGCTTTTTAAAATATACTGAAAAAGATTCTCTTTGGGGCGGGGGATTGAACCAGCAAATAACAAAATAACCGGAAGTTATGCTTTTTACATCCCAGATTTTTCAGCTCCTTTGGGAATATTCGCTGCGACTTCTTCAAAAGGATCCAAACTATCCCAGTTGTCCCTGAATGTTGCTGATCAGGAAATTAACGCTTGTGCTGATCCGAGTTCTAAAGCGACACGTTTTATGGGGAAACATGTAAAGACGACAGGAATATTTAAATCCAGTTGTTCTCCTGCAGCAGCGAAGCAGCTCTCTTTCATTTACATCCCTCTTTGCAGAGCGCCCCGAGGAGGCAAGAAACTCTTTCTTCCTCTCCATCCCGCTCTCCTCCCTCCTTCTTGCCGTCTCTGTGTCAGCACGTTTAGCCGAGCTCCGCCAAACATTTTTCTGCCGAGTAAACAACAAACCCGCCCCAAGTCTGTCTCACCTGACTAACAGCAACCAACACACACACACACACACACACACACACACACACATATTGCTGGTAGACCTCCAGGGTTTCTGTTTTTTTTCTCCTCTTTTCATCCCTCCATCCTAATTTGTTCTCTCTTCATAAGCCTCTAGTTTTGAAGGTGGAGTTTTCAGCCTCCAGCTGCTCGATTTCATGGAGGTTAGTACGTTTCCAAACAGTCTTCAGGCATGTATCAGAGTGTGTTTCTGTGCTCTTTCAGAGCGTTTTTGCTGAACGTCCCAAACGGTGCTGTTGATGATTGGAGGTTGTCCCACCCACCCGCTCCGTCTGTCGGAGATGATTGAGGAGAAGAGGAAAATTACACCTGCTGTCTGAGCATCACAATGGATTCCCATCACCTCCGAAAAAACAGATGTTTAATTATCGTGTTTAACCTGACAGAGACAGTGTGAGGGAGAGAAAGGTAGTGGGAGGAAGGAAATGTCAAAGTAGCTGAACTAAAACTGTTGATTTCCGTCTCTTTTTATGGGGTTTGTTGACAGAAAAAATAAAAGAATATCTTTTTTTTTTTTTGTAATGGGCAATCGTGACAAAGTTTTCTATCCCATAGTTTTAGGGATGTGAATTTGTGTTTTCATGTTTTAGGAATGAAACTCTTGCATTACATTAATGCAAGAAATGTAGCGAAATGCAAGGAAGAGAGAAGAATTTTACCTCATTCATTTCATTGAAGCCCCGCCAAAGCATTCAGTTCAGGTTGAGGCAGAAATCTTGGGAATTTTTTTAATGATAATAATGACATTTTGTGTCTCGTTATTATTCGATCTGAACAAACTGAACAGAGAATCAACATCGTGCCATCACACATTAAGATTAATAGACTCCATGTATCACTGTAATTTCCGGACTACAAGGCGCGTCTGATTAGAAATCGCACCAGCCTATTTTAGGGAAAAAACACGAATGTGTACAAATACAAGTCGTACCATTTATATACCATATATAAGATTTCGTGCAGAGGGGATTGTTGGGAAAGTGATTGGTTTTTGGGTTTTATTAACATCTCAACACGGTGGAAACACCTCAGTCATCCTCTGTCTGTGTGTTTAGCCAGTCTTCAAGAAAGACTTCAAGTTCTGGCCATCTGCTTCATGCTTTCATTACCTCTGAAATCTTTTTGCCCCTTATTGCATTGAGACGGTTCTTCACACTGCCGTCTTTAACGTCTCACCATTGATTCATTGCTGCCAAGGGTAGGTGAAGCCGCTGGAGCTCTTTTTCCTTCCTTAAAAAATATAGAAAGCCATATTAGATGACGCCTTCTTTAAAACCCAAATCAACTACCTTTAACTTAAAGTGACAGTGTGTAGTTTTTGCAGTAAAATATTATGTAATAATAATTATGTAAAGTAGATTAATTGCAAAAAAATTGGCGATATTAAAAATCAGTTGCAAAATACATAGGCGTGGGTCCTCTTTTCAGGGGAAAGCCATATTAGATGACGTCTTTACTTCTACAAAAGCCCGGACGAACAAACGCACGGAACACGCCCGCTATTAAACATTGATTTCCCCTCAAAATGCCAAAACGTTTTGCCAGAAATACATTTTTACCTCTTCGCTAGTTCCAAGCGATGAAAAAGAGACTGATGTGCTCGTCTTGTTGCTGCACATAGATAATCTCAGGGAATTGAGCCTTTGACAACAGCACTAGTTGGACCTCAGTGTTGAGTTTCTTATTTGAAGACACAGATACCGCATGCTTGTGGTAATTTAGGTATGCACTGCCCCTTACTGGCCGAAAATTACACACTGTGCCTTTAAAAGCGGCATCATATCTATTTCTTCGTTTATTTTCCAAAATGAGGATGTGTGCATGAAAACTTGTTTTTTACAAACTGTCTTGCTCTCGAAATGTCTGTCTGTTCCACTTTTGCTTTCATTGTTCGTGCAAACTTCCTCTATCTCAACTTTTTCCGGTCTCCACCAGGACACGCTGGAGACCGCCTATTTAACTTGTACAATCCATAGATCGAGGAGGTCCTCTAGTGGCCGTTAGCTGTGCAAGTCCATAAATAAACTGCACCGTTGTATAGGACGCAGAAGGGGTGTCACGATCGCGATTTCGTATCAAAATCAATCGAAAATACGTTACAACCTTGCGCATCGAAATCCAAAAGAGGATCTCTTCCTATGTTTACTCTGCGTCACACTCGGACTCCGTAGCAACAGTTAGCAGACAACCATCTATTTACTCAGATTTCCTTAACACAAAGAACCACACATTGCATTTTACCTACGAAGTAACTCTCACAAGTTCTCATATAACTCACAACACCACCTGGTAACATTATTAACTGCCTGTATGACATCTCCTATGATCAGAGCGCACGTCTAGGACCTTAGCTGACTCTAGCAAGTAGCTAATAGCTAAGCTACAGCTCGACCACGGCTAGGATAGATGAGGCAGTGGGACCGGAGCTTAAGTCGCTTCTTCTTCTCTCAAATCATCGATGAGGAAATTTTGAGTTCCCCGCGAGTTAAGTCCACCTTTGCATTGTAAACAGGAGGACCGCTATTAGCTGCATTTTCCTCAGTCCAATGAGCTATCTGGAGCATTGTGTCTCCACTCGTTTTTCTTCAGTAACTATAAAGAGTCACTAGATGGCAGCCACTCTCTGTCACTAATCATTTCTGTTATTTACAGCTCAGACCTTTGAAAGAATTTTATTTTAAACACCAGGTCAATACAGGTGATTTCAGCAGCAATAGCTACCAGCTTCTTATCGATAGCAGTGTAGACGGAGCCCAAACCATAGTCCAGTCCAGCCGAGTCCAGTGACTGAGTGCTGAAGCCTGCAGATCTCTTCAGCCCAGTTTGTATTTTCAAAAAGCTCTAGTTTCTCAGAATGAGGTTGAGAACCAGGTGGACATCATAAAAGCCGTGGGCGTTGTTTGCACCTGTTTACAGATCAATAAAGTCACCTCCTGATGCTGTTATGAGTTCAAAAAAGTAGCTTCATAA
Source organism: Apricaphanius iberus (assembly GCA_028564705.1). Taxonomy (NCBI): domain Eukaryota; kingdom Metazoa; phylum Chordata; class Actinopteri; order Cyprinodontiformes; family Aphaniidae; genus Apricaphanius; species Apricaphanius iberus. Next base: position 179,053 of record JAPXFQ010000931.1, read on the forward strand.
AAGGCTAACATGCATTAGCATTTAGCTAAATTTTACTTCTTGCTCTGGCCGCATCATCAGACATCTTAATGATCTGAAATGATCCAGCTTCACGAGTTAATGTCTCTGACTGTCCGCTTTGGTTCAGGCCGAGGTTTGGTGAATTGACGGTCACATAAAAACCTGTTGTACCTGGTTTAATGCAGGATTCCGGAGAAAAATTCCAGCCATTTCTGCCGATTGGGTTGTTCTTTAGGAATGTTGAGTAAAGTCCTGTAATGGCAGCTCTAGGAAAATGGGGCGTGTGTGTTTATTCTGCAGGAGCAGTGCGGACACCTCTGGCACTTCCCAGTGTTCATGTAATGATGTAAAATACGTCACTATGTAAACAGTCGTTTTCTTAGAGCAGGAGGTGCAGCTGCTCAGAGTGCAGGATCTAGGCCCCATCCACACTACTGCATTTTCGTTTAGAAACGGAGAGTTAAAACGAAAACTATCTCCGTCCACACTAGCATTTTCCCTGCGTATTAGAATTGATCCATCCACATTAAAACGACTGAAAACGCGGATCACATGACCATTCTCTAACACTGGGCATGCGTGCGCCGGTATAAACAGGAAACAGATTGACCATTCCTCAGCTGCTAGCAAAGATATCAAAGCCAGTAACGCTTGTAATTCGTTATCCATGTTGCAGCTTCTAACGTAATGTACTCCAGGCTGTTTTTGTATGTTATCTTCCGGGGACGGGTCATGTGACGGGTGGCTGACGAATCAGGGAAGGATACGCCATGAGCATTTGAGATTTACTACTACAATTATTTTTTACATCTACAGTTGTCATTTATGTTAGTTATTGCTTCTGAAAGTTGTGATAATTTAAAGTCCTTTATTTAAATCACTGTGTACATAAAAACCAGATAACCTTGAAGAGGCGTGAGAATGTTAATGGCTAAGGAAAGTTTTAGGAGAGAAATGTGTTTTCTGTGGGAACAGGTGTTTAGTTAGTTATTGCAATTAAAATTTAACAGTGGGAGGAAAATCACCCTGAAGGACATGTGTCGTCGAAAATGTTGGCCCTTTTGAACAATTATTTTAAAAAGAACCACTGATTTGAGATTTGCAATAAGTTTATACCAGGTATTACGCTGTTCCTTAAGGGTTAAAGCAGAAAGCTTTGAAATGCATGTCATATGATCAAAATAATAAAGGCTCCAGAGTAGCAGCAGAAGAAGATAAATAGATAGATGTGCAGAACCTAATGGCTAAGTAATACTAATAAGCAATTAAACAACTGTCTCCAAGTTTAAAAGAGAACTCAACTAAAAAAACTTGTACTCAGGTTAAGGTAGCAATCAGTCTTATGCAGGAAATCAATTTAACTAATTAAAATGTATAATATACCATTTCTGACAAATTACACAAATCACTCAAAGGGCTGAGATATGTCCTCCCCCTCTTCTTCTTCCTCCTCCTTCCTCCCTCATCTCCTCTCCTGTGTATAATTACACTCAGGAGAAACTGTTGTTTCAAATTTAGCAGCCTTAATAAGGTCTGTTAATCACATTGTTAACGAGGCACAGGGAGAAACATGCAGCAGTGGTGGAAGGTGCTGTGTGTTAAATCTCCGGCATATCAATAAGCTGTTGTCATCTCCCACTCGGGGTAAAATAGTATCCTCATCAGTTGACTTCCTCCTCCTGCTTTCTTCTCCATCCTGTTTGTGTATTCTTTTAGAACAGATACTTTTAACTATATGTTGTGGGGGTTCTTTTTACATTTACAAAAAAAAAAAAAACATCCACAGGGCATTTAGAGGGGTGCAGTACAACAGTTCCTTAAAAATATATATTTGAAATATAATATAATAAAATATACATTTAAAATGGGCACAACAATGATGTTATGTTAACATCTATCAGCCAGTAGCGGCAGCGGGTTCACAGATACGATATGATCCAACTATATGGTCGGCACAGCTTGGCTAGTACTGGAAAAAAAGGTAAAGTCAGCAAGTTTAGCAACTGCTTCAGAGCCCCGGAGATATTGTTATCCCTCTCAGGAGAGGAGTGACCACAGAAAAACAGAAACCAGAGTAGTTTTAGGTGAAGCCTACACTAGATTGACCCACATGAAACATTTCAATCCGTAAGCTAACTCACTTGCTAACTTTGCTAACATTAGCTGTCTGTTAAAGTCCTCTACGATGTATTCATCACTGGACACAGTCCAGGCTGGTCACTTGGTGTGTCGACAGTGAACCAGGCAACCCAACGGCAGTGGCGGCTGGTGGAATTTTCTCCAGGGGGTCTATGATGATGGCTATTTATTAGGGTTGTCAAACGACAATTTTTTTTAACCTAATTAATTAAGGGATAGCTGTGAATTAATCCTGAATAATTAGCATTCCTAAATATGACTAAAAAACTAAAAATTTTAGAGTAAAAGGACAAATCCAATTGCCATAGCTCTTTTTTATAGAGATTAGTAGAATTTTGTTTTTAACTCCATAATCATATTCACACAATGACAACATACATTCGTACATTGACATATCGATCTTTTAACCAGTTGCTAAGGCAAACTAACTGGCTAAAAAATTTTGTATGTAAAGATGACTTTTTCTTAATCATACTGTATTGGACAACCCTAAACGTCTTCTTAATAGGACTATCCTACGACGACAATTATTTCAGTCAGATGCTCCAACAGTTTCTCTAGAACAGACTGCTACTGTCAAGGAGGAAACACTGGGCTGTCTATAGAAGTACTGGTTCAGACTGGGATCACTCTGTTCATACTGGGAGAACCTGCCAGAGCTCCACTTAAAGCCAGTCAGAGTATGAGAAGATGTGGTGGAGGAAAAGCTGCTATATTTATTTTGCTCTTTAATATTTCCACACAGGTGCTGATACAGATTTGGGTGATATAAATGTGAGGAGGGAGATGATGTGTGTGATCTCATATGAAAAATAAGAACAAATGCAAGGTAATGGAGAAATAATCAAAATATATGAATAAACTTAACAGTTGGATATCAGCAGCTGTGTTAAATATCAAATAAATCAAATGTAATATTGATTTATATATATATAAATCAATATTATATTATTATATATATTATATATTCATATATATATATATATATAGATTTATATATATATAAATCAATATTATATTATTATATATATTATATATTCATATATATATATATGTATATATATATATATATATATAATCATATATATATATATATATATATATATATATATATATATGAATATCTATATAAAATGTCACAATTTACCGTTTTCCAAAATGTAAACACTCAGCCGATAAACTATCATGTCATCAATCTACACAATAGGAATACATGCAAGGAAATACGTCCTCAATCAGACAACACAACCACAACTTAACTCCCCTTAGACTATTTAATACTTATCTTACACATCTGAAAAAAACTATACATATATGTCGAAACATTTTTATGTTATTATTAAAAAAAAATTCCACTTTTATTCAAGGTAATGTGGCAAAGTTGGTGGGGCGGCGCCCTAGCGCCCTCTATTGGCCAGTCGCCACTGCCCAACGGCTAGAATTATGATTTTTATTGCCTAGATAAACTAGATGTCGCTGTCATGCTCATCTTCCATATCCAAACTTTAAATAATGCAAGACACCTATTAAGAAGCAGATTACTGAAGCGATGGTGAGCCTAATGCTGCGTTCAGACCGCAGGCTTTGTCAGCGTCAGCAGCGTCAAGATTACATGTTAAGTCTATGGTTGAGTCCGTTGGAGGAGCGTCGCAGTCTCTGCCGCGCTTTGTGAGCGTCGGCTCTGTCAACTTTTCAAGCTTTTCCTGCGTTTCAAGCTTCAAAGCTCATAACGCTAGCAACGCAGAAGTTCATCTAGTTGAATTTTTGACGGTCTTAACGCTCTTGACGCAGCACAGCAACCAATTAGAGCGTCTCACTGTAGTGACGTTACCCGACGTCGACGCTGCCTAGCCAACCACGATCTGCTAGTGTTTAAAACATCCAGCAGAGAAAGGCCCGCCTACAAACTTTGCTAGCTTCGTCTTAAAAATGTATCTTCTGTGTATATGCGGCGAACTAGTTTATGAGCATTGCTTGACGCTGAAAAAGCTTGCGGTCTGAACGCAGCATTAGTCTCCTCCCCTTCCAGGTTGGCCCGTGGGTCCCAAGGCTGAAAAAAATAATTAAGTCAATGGGAGCGATAAAAGTTATTTTCTGGTCCGCTTTGTCTTACCTCCAGAATCACACATAAGATATACCACAATTTAAATGATAACTAATGATGTGCGTTTTGACTGTGTTTGTCAACGTATTTGTGATTTATTCGATTTTAAAAATTCACATTTAATATGCCCAGAAATCAGAAGTGCTTTGTTGGGGAGAATACTTTGTATATGTATTTAGTTACTGAATACTGAATACCTGCTTTAGAATGTATTTTGTAACATATTCCATTACTTTGCTGAATCCTGGTACTGTATTCTAAATACTTCCCTTGAAAACAGCATTTCAGACTATTAAATGTAACAAAATGCGCTGGTACCTTCTCCCACAGGAAAACAGAGGGAATATTAATACTAAACATAATAGACTGGGAAAAAATTATAAAATTATTTTTGCCACAAAAACTTTCAGTGACCAAAAACCAAACAAAAACTGTCATTTAGCAGTAATATCTCTTTGCATTTTATTCAGTTTTATATTTAGTCATTTGAAATTAAGTTTAGCTGTTTATCAGCCACAACCAATTAGGCTATTTGCTGTTATGAATATGCAAAGTATTGTAAACTGATATTAATGGGGAGCCTAAGTCATGCCCTTCTACTTCCGGTCCTGATTCAGGACAAAAGACAAAGCGGACCAGAAAATAACTTTTTGGAATACGGGACCCATGGACTGGAAGTAGAAGGGCGGGACTTAGACTCAGTATTTAATTAATTGAACAGAAGAAAAGAATTAAGCATTAATTTATCTCAATGCAGAAATTTTGGGGGGTCAACTAGCAGCAAAGTGAAAGTAAATGCATCCAGATTTTAATCAAGGTAAATATATACGAACAGGAATAAGATGAAGAGACTGTAAAGTAAAGAGTGGGTGTGTAACAGTACATGTATTAAGATTTTTCATATCAGTGAGGTAGCCCAGTATCCACTGGGACATGTGTTGGTCCACGCCTGACAGCTCCAGCTTATCCCTCAAAAGTCCCAGCAGGATGGCGTTAAAAGCCCTGGAAAAATCTAATAACATGATCCTAACAGGGTCTCCAGGTTTCATGAAAGACACATAAAACAAAACAAGCGCTGAGCTAAAAATATGGAAAATGAAGTTTTCCATGTTGTCTTGTATTGTGACCCATAAAGGAGTTTTGACTAGGGATGGGTCTCATTTAGGTTTTATCCGATACTGTGCCAAACAGATATTTTTGAGTGGAACAGTGCTGGTGCTTAAACAGTTCGGCAAACAGATTGACCTTTTCTGATGATTTATGGCATTGCTCTTGACATCTCTAAACCTCCCTAAAATAAAGCACTAAAATTTGTGCTGCTTTTCAGTTCCTACTTTTGACCTCAGACATCTTAATAAAGTGTTATCATCTCTTTAACAAAACCGTTATATTATGCAGGCATTAAAAATTCCCATCTTGCTGTTCCTCCTTGCCTACTTCTGGGTTAAAACAGCCTGTTTTCTAAACACCCTTCTTTATGCATACACATCTTATACATAATTGGAAAGCTATTAGTCTTGTGATTCCATGGATATATGCCAGTGAAGGATACAATTATAGGTGTAGACAGAGCAAACGTTTTTGCCAAAGCCTTCAGAAAACAAAACACTGTCCAATTCACCATTGGCAGCCACTAATCAGACAGAACTGAGCCATCTTGAACAAATAAATTGTTTGTACATCCACAACGGTCCAGTTAATGTCTTCCAATAAAATAGTGTTAATTGTAAATTCACTCCTCTAGGAGCGCTGCCCACATTGTTTATATCCTCGCTTCAATTAGTATGCTCATTTTAGTCTGGAAAATGTTAGCTGACATGACACGAAGTCTTTTTATCTTTTGATTGACGTCTTACTTGACCCAATAATTGTCTGCTTATGTGGCAAAATTTCCAATGCATATCTGATGGGTTAAACTTACCTTTTTACCACTCTTTTGTGTGAAGTTCGAACAAATCGCTACATAGACTTTTTAATCAGAGGGGTACAGTGATGCATTCACCCTAGAGAGCAGATTTTTTGTAGGACTTCTTTAACTTAAGTTAGAAAAACATGTGCAAAATACATAATTTTTTAATTTATCACTGTCAAATATGGTGTGAATAAAACTGAATACGACTTTTGTCCCACAGAGTGTTTAAAGTCCACCTCTCCACTCCTAAGCCCCCTTTAGAGCATATATTGTTAGAAACCAAATTGGTGACATAAAATCTTACCTTTCTACGGTTGTATCACTTAGTACTACTTATTAGTAACAATAGCACTTGATTCATTGATACTGTCGTGGGGGAAACTTCAGAGTGTTTTCTTTCCAAACAAACCCTAACTATGCCTCTACTGATAAGGGTTAAAAAATAGCTTTGATTTTAATTTGGGAATACGTTTTTAAAACGTTTTGGCGGAAAACTGCAGGAATGTAAGGAAAACAGAAACTACAGCAAAAAAAAAAAGCATAAAAATGAAGTTCATATCAAACAGGGACTTTAAGAATGAAGTGTGCATATTGTTACACCCCTCGCAGAAATACGAAACGTTGCCGAGACTCGACAAGCAGCATACAACCCTCATCTGTGTGACTATACATAAAACTTACCTTGCTTCAGCATTTTGAAGTATCTGCTAACAGTGAAGCTGAAAGGATGAAGTGCGTTCCAGCTGCTGCCTCTTGGTCCCAGCACCAGTCACACCAGCTGCCATTTTTCCACAGGCATTAATCTGTGTGGGCGAAGATGGCAGACACTGATCAGTTCGGATTCAGCACTCTGCAGTGATGTCTAATGAGATGATTCCTCATCAACACTGTTTCCGCACGCTCCGCTGCCTTGGCCTGCTGCAGGGCTGGGCTAGCGAGCGCTGCATCAACATGGCAGGACATGACCTCTCACCTGTAAAAACTCAGCCGCACCTTGAACCCAGTGGTCCAAACAGGGAGAGTCAATTTAAAGATATAAAGAAAATAAAAATAGTATACTATGGAAAATGTAGAAAAATGAATCGAGAATCTTTGTGTTTTCTGTTTGCATGTTTTCTGAAAATGCCACTGTCGCTTGGAAAGAGAGGGCTGAGAGGCTTTTGGTGTTTAAAGTTGTTGACAGCATTTCTCACTCAGGGAAGGCATGTTAACTCCAGGATGTGACAGCAATATGTAAGAGTTGCTAGGAGGTCATGTTTTCTTTTTTCTTTTTTTCTATTGAGCAAGCCAGTTTCCCCGTGCTAAACTAGATTAAGTGTGACCTTCAGCCAAGGGGAAATTATTTCACATTGACTGCACTTGGGGAACCTTCCCCAAACTCATCTAGAGTGATTGCTTTTTTTTATTTAATTTATTCCACAAATCGTAAACGTCTGCAGTTTTTTGTCATTATCTAACATTGATATGTCACGTTACAATGTGCTGGTCAAAAACAGTGGTAAAGATGTGTAAAATCTAGGGGTGTAACAGTACAAAAAAAAAGTAACGTCACGTTTTCAGTCCACTTTAATCAAGAAAATGTGCATATTAACTTTTTTTCTTACCATTTAAACATTTATCCTATTTTCCTGAATCATCCATCCATCCATCCATCTTCTTAACCGCTTATCCAATTCAGGGTCACGGGGCAGCTGGAGCCTATCCCAGCAATTATCAGGCGTTAGGCAGGGTACACCCTGAACAGGACGCCAGTCTGTTGCAGGGCCAACACAGAGAGACAGACAACCATTCACACTCACATTCATTCCTACGGACAATTTAGAATGATCAATTCACCTATCATGCATGTTTTTGGACTGTGGGAGGAAGCCGGAGTACCCGGAGAGAACCCACGCATGCACGGGGAGAACATGCAAACTCCATGCAGAAAGACCCTGGACCGGGATACGAACCCACGACCTTCTTGCTGCAAGGCAACAGCGCTAACCACTGCGCCACCGTGCAGCCCATTTTCCTGAATCATTTCCTTTCAAATATTGGAATTAATTGGAATCTAAAACCTCAATTTTTTTATACTATCAACTTTAAAAAGTTAAAAGTATAAACCTTGAGATGTGATTGGATGTTTTAAAAAATATGTATAAATACAATAGTACAAGTAGACATAGCAAGAGTAGAAAACAGTATAACCAATTGAAAAAAGTGAGTGTTGATGTTTAAAAATGTTAACAATACTTTTTTCATATCTGAGAATAAAACATGCTTAAAGCACTTTGAAGACATTTTGATATTTCAACAGCCAGCTGTGTATGAATGCACCACGGCCAGTTGTTGGGAAAATCCCTTCTCATCAACTGACTTTAATCAGAACTTTGATCAGATTACATGCTACTGTTAGGCATGTGGACAACAGCTGTTTGTTCTCTAGTATCGGTCAGCGCGTTTACATTGAGTAAGAGAAAACAGAATTAGGACGTTAGTATAACTGGATTTGATCTTTTGAAATGCATGTGAACACTTTAGCCGAAGTCGAACCGAAGTGGCCTACTTCAAATCCAGCTAACACACCCAAAAGCGGGAATAACAAAACTGGAATTAGTAGGAATGAGTGTAAGACAATTAAACAGTACAGTACTTACAAAATGTTCTGTACAGCAGGGCTGTTGTCGTCCATTTCTACACTCATTGTCCGTCTGCTTTATTGCTGCCAGCGTTCGTGACCGTCTAGTCCAGCAGACATACTCTCTTTTATTTTGTTTCCCAAAGCCATGTGGGGAGTTTCAACTAAGTTAATAAATGAGGGAAAGCTATGCAAAGTTTAACTAGCCTATAGCATATATCTTGCTGTCTTAAAGACAGAGTGACTTAAACGTACAAAATAACTCCCACAAGTCCATAAATTTCGACACAAGCCTTTTTTTTTTTACCTTTTGAACCGAGCATTAACGTTAATCTGTCAACAGCCTATTGTCTATATTACCCAGCTAACAGAGCTACATAAACAGAGCGAACATGAGAGCACCTCACTGCAGACGTTGACACTACTGCACCATAATGGAATACTCTCCCTATCAAACTCTGCTTCCTGAAAGTTATAATCTGCCTCTGGAACCCAGCTAAGGTACAAAAATCTATTCAACAATGATGATGCAGTTAAGTCTTTTTTGGCTTCTTCATCCATTCTTTGTTGCTGTGTGCAGCAGGTCTGTCACTCACCTCCTTTACCTTCCCAACCACGACTACTTAAATTAACTCGCTTATCCGGGGTCCGTGAACTGCATTCTCATGAGGAAATTAATCTTTTTTACATAAAGTTTTCTTGATCGCAAATATTATATATATATATATATATATATATCTTTTTAAATACCGTGTTGGGGTTTTGCTCCACCCCTATTCTTAACTCTTCTGTGGTGGCTCAGGACCTGGTTAAGGCAATTTATAGAGTTGATTCAAATGCTTATTACTAGGGCCAGAACTTTAACTCGTAAATTAAGATAAATTAATTACACAAAAATAATGTGTTAAATTTTTTTTTACGTATTTTAATCTCACCTATTTATGCACCACAGCCTTCCAGCGCTGGTGCACAGAGAAAGGCGAAGATGTTATTCTTCCAGCAGCTGATGGACAGAAATTTAGCTTTCACTACAGTTAAAACTTATGCTGCAGCTATTTCTTCCTGTCATGAAGGTTTTGGTGACAGAACGCTCTCATCTACTCTGTCCTGTGCGTGCGCTCTCGTGTTACGTGGTGCACACGGTTGCACTGCGCTGCTTCTAGCGTCTGTTTGTGCATTACAGAGGAAACTTATATTTCCTCTGGGCTCGATCCTCTAGAGAATCTCAGAACTTATTCCACGAGAGTAATTTCATCCGCCGCAGCTCTGCAAGGAGGGATGATGGTGGTGCGCCGCAGCTTCCCGGTCATCACCGTGTTAATTTATCTATTTCTATCTGAGATACATTTCCGCTTTCTCCATGATCATTCTCTTATCGGTGTTCTGACAGAATGATGTTTGATGATAATTTAAATTTATGTATTTAGTGATTATTCATACTAAAAATCCATGTGAAGAAAATTCTCACTTTTCTCCAGTCAAATATTTATGTGCGATTAAAATGCGAATAATTTGGATTAATTAATTATAAAGCCTGTAATACGGATTAAAAATTTTAAGCGAGTCCCGGCCATACTTATTACACAAAAAATAAGCAAAAAAAATCACATAAAGACCTTATTAGGTATGTTGGTGAAATACTTGAGGTTTCTCCTTGAGGGCTTTGTCCATAGAAGGACTGAAGTGCTGCTCCGGCCATTAAATGCTTCATTATTTGAAATGTAGATGTGTATATTAGTGAGTTATTTTTTCTGCTGAATGTTCCTGTAATAGAGATGGAAGTTTTTGGATCTGTTTCACAATGAGGGGCTGTGAAGTGGACACAGCTGCATTGTATGGTCATGATCCCGCACAGTCCTGTTTGATTTTTGCCATGAAATAATGTTGAATTTGTCTTTCTGCCTTTTAATATAAACTCAGAGCCTAAGATGGACACACAGAAGAGAGGCCCAGCCATTCAGTCACTGTATAAAGAGATTTTATTGTATATGTTCAGTCAAGGTTCAGGCATGTCTCCTTCCTTGTTCACCTCACACTGAAAACTACACTTAAAACGATGATTTAAACAAGAAACGTTTAAATATATTAAGGCAAAACACCACAACTAGCTGGTCCGAGCTCCAACATCAAATGGGAGGAACATAAAAGCAGAACTTAGTAACCTGGAGATAAAACTGAACTTTAAAACACCCTCTAAAAACAAGTGCTCACATGTTTGTTGCTTCTGGCATTTAATGAATAGAACATAAGGCTTTTCTCCTAATATGTTTTTCTTCACAGACCGTCAAGGCAACGTCTCCACTTGGCGATCCCAGGGTGACATACAACCTAGAGGAAGGCCTGGTGCCAGAGACCAACATGCCGGTGCGGTTCTACATCAAACCGAACCGGGCCGACGGCTCGGCATCCATTCTGGTGGCCGAGAACCTCGACTACGAGACGACGCACTTCTTCACGCTAAGAGTGCGTGTGCAAAACGTTGCTGCCGTGCCTCTCGCTTCCTTCTCCACCGTCTACGTCAATGTGACAGGTAAGGCCATGTAAGGCGAGCGTTCCTTCGTCTGTATTTGAGTGTGGAACAACTAAAACTACATTCACAACCTCAGACAATCTTCCAAACTTCAACCCGTCACCATTGAAAATAATGAACCAACCAGGTGTGATCACTTTCCTACACGTGTCGTAGTGTTCAAGTTGATGATGTCAGTGTATGTAGGAAAAATGTATCTTACTTTTCTCTTCGTTGATGAAAGGTTTCCCCATAAAAGCCTCTGAGTCAAACACGGTTGGCTCCTGAAGGAAGGGGATGTCCAAGAGTTGTCCTCACAGGAACTCTTCACTAAGATAGTCATTTACTTCTGGTCCTTGAAATGGAAGAAGTTCAGGAAACCTGAAAAAGAACAAAGACTCAACTTTTAAACATGGTTAGATGGACATTTTTTGCAGTGAATATGTTAAAATCTTACCTTTCCTTAAATAAAAACCCCTCTTCCACTTCACACTGAACAAACTTGGCATGCCTGAGTGTGGTCTCTAGAAAAATAAGAAATCTAGACTGGTAATAATAATAATGCATTAATTTGATAATAAAACCCAGATATTTGTTAATGAACACTAGTCTCAGATGCCACACTGCATTGCATTCGGGGAAAGTGGTAGCTGTGAAGTTTCCGGAATAATAGGTGGAGTTAGCAGTCAATACATAAATTAAACTTGTGCTTTCGACACAAATTGCTGAAGTCTTTTCACTTAATGTGGCTTTATTGTAAAAAAGAAAATATGTTTCCTCCATAGACATGTACTTATGGTTATTTTGTTGACATGTGAAGTTGGTCTGAATTGTAATAGATAGCTGATTCTGATGTCTCGTACATAAATATGTTGGATCTTAGTGGAACTTAAAGGAGAGTGTTAGCAAAACAAATTCACTGTCGTGATCCTTAGTTGTTTGTATTTTTAATTTCCAACCAAAAATCCACATTAGAATTGTGGTTCTGTTTTCTGCTTAGTGTTTATATCTGTTCTGTTTCTTCATCCTTTCCTTTCTTACTCTAGGTTTTTGAACTCTGTGTTTCTGTAGTGTGTTTGGGGGTTTTATCCTTTGGTTATTCCTCCTTGTTCTCTTCTTACTTTCTGTTACATGTTCAGCTTTTGTTTCCCTTTTCTGTTTTGTTATTTCCTCCCAGCTATTCTGCCTCCTTCCCTCTGTCTGCCCTCTCACTCCCACCTGCATCTCATTACCTTGATTAAGTTTCCCACAGATTCTTCTGTCATCTCTCACTCTTCCCTCTGCATTTAAGCAGCTAATTTTCTCTCATATCTCGCTGCATCCTCCTTCTTCTTTCCCTCATTATTTGTAGAAAATATTCCTCTTCTATAAAAAAAGGAAAGGGAAGGCAGATAGATACACATTGCTACCTGAAGCTACCAATCAACAACTTTCAACAGAATGCAGTTTGATGCGACACAACAAAGATGATTCTTTTCAGTAACCAATCAGTATACTATAATGTCAAACATAGTTATTGCATGATCATTTATTTTAGTTCCAGCTTTCAACCTTCCGACATCTTCCCGGTGTTTCTTACACAGAATCGCAGGGAAAGGTGAGGTCGAACCTCAAGATTTAGAATCGATTGTCACAATCTGATCCAATTCAATATGGATATCGGATCAGAGCTATTAAAAACTTTATTTTTTGAGCTGTTACTTTAATTGCATGACTGTATAAAAATTACGTAATTCTAGGTGGGGTAAAGAATAGAATAGAATAGAATAGAACAATCCTTTATTGTCCTACGAGGCGAAATTTGGTTGTAACAAGAAACACAAACATTAATTAAGACTCGGAATTGGAAAGGTATAAAAAAACTGAATTTCAGAGACAATAATAATATGTATATTATGGACAGAGGTACAAAAATCAGAGTCTTGTGCAGTTTAAAAAAAATAAAACTAAAGTGGCATACCCAGAATGGAATATACAGCATGTGTGCATTTAAAAAAGTCAGCGTATTATTTCCAGTAGTTAGCATATTTAAACAGAGAATAACCAAACTGAATTCAACTTTAAAAAAGCAGCAGAAATGTTAATTAGTGAGTTAGTGTAATTCACAACAGGGATGTAAAACATCTACGTTTGTCGGGAGCAGTTTTGGTTGTAAAGTCTAACAGCTGCAGTGCGGAAGGACCTGTGGAAAACGCTCCATCGTGCATCTAGGATGCAGCACTCTGTCACTGAAGGATCTCTGCAGCTCAGAAACATCTTCATGCATGGGGTGGGACACAACTGAGGCAAACACTATCGACCGTTACAGACATAAGCCTTGAAATGCCTGTCTGAACCTTCCCCTCATATTTTAGCTGTGAAAAGGGCAATATTTGGATTCCAGATGGATTTTTAAGAATCGATTCAGTAATAATTTTGTAATTTTCTCAACACAGCACTAGTTTCGTTATTTTTCAGCGTGAGGATTATAATGTGTGGCGTGTGAGCTCTTGTTTCAGTTCACCAACAGCTACTTCAATAAACTGCAGCTGTTACACTTATCTATATTAATTTAGATTTCAGATCACTTTATTTATCCCACTGGGCAATTCAGTTTACAGTACAACCTGTCCAAGATCATTACAATCAACAAACAAAACGAACTGTTCCAAGCAGCTGACCAAGACCAGCATTAAAACATGTGAAACTAAAAGTCTGACAATCTTGCGTCAGCATAACATAAATTACCCAGTTTATGAAATCTTTCTTAGTAATCTTCGGTTTTAAATCTAGAACCCTAGTTTTCTTAATTACAATATCTTCAGTTTGAATGCTATAATTGCATCGTTTGCATGTTAAAAGCCACATTTTAACTGTGACAAGCAAAGGATCCATCGGTAGGAGAAGCTCTGGCGTAATCAGCAACAGGCCTGGAAAACGACGAGGACCAAGACAAACGAGGTTCCGTGGTCGTCCCCGGCAGAGACAGAAAGGAGGAAAAGGAAAACCATCATGTCGCCTCAATTCAAATGTGGCTCATTTCTCAACTGGCATCTGTGGGTGGAAGGAGAGTGGGAATAAAAGTGGAGAAAAACAATTCCTGACTTTGACTGGCTTTGAATAAACGCACTCTGGACGCTCTAATTGGCTTAGCGGAGCTTGCAAGTGAGCTGACAAGCTTCTTTGTGGACACTTCAGGGTGTTTGGGGGATAATTCCTCGCTAATAACTCATTTTTCATTTGCAAGGAGAGACCGGGTCCAACTTCCTCTTTTGATGGACTTCAGAGCAAAGGCTCTACTGTTTTCCTTGTTTCTCTGCTCTTCATCTCTGCTGGTTCATCGTCTTTTGTGTTGTAAAATGTTTCAAAACAAACCATAAAATTGGTTATTCTCATCCACCTTTGTGCTCTGGCTTATATCCAACTTAATCAGTTTTGTGAACACAACAGTTTGTGTTGTGCCGGCCAAAAAAAAAATAACTAGAAAAGCCATCGGAGAGTGCAGAGCTCCACCAAGGAAGCTCAGTCCAGCACCACAAGAAACCTTTTTAGTTTCCTTGACCATGACAATATACCTTTAGCAGTTGGATTCACTCAGAAATCATCATTAGTTCAGTTATTCACAAAAAATTACTTTTGGTTATGGTGGTTTTTTCTCCCATCTCCCCCACATTCTAATCACTTATTCTTTGTCCCATTGCAGACATTTATAGAAATTGTGTTTAAAATCCACCTTTAACTTTTTGAGTTATGTTGCTAATAGACAGATCAACTAATCCTGGCGTAAATATAACCTCCTTGGCAGAAATATTATTTAATTCAGAAAAGTTCACAACAATAAGTTGCTCTTTTTACATTTTCTTCTGCTATAGATGTCAACGACAATGTTCCTTTCTTCCTGTCATCCACCTATGAGGCCACGGTACCTGAAGGAGCACAGATCGGCACATCGGTCGCCCAGGTGTCGGCAACAGACCTCGACTCGGGTCTGCATGGGATGGTAACGAGCAGCTCGTCTGATCCTATGCTGAATTTTTAGATGCACTTCTTTTTACTTCCTTCATCTGTTTTCTGCATCCTGCTTTCAGATCCACTACACGATCCTGAAGGATGAGAGCGGAGACTCTCAGTACTTCAGCATCGACTCCCGCAGCGGCGTTGTAGTCACCCGCGCTTCCTTCGACCGTGAGCAGAAAGCTTCTTACCTGATCGAGGTGCAGTCGCAGGATGGCTCTGAGTCAGCCCGACCGGGCCAGCAAGGCCAGCCAAACACAGGTAGGCTGAATTAATTTTCATCAATTTTGACTGTATGTCTTCAGGAAGGAATTTTTATTTTAATCTAAACATTTGTTTCCTGTTACTGCTGTCATTTTTCCTATAAATGGTTCAGGTTTAAGCCCTTATCAAGTTGGGTCCTTTGACTAAATCACATGTAATATGACCTCTCAAAATCAGAAGTATTGCTGTTATTGAACCCTATGAAGTATAAAAACATGTTCTGGCTCTTTGTAAAGGTATCACCCTCTAGTTCAGCGGTGTCAAACTAATTTCCATTTTGAGCCACATCAAGCTAAGGAATATCCTCAAAGGGCCGGTTGTGAAAAAAAGTATGACATAACTATAACAAACAGTTATAATCACCCTTCAAATTAAATAATCCTGAACAACTTTACACAATGATTAAAGATTAAAGACAGTTTAAATAAACACTGATTTTATTTTACTAATAAAGGTGTATTGGGGGTGCACAAAGATGGAACAAAAATTTTCTATCTATAGGGTTCTCTAGAGTTTAGAGGACCACATAAATGGCTATGGGGGGCCGGATTTGGCCCCCTGGCTTTGAGTATGACACCTGTGCTCTAGTTTAACCCATAGCAGTTAGAATTACTGTAGGTATGACTGATAAAAAATAGAACACATAGAACTCATAGAAAAAAATTCATTTATTTGTCCAGGCCAAGATTTTCTTCGCAAAAATGAAAGCAACTGTACAGTGTTTCCCACAGGTTACAGAGCAATGTGTGGCGGTCGGCACCACATCACCACTGAACGTTTAGGAATAATTAATCATTATAAAAACTAGTAGTAGTCTCTGTCTCAGAAGAGAGGAGAACGTATTTTTTTGGGGTCGCAGCGCAGCATTGAGTCTGTCGATTCGGACGCTGTAACTTGGGTTTCTGCCAGAATCCGCTGCTGAACCATCGCGCAGCCGGAAAAAAAAGGAACTTGAAAAGGTTTGAAACTGTTTTTATTCCTAAATAACGCGGATGATTTAAAAAGTAATTGAAAATAAAGCCTCTGTCAGTCACATAAAGACTTCTAAAAACTTGTGGTTCACTGCTTTTAACTACCTGCTACATATTAGATACTACTTGACCGTTGATGTAGTAAATACTGTGTAGCAAATGAGAAAGTAGCAGGCATGAAATCGGACGCCACCATTTCGCCGGGTGTTTACGTTACGTTGCGTCGTCTGTGGTCTTGTTCTCGTTAGCCAACGTCACTCTTCTTCTACGATTTTGAGGCATTGTGGAATAGCGTAGCGTGCATCGGATTTCACTTTGGCGGTACTACACATCTGGGAACTTTATACCTAGTACACAAATCCATACTAGAGATTTGGATCTACTACATCGCTTACTTATTGCTTTTCGCCTGCTACGTAGTAGGCGTAGCATGGGTATTTGGATGCAGGGTATGTGTGGGAAACACTGCAGTATGTAGTGGGGGCTGAAACACTCTATGTGCTAACAAAATAAATTGTTGACTACTTTTATTTCAAATTTGAAAAGAATATCTACAAAATTATAATTTTTTACTCACATTTTTATGTGGATATGTCCAGGTGCTCATTTAATTAATTTGATGAGTATATTGTCTGATTGTCCCGGGACTGGTACGTCTGCATGGTAAGGGGCTACAACTGCCCTTTCAGAAAACAAAACCCCATTTTTTATCCCATAATTTAGATTTTTCCAAATATTCGGCCCATGTTTCTTTGTTCTTAGATTACATTTTGCGCTGTGAGGTGTCGGAATCTCACTGGTAACAGATCCCATTGTCTGGGGTGTGGCTCCCTGGTTAGGGGCTTAGGCTCCCTGATGTGTTTGGGTTTTGTTCATGTGCATTGAAAAAAAAACAATCCAAATCCAAAGAAAAAATTCAGAAAGAACGGGGGTATTCAGACATCACAGGAGAATCAGACAGTGAAAATCAGACAATGAAAGCAAACGAATCATCCCACAATCTGACTCATATTTATGAGTCCATCATGCTTGTCCTCTTTAGCTTGACATCATGTTGTTGTTCTGTTGTTAATAAGACGGGAAATTCAGTCATTACTCAATATTCACATTGAAGGATCATTTCAGGCCTTGTGAACGAACTATGAAGGAATTGAGCCCGACTTCAGTTCAACAATGGTACAAACTTGACAAAACAGCAAATGAATTGACTCCGATTAACACTTTTTGATACTGATGGAAACACTAAATGTAGAGCTGCAGCACTTCATTTCCTTCTGGATTTAATAAAGTATTTTCTAATTGAACCCAAGAGAATTTTAGGGTGAGATTTTCACTGACAAATTAAAAAAAGTTGAATTTCATATGATCACAAACCTTTAATTACCTTTACTCTCAAGCGGATTTATTGATCTTCACAGTATTTTCAACTTTATTTTGGCACACGTGGTGAAAACTTTGACATCCCTGTTTTAAACTCAAAATAATGTCACCATTAATTTATTTCATGTCAAACGTGTTTTAAAAATTGTCTTTGCAGAACTGTATGGATCTACTCATGTTTGTTTGTGTTTGCTTTTCTCTAAAAATGATATATGTAAAAAATAAGATTTTACATGTACTGTACACTAAGGATTAATAACTTTTTATGTTCTAATCTGTAAAGGATTAGGATTGATTTTCCTTGTAGTTCTGTATTTGAGACATGTAGACATTTGATAATAGATGCAGCATCGTCCTGAAGCTTCCTAATTCAGTGATGGTATATCATACACACAAACCCTCCGCTGAGTCCTGTCTCTGTTGTTTCCTCGTTCAGACACCGCCTACGTCAGGATCTTTGTCACGGATGTCAACGACAACGCTCCTGTGTTTGCCCAGCCGGTGTACGAAGTTAGTGTGGAGGAAGACAAGGAGGTGGGCTTCGTCCTCATCACTGTCACAGCCAACGACGAGGATGAAGGTCAGTCAGAGTTTGGCCTTTTTTATTGTATATATCTCTTGTTGGTTGTTGGCTGGCTGTTTGCTGCTTTTTTTCTCCTTACAGACTAGGGTAGTAGGGTTAGATTGGCAAATTATAGATGCTCGTCCGGGATTATTGAGTTTGATCGGATAAGATGATGTGATAAAGTGCAGAGAAAACTGTGTGACGGTTTGCCAGCTGACACGCCATTAGTTTGATGTTTTGTTATTTTGGCTAGCTAGCTTTTAAAACCGTTAGTACACTTCTTTAGATGTGTTAGTTTTTTACAACAGTGACAGAAGGCAAATATCTGTAAAGTTACGGAGTGTGTCTTTAAGACCCGTTCTTTAAAAAACAAAAAGTTTTTTGTGTTAACCTGTTCTTGTGGCATTTTTCTGATGCTAGAGGACATATCTTAGAAAACAGCTCAAATTAGCATTTCTGAGTATTTCTGCATTCAAATCACTGTGAATCAGTAGCAGATCATAAAATACCTCCTTAAACAGACCGAATATGTGACGTAGTAACTCCACTGGTCCGGCCATAAGCTCCTGCTCCACTCCGCCTTACTCGCTCCCGCACTGAGGAGTAGAGAAGACGAAAGCGAATCAACACCATTGAGGTACCGTAACCAGATGTAGCTCTTAAAAAGCTACTTCCTAGAAAACAGCAAAGGTTTTGTGATTTATTTTCTTTTTTTTAGTCTAGTGGTGTCCCTGACTAAAGATTTAACAATTTACAATTTATTGATTGGTCTTGCTTAGAATAAGGGCACAACTCTTAATCCGACGGACATGCTCGAAGGCCTGTTCATCGTGACGCCAAAACCTGTCATAGAAATCTTAGTATCTGAGAAGCCTTGGATGAGAGAATAAAATAAAAGTGTCAGCCATATTCGCACATAGTTTATTTTACGTGCACGGGAGGGTCTCCTAGTGAGAACCCTAAAGCTTCATACAAATGAATGAGTTTATGTAGAAGTCAGCCACACCATATTGAATCATTATGATAGGATAACCACAAGACCAATCACAGAACAACATGGATGCGTCATGAGGCAATAATGGATGTTTCACTTCAGTAGTCAGCAGTAAACAATCAGTATATAGATAACAATAAGGGACGCTTAGTATAATGCTGAGAAAGACATTCACATGAGCTGTCATAAGTGTAACACCAGATAATAACAAGATTTGTCATAAGTCAAGATGAGATGTTTAATACAATTGGTTCTTGTTTGTACCTTAGAATAAGAATAGCTGTCTAAAAGCTGAGTAAGAGGATTGAACCTTTCATAATGTCCCAGCAAAATAACATTTTCTGTCACATGTGTTTGCTGTCTGAAACCATTTTGAACAACAGAAATGTTTGCTGGTTCCATTGATCCATTCGTCTTTGTCCTGCAGGAGAAACACAAACGGCTTTGGTTCAGTTTCATAAAGCACTTTTCTCTCCCAATAAGGGCGTAAACTGATTTACTGCAGAAAATAAACTCCTCTCTAACCGGGATATGATGGGAGCTCTTGGCTCAGTTCAAAAAAATCTAAACAGACTCGCAGTTGTTGTAAAGCAAACTGACACGTGCTTATGCAGTATAACTTACAGCTATAATAACATGTTACTTTAATGTGTGCTGGGTTTTCACTTACTCAGTGAATTATTTTAGCTTAATGTGTTGCCAAAAATGACACAAATGCAACTGATGAACTCAGCTGCTTTCTCTGATGATTTGGGAGGTGAAAGGTTTAGTTACATGAGGTTCGAATGGGTGTTTTGCCATAAATGTGGCTTGGGGCCTGTTGTTGTGTACAGCTTGTTTCCTTCTGGTCAGTGACAGGAAAATTCATGAGCTGTTTCTGCTCTTGTTTTTCGTGGAGTTGCATTTTTCCTGTTGAATGTATTTGCATAAAATAAGAGCTAAAATTGCCAACTTTATTTTAGTGCTTTAAGTTAGCTGGGGAAAAAGTCCACTTCCCTGTTTCTTGTGGTATTGCCTCCTCCTCGCTTCCTTTCCTTGATTTCTTCTCTGTGCCTCCTTCGGTCGTTACCTCCCGCTTCTTCTGTAGCTGTTGCAGCTCGTTAGCGAGTCGACAGTTTTGAAGTTTGTCTCTTTGTTTGTGTTTGTCCCTCATTCCTCTTCCGCCTCCGCTCTTAACCAATATGCAGCAGGAGGGAAAAAAGGACCAAAATATCAGGAAAATAAAGCAGTCTCTCTTTCTCTTCCTCCTAACTTATTTTTTTCCCTGGTTTTTGGCTTTGGTTTCAGCCACTGAGGTTTATTTAACTCAAAGTGTGTGTGGAAGAAAGCTGAGAAGGGTCATAACTTATTTTCTTTTTTTAAATGTTTTATATTTGTATTTTTCCTGTTGACTTCTGTCCACATTAACATAATGTGATCCACTTTACTTTAAAATCAGTTTACAGAGTCGTGCAGCTCGTTAGGATTAGAAACAGATCGTTTGTCTCAGTAGAGTTCAGCTTTTAGTATTAAAACAAATCGAAGAAGTATAACTCTAATTGTAAACCAAGTCCTAACAACAGGTTATTAAGATTATTTTACTGTTTAAATGTTCAAATGCATCTACAAAATATTATATGAAACACTTATAGCTGAAGTAAAACTAAGGCAGTAGGGTTAAAGCACTAGATAGCAAATTAAGGATATAACAAAATACGGGCAGGTCTCTAAAATATACATTGAGAATCATTAAATAACATGCCTTTGTGTTTGGGCTGCCATCTTTCTCTATCTCAGTTTGTTGCTTTCTATGCTGTTTTCCTCATCTCTTATCTGGAATGTCACCTCTACTTGTGTATGATCTCCATTACCTTTTGAATTTTCCTTATATTTACCGGTAAATATAAGAAAAATATGCAATGCTGGTTGCCAGGCCCAGTGTCGTTTTCTTATTTCAGCAAAATTGTGCAATAAATGAGAACTACTAACTGCTCTCCTGATGTTCTTCCCAAAGTTATTGTCATTTGTCTCAGCCTTCTTTCTTAGTTGAGGAATTGTACCAACAACTTTTAACCATGCTGTTGTAAAACTCCTTCTTAGAATAAAACTATTTGACCCCTGATATTTTTCTTATTTAAGGCCAATTTACCATTCCTGTCCAAGGTTTAAAAAAAATCTTAGAGAATAACTTTTTTGAAAAGTTTCCGTCACAGAGTCAGTCCTGTTATGTGTACATGATGACATTGCTATATCTCTTGATCATAGTTGCCTGGTTACCTTGGTGCTGCTGGCCCTCCCAACAGCTTTTGATTGCGTTGATCTTTGTGGTTCGCTTATGTCCGTTTTTTCATGTCTGCGGCTCAGCGCGTTTTCCTATCCATCTCCTACCGTTTGGTGCGATCATAGCTCAGTACCACCTTACCTTTCATTGCTACATAGATGATCTTCAGATTTACCCATCTTTAAATGTGGGTTATAGTGACATTCGTCACTTCTTCCTTGTCTGTATGCAGTGAAACTGTGGTTAAACCAAAAGTTCTTGTTTTTGAATGAGCAACAGACTTAGTACATCTTGTTTGTTGAGATTGGGACCACTGACATCTGTACTTTAGGTTTAGTGACAGGGGAAAATCTGGGCTTGATTAAAGAAATAAAAGTTTAAATTAAAAAAACAATTTAATTCTGTTATCAAATCGACTTTTTATTACCTTCCTCTTTTAGCTAGTTAAAGCTTATTTTTTATCGTTTTGATCTTGAGAAGGCTATGCCTGCTTTTATTACCTCAAGAATAGACTATTATTATAAACTATTACTGGGTGGTAATTGTAAAAATGACAGCATGTAGTTTCTTGGTGATCGGGGGCAGTACACCCCTAAATAATTGCAAGCAAGCAGTATTTTTGTGTTCAAGTGACGACATTACCAATGGATGGCCATAAAGGCTACAAAATCGGAATTGCGCTTCTACTTCTACAGGGCAGATCATTCAAGGCTCATATAGAAGGAAACACTGCGTCCAATATGTCCGCCCCCATACATTGGGACCCGCTCCCATATATTTTAGATCCGTTTATTATTTTTATATATTGTGATATACTTTTCAATGATTGGGCATCATGTTATTTATTTTCAACAACATTTCGATGGATATTTCCAGAGATTATTGGTAAAAACTACACACTGCACAGTGTACACTACAAGGGCTTCAATTACACGTTAAAGAAAATTCCGGAAACCTGCATCGCTACAATCTGTTATCATTTTAAAAGTTCACGGCTAATAAAAGATATTTCTGACCCCATTGGTCAAAATGACAGACAACAAAAATATTTCTTCTGAAAACTAGAAGC
The DNA here is from genome assembly GCA_028564705.1 of Apricaphanius iberus. Taxonomy (NCBI): domain Eukaryota; kingdom Metazoa; phylum Chordata; class Actinopteri; order Cyprinodontiformes; family Aphaniidae; genus Apricaphanius; species Apricaphanius iberus. Next base: position 201,833 of record JAPXFQ010000931.1, read on the forward strand.
AATGCATTAAGCTCTCGTTCCTCATACTGGAACTGAGAAATAAAACCTGCAGTGGAGAGCAGAGGGTTTTTAAATTGAATTTAATTTTATTGGGTGGTAAAGAAAAATGACGATCCAACAAGGGCTCTAAATGTAAAAAGAAGAAATCCTGCTTGGAAAGCAGGATTGTGATCCCTGTTTGCACCGTTCTGGATCAACTGAAAGACTTTAAAGGAGCTTTTAGGACTGGTCGACAAATGTTGACTCTACAGTTTGTGAATTCCAGCACTACTTTTCGTCATTTTGAAATATGTTGACGGAGAAAGCAGGCCTACTTTAACCCCAGTTAAAAATGCAGGAGAAATGTGAGGCCAGTGGGGGGGTCTTTGCAGTGGCAATGTGAAAAAAAAATCTGTACTTACTCAGCTGGTAGAAAGTAACTATTTATCCAACATTTATCATTTGGGTTTTGGCATTTTTTCAGTTAAATTTAGCATCAGGCTAGTGAAGCATTTACATTTACTTCAGAAATTATCACGAAAACACATTATTTCTAATGGATGAGTGAGAGAGATTCGGAAACAAGTTAAATCCCAAACAGATACTTCTGTCTGATACTCCCAGTGCTGACTCAGCTGGGATCAGATTCAAGGTTTGAGTTAATCCCAGTAAAAACTCAATCTAACCACCAGTAAGGAAGGTTTAAAGGGACCTTTGAGATAAGATGGCCGTTTCTGCTGATCTTGGTCTCTGTCCTCCCAAGCGGACTGGAACTGATGGCAGTTTAATTACTACATGGGACAAAGGATCAGGGATTATGAGGCAATCAGATGGAGTTTACTTTTTTTAGCTCCTTTCTTGTCTAGTTTGTAGAGATAAATGTCACTGGAACAAATAGATAAAATAAATAAATCATGTTTAATAAAGGGTTACATTTAAGTTCAACAATCTGTTCCTGGAATTAAATAAAAAAATTGTTGGCTTAAACAGAAATAAATTAAATCATACATTTTTAATATATTGCTGTTGTCCTTTCAGTCTTTCTCAAAAATAATCCGTTTAAAATTTTAAAGATTAAAGAGATTCTCCAAGAGCTATTGTATGAATCATTTATTTTTTACTTGTATTTAGATCTTTAAAAATTAATCGAAATTCTCACCGCTCCCTTCCTGAGGAGGATGAGTGTTTTTTTGGGAAATGAATATAAAATAATAAAAATTGTTCAGGCAGGAAATTTCCTATTTATATATTTGGTGGCTTGATTTATCTTAAAGAAGAGGGTAAGAAAACAGAAGGTGAACAAAAAAAAAACACAAAAAAACATATATATATATATATATATATATATCCATCCATCCATCCATCCATCCATCTTCTTAACCGCTTATCCAATTCAGGGTCACGGGGCAGCTGGAGCCTATCCCAGCAATTATCAGGCGTTAGGCAGGGTACACTCTGAACAGGACGCCAGTCTGTTGCAGATATATATATATATATATATATATTAAAATCAGTTGTGCATTTTCTTACTGGAGTCCTGTTGGCTATACTGGATTTCGTGCACCTTCTCAAACAATCACTGCCACTAATGGTGCTAAAAGACAAATTTGGTGAAATCTGGGGGATACTCTCCCAACGTCTAGTTGTTTGTTGTATAAAATATTTATTTAATTTTGTAGGTGACTTTTTTTCTGTTTTCAAAAATCCGAAACTCCCACCCTGTTTTGTAAAATCTGTTTATTAGAATAGAAATAAATAAAAACCTGTTTTTTTGTTGTTTTCTACCTTGTTGATCAAAATAGCCGTCAGTAAACGACCTCTGCCTAAACAGTTAAAACGTGTAATTTATTTAGTACAGTATTGTGGAATGTAATAATTTGACTTGCTGTGCAGCAGAACATCCCATGTGGGTAGAATATAACGACGTTTGAAAAAGTTCATTGAGGTGAATAGTTTCACAAAGCACAGTTGGCGGGTCCTAAATTCCAGGAAGAAATCTGTTATCTGGAGCCCATTGTGATTAAATTCAACTCTGCCCAGGCGCTGAGCTAGTTTGGCTCGAGGCGTTTCATATACACACCTGCTGATTCTGATGTAAATGCCGGATCCATGTTTTCCTGAAGGTCGAGCGGGATGAAGAATCAAACTCCTGAAAGCCGCACACTGAGACTTGATGAGCTATAAAATGTACTGAAGGTTTTATCCTCCAGCTGTACCGTCACCTTGGCTTCTTCAGTGTGTGTGTGTGCGCGTGTGTGTTGTACATTATGAGCACAGTTTGTTGTTAAAGCTGACAGGTGTTGAAGGACCAGTGACCTTTCAGCCCTGGAACAAACTAGGTACAACAAACACATTTACAGCGGAAATACACACACACTGACACTTTAGATCAAACTCCTGCCTTCATTTCAGCGTGATTCAGTGTTTGTTGGAATTAGCAGAGGTGAGGTGAAGGGGATGTAAGCGGTTTGGGTTTAGATTACCCCCTCTTCACCTCCCCACCTCATCCTCCCCCATAAAGCTGATTAGATGCAGCAGCTATCGTTGTGTTTTCTGGCTTCATTTGGTCCTCCTAGTGGAAAATGTGCCGAACTAAGAGTGTCGGGTAATGAGATCAAGAGGCTTTTTATCACTTCTGCTGAGTTCAGTGTTTCAGTTAAGTGTTGCCTCGGGGTTTAGTAAACACGAACAAGCACCTACCGTTGCAGTGAGTTGGAGTGATAATAAGGGAAGTGTGAGTGGAAGTGACTGGTCGTGTCACACTGACCAAAAAGTCGTGTCACTGTTCAAACACCGTCGCTGAGGAGAGGCAGCACCTCCTGCACGAAAATCAACCTATTTTTATTCAGAGTAGTTGAAACGAGTACAATTTCAATAAATAACAAGGTCTCCTGTTAAATTCATTTAACTACAGCATCTTGGTCTGTTTTGAGTTAATCCCACACTTTCTTTTGCTGACAGTCACACTCTACTGGGGGCTCAAATGGCAGTCAAGTGACAGAAATCTGTCAATACTTTAGGAGATTGATTTTTTTTTAAATAGGAGTAGAATCATTGCGTTTGCATGTAGTCACAGAAAACGGGATTATTGCCAGAGTCTGACTTAATTTGGATTTTTGAAATGCATGCACACACCTTAGATAATGAGATTGGAAAGCAACATTTCTTTGCATGTAAAAGAAATCCTAGCCAAATCGAGCTATTATCAGTCGGGCCACTCGCCTTTACGGAAGTAAGTAGACGAGGAAAACTGGAATAACTGGAACCTTGTGTTTTCTCAGTGTTTTTCTCTCCATAGAAGCTAGACCTGGTCTGCTATCCTGCTCAGCTACAACGCCGTGTTGGATGGAGAGCATCAATTCAACTTATGCTCCCAGGGACTCAACATCCTCCATGTCCTGTTATTAACTTTTTTCTTTCTTTAACATAGAAAGAACTCCTACATCAGTTCCTCCTGTTCTTTCTGTGTCTCTTCACCGTCTCTGTCTCAAACCCGCAGACGGTTGTGGCAGATGGCCGACTGTACTGAGCCAGGTTCTGGTTCTGCTGGAGGTTTCTTCCTGTTAAAGGGGAATTTTTCCTCTCCACTGTCGCTATATGTTTGCTCAGGATGAGGGAACGCTGTGGTTGGAACTCCGCATAAACGGGGCGTAACCTCAAGTCAATGACCTGACACAATCTGTTGAGATTTCTTGAATAAAAAACTTAACGGATTGGAATGTTTGTATAGTTGAATTGACTTTTCTTGTAAAGAGCCTTGAGATGACATCTGTTGTGACTTGGCGGTATACAAAAAACTGAACTGATTCTATACAACCCTAAATCAGAAAAAGTTCAAACAGCTTCATAAATTCACTGGACTGGACATAGTTTGTAGCCGTACCCTCCTCCTCCTCCACAGCCAGGACTTTATGATGTGTGCAGAATGTGGTTTTGCATTGTCTTACTGAAATATGCAAGGTCACTGACACAACCCCATACAATGACACCTTTTCAGACCCTGGCTGCTGGACGATTATTTTCTTCTTTGGTCCAGAGCACACAGTGTCCAATCCTCCCAAAAAAATCCTGAAATACAATTCATGTGACCACAGTATACGTTTCCACTGTGTGATGGTCCATCCCAGATGCCTTTCAGCCCAGAGACGTCCGGTGCTTCTGAACACTGTTAACATAGGGCTTCCTTTTGGCCCAGTAAAGTTTAAACTGGCATTTGTGTGTCATTCTGTGTGTGTTTTTTAGCATTATTTGATGTCTCCAAAAAAATTCAAAAGAGTGTAATTTTGGGGAACTTTGTTTGTGGATTGGTAAAACTGCTCCCTAGTTCTCCCTCTTTGACCATGATGGACTTATGTGTTTCTATTAAAAAATAAAATAAGTTAATATCACCACGTTATATTTTAAAACGGAAAATATCTCTCGCAGCCATTTGAGGTAACATTTTCTTACAGAGTTTTAAAGTGAGAAGTTCAGTTTGTCGACCTGCAGTCGGTGCTTAGGGACGAATCTCCCCTCCGGTCGACCTAAAGAGAAGCAGAGATCTGACCTTAATCTCAATTTTGGGTCCTCTACTAGGCTGCGAATTTAATCAGCCCTGTCCCCTGGTGTGCATATGCGTCCGTGCATGTGTGCGGTTGTGTACATGTTGGGAGGACAACGCCATATGGCCAGGCCTATCATTAGGGAGGCTGCCGCAGGCAAGGAACCGCTGTAGCTACTCCCCTTACACACATTTACATGCACTCCCATTTACCCAGGCGCACCGAGCGGCTCGCTCAAATGTCACCGCAGATCGCGCTTCAAGGCTGAGACGGACCGGTGCACTTCAACTTCTCCTCGCAGACACAGAAGCACACAGTCTCCGATGTTGTAATGAAGCTCTTCCGTGTCTCCACAGATGGTGTTTGTCTCCTAAAGTCTCCTTGGTGCCGGTAAACAGAAAGCAGGCTGGACCCAGGCAGACCTGCCTCTGGGCTATGAACATGCATCAGTGTGTGTGTGTGTTTGTGTGTGTGTTTATCCCACCCTGAGTCCGTTGGCGTTTTTTCACTTCATCAGGAGCGGTCACTATAGGCAATGAAAGAAGGGATGGGGAGGGGAATAAATGGGTAGAGAGTAGGGATGCAACGATACCACTTTTTTCAAACTAATAAGATACTTACTGATAACCAGTACCAATGGCGATGCTTCTACCACACAAAACCATGCAATGTATTGGAAGACTGGTTTGTATTTTCTTCTCTGCCTGGTACAACAAAAAAATTAAAATAAAACTGACCACAAAACTAAAATTTCAAGAGAAAAACAATGAGAGTTTTATGCAGAGTTTTCATATTTGAAATATCAGTTCATGTTATCAGTTAACTAACCGATGCTGATGGGAGTAGATTAGAATGGTATCGGCTCTGGTACCAGTATCGGTATCAGTGGATCCTAAGTAAAGAGGGGGAAAAAATCACAAAAGTTGAAAAAGGAAGGAAAGAACGAACAAACAAAGACAAAAAGAAACCAAGGAAAGAAAGAAAGAACAAACGAAAGAGGGAATGAACAATCAAAGGAAGGAAGAAAACAAGGAAAGAATGAAGAAAAGATTAAATAAACAAAGACAAGAAGAAAGAAATGAACAAGCAAATAAAAGAAGAAATCAACAAAGAAAAATAGAAGAAAAGAAACAAAGGCACGATGAAATGAAAAAACAAACAAATGAAGAATAAAAGAAATGAATCAACGAAGACAAGAAGAAAGATACTAACAAAGAAAAGAAGAAAGAAATTAATGTATGTAAAAAAGAAGAAATTAAGGCACAAAGAAAAGAACAATCAAACGAACAAAGAAGAAAAAACTAATGAAGAATAGAAGAAAGGAATGAACAAACAAAGAATAGAAGAAACGAAGTCACAAAGCAAAGAAGAATCAAACACACGAAAAGATGAAGAAAGGAACAAAGAAAAGAAGGAAAAAACAAAGCCACGGTAACAAGACGAGGAACCAAGGACAAGTGGGACGGATGGGAGAAGAGAATCCAGAATGAGGTAGAAGCCTGGATTTATTCATCACTCAATAATGCGTCCATCTTTAAAAATAGCAATATTAAAAAGAAGAATCCCATCAGTTTCAGTCTGAATCAAAGAAGGGGTTGTAGTGGGTGAAGTAGCGCTGTAAAGTGCCTGGTAATCCATCTCAGTCTTTTTTAAATTTGATGTTGAACTTTGATGATGTTTCCCATCAGCTTTGTTTCATTCACCAACTTTTGAGTTTTTGCTCACTTTTTCATTCAACTCTGTAGTATGAAATGAGACGTCTCAGATATTTGACTCGCATGGATAGTCAGACCTGGTACAAACAGGCCACAGATTCTCAATTAACTCATGAATATTATTTGATCTACAGCAGGGCTGTCCTATGTGTAGCCCGTTAGTTTAGCCCCAATGAGATCCAATTCAAGAAAGATACAAACGTAGTTCCCCAGAACAGGTGGTTAATTCAGATGGAGAGTTTTTATTTTCCAGGGTAAAATGTTTACTGAAGTCAGTGTTTTGTGCTTTTACTTTAAATTCATAAAAACAGACTTTTGTGTGCCTAAATCCGCTTTTGATAAATATTATACATATTAATAAGTATCCTTATTGATTAATAAGGATGCTTATTAATAAAGTAAAGGTTTGGTCATAATCCTGCTGTTGCCGAGTCCTACTTCTATGTAGATTTGTACAGCCCCTAAACTCTTTAAATGGTCACCTTATGGCAAGTTGAATGAATGAAATGTCTTTTTTAAGCCTACATTACGAAAAAAACTGAGCTTGCACTCAATGTTACATTTCCAGTAAAGCACTTTCAGCCAAGGTAACATTCTCTGGATCACAACTCCATGAGCAGATATGATGCAGACGAGTTGTGAAGGCGTCTAATGAGCCCCCCTGTGAGGGAGATGCTTGTTTTCTTCTGAGATGTGATATTCTTTTGCTGCTGTCCACAAGTCATCAATGTGTGTGCGTGTGTGCGTGTTTCCTCTACCAATCAGAGATACTCTATAGTTCACGATGTACGATTTCAGAAGACGATCTACGTCACACTCAGATTGTTGTGTTAAAGGTTATTGTTTTTGTTCTGATCGTGTCTGTGGTTCTGAACAAATAGGTCTTTATCTCCTAAGATCAAAAATGATTTCATCCAGTGTTTGTCCTAAGATGTCAATTTAAAACGTGCCGTGGAAATATGCACGTATGTATCAGAGGTTGTGTTACAAATTTCTTGTTGTTGGTCATTTTCACTGACGGGGTCAAAAGAATCTGGTTGTTATGCCATTATTTTTTTTAATTACGATGATAGCATAACGGTATTTATTTTCACTTATTTAATATTCAATCTAAAAAAACTGAACAGAGAATCCCCATCATCCCACTACACATGCTACCTGTAATAATTAATAACAGAGTTGAACTGTGCTCCTGCTTGTCCTTAATGGAGGCTGAATCCATGTTCTACTGCCACACTAGAGAGTGAAATTACAAGCACCACGTCAGATAAGGTTTTAAAATCAGGGAACATTTCACCAACCCAAGTGATCAGAATTTGGTTGGACTCTCTGAACGGAGGTATTCCTGATCACTTCAGCGGGAGGAAATCCTGCAGCATGGACTCTTTCTGCATCAGCGGTTCAGCTCTAGCAATCCGTCGCCACTGATCTGTGTCGAAAGCAGTCACAGATATGCTCCAAAGCCTCCGTAACTCTTCACGCGCTACCCGCTTCCAAATAGCGAGATGCATTGAGTATGGTGCCCAGGTCTGAGATAATGCTCATATACGCTCATGAGACTATATTATTTAATGATTTCAGGGTTCCTATAGGGTCTTTAAAAATCCTTTAAAACATAGAATCTATGAATTTGGAAATAATACCTTAAAAAGACTTTAAAAAGTCTTACATTTTGACATGAGTCTTAAAATTTGTGTGTATTCGACTTCTTCGTAGTGCATTTATCCTCAAACGATTAATTTGTCAACCACGATTATTTTTGATTGAATAACGTAGCATAAATAAATAGTGGCGGAACCAATATTTGAGAACGCAACAAAGCCCCGGGTCAAGATACTCAGAACATGTGACATCTTCAGTCAGTCAAGTTTGACGTAAAAAAACAAAACAAAGAACAACTAAACAAAATGTTAAAAACAACTTAACATTGTTAGGTAAACTTTCTTGTGCCCTGCTGAAATGTTCTTTGATTTTTAACACCTCTGCTTAGCTTTTTGTCGTCCTTTACACGTTCCACATTTCGCTGAGAAATAAATGAACACAAGTTCAATGATTTTGTTCTTTGTCTGCCCAAAGGGCTGTTAAATAAGCCATGAAACATGTTTTACTTTTTTATATAAAAGGTCTCAAAATGACTTGATGTGAAGAAAACTGCAGGAACCCTGGATTTAGTTGCCTGTAGTCTGTAAAGTTGTAAATGTCTGCACGTCTGCAACAAGGGGTCAGGGGTTTGGAAACTGTCCAAAAATAAATAAAATCAGATTTTTCTGTCACAGTTTAAAAAATCCAAAAATAGATAAAACAATGGTAGCTGCTATTTTTTAATCAAATAATATTTACAAAAACAGATAATAAAACAGGAGTATCAATAGTTTCTGAAAGAAGACTATTTTTTGACACAAATACACACTAAAAATAACAGTTCAAACTGATGAGGACTCTATTTCTTCCTTCCAGGCGCCAATGCTAAGCTACGCTACCAGATCACCTCAGGAAACACCATGGGAACCTTCGACGTGGAGCCCGAGGTGGGCACCATCTTCGTGGCTCAGCCGCTGGACTACGAGTTGGAGCAGCGCTACGAGCTCCGGCTGGTCGCCTCTGACGGGAAGTGGGAAAACGAGACTCTGGTGGTGGTTCAGGTGGTCAACCGCAACGACGAGGCACCAGTGTTCAGTCTGACCGAGTATCACGCCTCTGTGATGGAGGAGCTCACGCAGCTTCCTGTGTTCATCCTAGAGGTCAGTGAGTGTCTAGGCTTATTTGGTTTGAGTTTATCACCTGGATGTTACAGAAAAGGTTCACTTCAATTCTCCCTAATTTAGGACCCATCTGCACATTTTTGTAAAAATAAAGGTTTCGAGCTGAAATTGCGCCTCTCCTTCAAATGCAGTCATGGTTTTGCTGAAAAAGAGGAAGCTTTTCAATTTAAGACATTTTTTAAAATTCGGTTTTGCAAAGTTTCCGTGTGGAGTGGTGATCAGGAGAAACAGTGATTTAGAAACCCAATTAGTTCATGCCCACAGTCGATCTCTCAGCTAGAAAATCCACAGCTGTTGAGCTTCCTTTTTGTTTTGTCAATACTTCATTAACATCCCAATTTTTTTTTTCTGAATCAGCAACACAAGTCTTCACACAGCCAACACCAAGACAATCAACAGCAAGAATATCAGAGGCATAAAATGTTTCAATTAAATACTCCAGCTGAATTAAAAACTGTTGGGGAAAAAAACATCGAACAATACAATAAGAACAAAAAGTAGGGGGAAAAAAACAAGAAATAGTATTCAAATAATAATGAAAAAAACATAATACCTATTAAGGACAGAAATTAGAAATGGGTTTAAAAAATCTATTGTATTTGTGATTTTACAAAAAATACCCACCAAATCATGTCAACAATAGATAGATAGATAGATAGATAGATAGATAGATAGATAGATAGATAGATAGATAGATAGATAGATAGATAGATAGATAGATAGATAGATAGATAGATAGAGTGGGGAGAACAAGTATTTGAAGTTTTCCCACTTACAAAGCATGTAGAGGGCTGTAATTCCGTCATCATGAACTTCTTCCATTTTCTAATTATTGCACCAACAGTCGTTCCCTTCTCACCAAACTGCTAGCTTATTGTCCTATTTAAAAATCCTCCACTGTGATTTTCTGCATTTTTGTTTTAGATTATGTTCCTCACAGTTGAAGAGTACATTACATACAAATTACAGACCTCTACATGTTTTGTACATGGGAAAACTTCAAAAATCAGCAATGGATCAAATACTTGTTCTCCCCACTGTATATATCTATGAATAAGGCCCAATTGTGTCTTTTTCCTTCAGTATGACTCTGCCTCTCCTACACTGTTAACTTGGTTGAGGAAGCTATAAGACTGGTAGAGTTTTATTATAACATTTTCCTTCAAGCATCATAAAATTACTGTTTTTAGCTCTTTAGTAACCAAAGGTACACAACTGTGTATGTGCAACCTTCCATCTTTATCTGGGTTTAGGAAGGGCTAAACTGCTGCAGCAGAGACTAGTTGCATTACTTTTTAATTAGTTCAGCTATTTTTTGTGTTTTTATTTAGTTTCCCTGAATCTAATTTAATTTTTAACCAAAATCATCCTCACAGGAACATGCATTATGTCAGAACAAAACCCAAAAGAAAATGTAAGATCCTAATTTGTTGGATAAGCAAAACTATTTATACGGCCTATGAGTGGTGTAACAGTGGACAAAAATGGTTTGGTATGTTTTTGGTACACTTTGATAAGACAGGGAAAAAAAATACAAATATGCATAGGACTTTTTTTTTTTTTTACTTTAATAAGCAGTAAACTAATAACCAATTTTTTTCTGAATTTCTCCTTTGAACTGCTGGAATTAATTAGACTTAATGATGTTCTATTACTCAAAAAAAGCTAAAAGCTAGAAGATTTGATTTTATATATATATAGTACAAGCAGACAAAGCCAGAGTAGAAAACAGTATAACCACTTAAAAACAGTCAGTGTTAATGTTTATAAGTGTACTTAGTGTAAATACTTTGCCCATATTTCAGAATAAAACGAGCTTAGATCGCTTTGGAGTTGTTTTGATATTTCGACAGCCTAGTCTCCCAGCCTTATTTGAATACAACATGGGCAGTTGTCGGAAAAATTCCTTCTCATGAAGAGGGATTCCTCTGATTAATTTTTTTTTTTAAATCCAGAATCAGGAGTTTGATCTGCTTTGGATGCTACTGGATGCAAAGTTCTGGTTTCTTTTTCTACACTAGCTGAGATACCATTAATTTTCAAAAAATATCAGAGTTATTAAAGCAGCTGGGAGTCCTTTCTGCTTTGTTTTGGTGACACTTTTTAAAGTTGCTCGGTGGAAATGTTGTGTTGCGATCTGAGTTCCGCACACAAACATTGTGCATGTGTTCAAGTGGAAAACTGCTGGATTCGTATACGAACTTAGCCAACAGGGCCGTACCGGAAAATCTGAATACGTATACATGTACTTTTAGACCTCTACCACCTATAACACAGTTTGCAAATGAAACGCAAAACAAATAGGTTAGGATTTTTAAAAACTGACCTTACCAATCATTGCTGCAATCTCAGGGCTGCAGGTTAGTTCAAAAATAGTATAAATCAAAATATTCACTATATGACAAACTGATCCTCTCTTTATATCCCAATGCATTCTGGGACTCTCTCAGAGACCTTGTAAAGCGCAGACATATTCAGGAAGTGAGTACATCAATGGGTTAATGATCTTCTAAACGTTTTTATTATCGTTGTAAATCGTTCAAATAGAACTGTAGATCAAATGTTCACTCATTCTTTATGAAATTATCTGAAATGTTAACCTGAGAAGGTATCACCTTCGGATCGGACTGTCAAGATAATGTACGTTATTGTTAAAATGTTTGTGTTTATTTGAACAATATGTGAAAATGGATCAGGTTTTATGCAGGAAAGTCTAATAGTATTAGCCAGGCGTGAAACTGAGGGGTGAATTAGCCTCCAGCAACACCTCAGCAGAGATTGGGTGTCATTCCACTAACATATTGCATGTGTGTGACAGCGTTTAATAGGAAAACTGAAGAGAGTCTCCAAGGCGAAACATTAGGCTAAAATGGGAAGTAACCACCACTTTCAAAGTTGTCTCTAAAATGTTCGCGTTGACCTCCTTCTCCTGTTGATCTCATCCACCTTTTGTCACACCTATCTCCGGTAATTCCCCATAATTTGCATGTGCTGCCAAGCTTAATAAGATTAAAAAGGTGGAAGCTGGGAGGGGAGGGGAATAATCTCCGTCAGAGGCGCATGTGTCACCGAGTCCTCAACCTGGGCCCGCTTTCCCCCTCGCCTGCTGGAATTGATTTGATGTGCGTTTGGTTCCTCTGTGACGCTCTCAATAGTGTTTCTGCCACACGACGGACGGGTCCCACCCCCCCATCACACAGCACCCTCAGCCATGTGCGCTAATACAATTCAGCAGATACAGAGCGGAAGAGAAAACCCAATTTGAAATGAATATTTTTTGACTTCACCTGCCTCCTCTGTGGTTCCACCGTTGCTCATCTTCAATATTGTGTACCTGCGTCACGATGTTTTAAAGGATGCAGAGAGGCGTCATGGGGGAGGTGGCTGCGGAGAGCAGGGGAGGGGAGGGAGACTTCAAAGGGTTCAGTAAATAAACTCTCTGGTGAAAAAAGAGGAGAAGAAAGGGTAAAAGTGTACTTTTTCTTGCCTTTGTCTGTGTCTATTAACTTTTAATTGCATTGTGTGTCTCGGTGACAGATGTGAAGGCTCGTCTCGTTGCTGCTGCTCTTGTCCCCTCGCTCTGAGAGATAGCAGGAAGGCAGGTTAATTAAGCAAACAGGACGAAGCAGCAGAGAAATGTTTATTCCTGTGTTGTGAAGTCCCAGTGCGCAGGGGGCCAGCTGCTGCAATCACGTCCCCGCTGCATGTCCTAGTTGCTGGGCTTGACATTTCTACATGGTGGAAAAGCAATTTACCTGCTTTGATAAGAAATACGTGATGAGGACAAAGCCGAACAAGATGAAATATTCTCTTATTACGGAAGGTCTTATTGAATTGTGATGAAACGTCAGCGCGCCGCTGGGTCTGCATTGTCACCATAAATAAAGGGTGTGCCTTTTACTACAGTTTGTACCTATAGAGCAGTTAATTTTAAAGAAAAAAAGTTGATGTTTTGTGACTGTTAAATGTCAATTTGAAATGCTATGTCATAAAAAATGCAATAACACAAACACCAAGATGTTTATAATAGCTGAAAATGGTGGCCATCTTGTTTCTAAAAGTAAACTATGATTCAGTAAACAAGCCTTCTGACCCCGGGGGTTGTTTTCATATGTTCCGTATTTGTCTGTTATTGTTTTTTATTTTTTATAAAAGGCGATATGTGCATTTTTGACAGATTAGTATCACCTCTGAGCACCTCTGACCAATTGGTACAAATGTACAGGAAGCTGAATCAATTACAAAAAGATTCCCATGACAAAATTTGAGTATCATCTCAGACCTGGATCCCTTTCAGACTTGTTTAGAGAGTTTTTCTGACTTAAGCTCACTTTAATTACAGAAATCTTCCCTGATTTCAAGACTTTGGCTGGAGTGCCATTTAACTCTGGTCTCCAATGTGGCTGCAGAGCTCAGATTCAGCCTCTAAGGAAGCTCTGCCACATGCAGGTTTCCCTCATACTGAGCGTGGATGTTACCACAGTTAGAATTAGAATCTCGCCCATCCACCATGATCGACTTTGAGAAGACTGAGGATCCAAAGGACATATTCACCTTTGAGTAAGGTCTGTTAGTTTGCTTGCTTTGGTCCGCTCAACATATTTTTGCGTATTTGACCAGATTTAAAACGGTAACAGAAAAATCTGAAGGTGACAACACTTTTGGAGCACGTCCATGACTGCATAGTCGGCAGAACACAGACAAGTGTGCCTCCATCGGCTGCTTGTTCAGAGAGTTTTGCCATATTCTGACCACTTCAATTGGATAAATATTCCCTGATTTCAAAACTATTACTGAATTGGCGCTTCAGCCTCCATTATGCAAAGGAGGAGCTGTTCAGCTCCTTGCAGCACATTCAGTAATGTTTATACATGCAGCTACTTAATTTGCGCGATGTGTCATGGCACGATTTGGATTATCTGTTTAGTTTCTTCATATGTAAAATAAACTAAAATAAACTAAATGAATATGGTATTATATAAATCCTTTAAAAATTGACCCAAAAAAAACAAACAGTTGATTACGACAAGATTTTATTAAGCTATCAAAATCACTGACAACTAAAGATTGTAACGAGATATCTGATGTTTAAGTGATAAGTGACTGTTTGATTCAACATGGATGCAGATAGCTGGAATGTGTAGAATTAACATCACATTATAAAGATGAAAAGCATATGAACAGATTGTATTGATATGGATATTCGCACCACAGGTATGAAAATGCAATAAGCAATTACTTCTCCTACACACTAAAAACTCCTGGGTCAAAAATGACCCATAATGGGTTATTTTTGACCCAACTCCTGGGTTAAAAAGGGACCAACTAATTTATGGGTTATTTCAACCCAGACAATTGGGTCATTCTTTTTGACCCAAATTCTGGGTTAAATACCTGACCCAAATGTTGGGTTAAAAAAACCCAACATTGTAGCTAATATAACCCAAATTCTGGTTCAAAAGAACAACTCAATATATGGGTTGAAATAACCCAAAAAATAGTTGGTCCCTTTTTAACCCAGGAGTTGGGTCAAATATATCCCATTATGCGTTACTATGCCAGTAAGCCTTATTTCAGAAAATAAAACTCATTTACTGCAGCTTTCCATCTATCCATTTTCTGAACCGCTTAGTCTTCCAGGGGTCATGGGGGTGCTGGTGCCTATCTCCAGCTGTCAACGGGCAAGAGGCAGGGTACACCCTGGACAGTTAGGACAAACAACCATGCCAAACAACCACACCTGAGATTTAAAGTGATCAATTAACCTGACTGTTTGGACTGTGGGAGGAAGCCAGAGTACCCGGAAGGAACCCACACATGCACGGGGAGAACATGCAAACTCCATGCCGGGAAACGAACCCACAATCTTCTTGAGGCAAGGCAACAATGCTAACCACTGCGCCACCGTAATTTCCTGCAGCCAAACACAAACTAAAAACACATATTTTTGGTGTCGTTCTTCCTCTTCTTTTGAATTTCTGGTAGACTCATGTGTATGTCTATATTGTACTTGTACACAACTGATAATGTGATTGTTCATATTATAGAGAATTGTTGACATTATAATATAATAACTCCATAAAATACACCACTCCAACAAAAAAAATACATTAGAGAGAGAGCCAACCCTATAACCCATAACATGGGTTATTCTTTGAGAAATAACCCAGAAACCCAAACAACCCAGGATTTGGGTCAAAATATTAGCCATATAACCCAGAAAATGCTTACTCTCTGAAAAAATAACCCATAATTTTAACCCAACACAAATAACCCAGAAAATGGGTTGAAGAAATAACCCAGGAGTTTTTTGTGTGTATATATGCCACAAAGAAAGGTGCCCGTCCAGACTACAAACGTAGGGTTTTTGTTCACTAGGTCAGATCAGGTCGGCTGTATTTACACCAGGTTTGCTTTGGAACCTCTTCAGCTGGGTCTCAGGCGAGTAAACGTATTAGTTTGGTTTAAACAAACTAATCGAGGCTGGTGTAAATACGGCCAAAAGAGAAAAAAAAAGGACCGCTCCAGCTGTACTTTCTATATGAAAGAAAAAGTAAAGACTCAATGGCAGATGTAACTCCTTGGGGGGCTTTATCTACGAGCATGACATCCCAAAATTAAAGCGTATTGGCTCAGACTGAGCACACTGTCCTAACCACATGGTACAACCGATCATAGAGATTATGATTACGAAGCCCACTGATTGTGTGGAATGATATGATTAGTTGATTTCTACTGCGATGGCCCTACAATTACTAAGCCTACTGGATGAAAGATGCCTACTTTCCCTCAGCCTAGAACAGCGGTTTCCCACCCTGGTTCCTGCAGATCTACTGTCCCACAGATTTTAGATGCATCCTTGCTCCAACACACCTGAATGAAATGAATGATTTACCTTCCCACTATCCCATTAAGTTTGAATAAGATCTGGGAAAGAGCTATTCATTTTATTCAACTGTGACGAAGCAGGAATGCAGACGGAAGATCTAGAAGACAAGGGTTGGAGACGACTGGCCAAGAGCGCCCTGAAGGTTTGCCTTTGTCTTGTTTTATCTTGCGTGTTGAATAATTTGGCGATTTACACAAAAGCGCATCGGGATGAAGTATGAAGTTCACCTCATTACTTGGTTCTTTTTACACCTTTTCCCTGTTGTATCTTTGTAGGTGTCGGCAACAGATCCTGATCAGGAAGCGGACCAGACTGCCCTCCGTTACTCCCTCCACGGCCAGGGTGCCGGCGGCGAGTTCACTATCGACGAACAAACCGGCAGGATCTATGCCCAGCGCCGGCTGGACCGGGAGGAGCGCCCTGCCTGGAGGTTCCTTGTCCTCGCCACAGACGAGGGAGGCATGGGGCTTACAGGATTCGCTGATGTGCTGTTAGAAGTTCGGGACATCAATGATAACTCCCCGTTCTTTCCGTGCCCAGCTCTAGAAGTAGATGGATGTTTCATTGGCCAAGTACCTGAAAACTCACCGGCAGACACCTCCATCATGGAGATGCGTGCCATGGACCTCGACGACCCTAATGAAGACAGGAATGCCATGCTGACCTACAGCATCATTAAGAACATCCGCAACGAGATCAACCTCAACCTGTTTTCCATAAACGCCACCACTGGGACTATCTACACAGTTCTGCGTTCACTGGACCGCGAGATGGAGGACAAGTACCTGGTGGTGGTGGAGGCCCGAGACGGAGGGGGTCTGTCTGGGACGGGAACAGCCACCATTATGGTTTCTGACGTTAACGACCACCCACCTATTTTTACCCAGAGGGCCTACACCACTCAGGTGAGTCAACCTGCCTAAAGAAATCGATCATTCTCTGAGGTTGTAAGGGTACGGCAAAATTTCCCGGTTCGGTTCGTGCCTTGGTTTCAATTTCACGGTTTGGTTCATTTTCAGTACAGTCAGGGAACAAAATAAAAAATGTAATACTTTTAGTGTAATGATATTTAAAATTCAACTGTGGGGCGTCACGTGGCACACTGGTTAGAGCGGGCGCATGTATGGAGGCCTTAGACTGTATTCCTCTACTACGCTTGCTGCATAGCAGGCGAAAAGGAGTATGCAAGCAATGTAATGAATCCGGATCTCCAGTATGGATTGGAGATGTAGGCAGAAAGTTCCTGGATGTGTACTACCGCAACAGTAAGCAGCCGGTTGACGCTACGCTAACAATGTAGCTTAAGCCCCAAAATCATAGAGTTCCTTGGAAGACCAAGGAACTGTCAACCATAGCCTCCGCTGCAATTTAGGCATATAAATGTAAAAGTGTAGCGATGTAACTGATTACTCTCATTCTTTTTTGACAACTGATTAAACATTTCATTTGATAAGTTGATCAGATGTATCTGTAGAACGGGAGTGCTCGAGGCAGTCCAAATGCCGCTTGTAATAAGGTTTAATCTGCCCCAAATGCCTTAATTTTACCATGTTTATTTTCTCCTTGGACTTACGAATGACTCTGAAGTGCTTCTTCATTGTCTTCGAGGCCGATTTGGTGGCTTAACAACAAAAAAATAATAAAAAGCTGACGAATCTGGAGGCACGGATGCTGCCCCAGTGAACTGTTATTCACCCATTGTTAGGTCATTGAATTAGAGGCATATACTGTAATTAACAGTTAAAAAAATGTTTTTAATAGCACTTACCAATATCTATATCGAACTGGATCAGATTGAATTGGATCGGATTGTGATAATAATGTACAGTTACACCCCTAGCATTTACATTTACGTGTGTTCCAGATGAACGAGGACCTGGAGGTAAACAGCGAGGTTCTCGTCGTTTCTGCCACCGACGGAGATGAGGGTGAGAACGCCGTCGTCACCTTCAGCATCGTTGGTGGAGACGAGGAAAGGAAGTTCTTCGTGGACACGGACAAAGTAAACCGACGTGGCGTGATCAAACTTAAGAAGAAGGTGGACTATGAGAAGCTCCACGAGAGGACCTTCAATCTTACCCTGAAGGCTGAAGATGCTGATTTTTTCAGCCTGGCCTACTGCCTCGTTCAAGTGGAGGACTCCAACGATCACCCTCCCGTCTTTTTCCCGCAGTTCTACGAATCGGCTGCCATGTCTGAAGACGTCCCCGTGGGAACGATCATCGCTCAGGTTACTGCGTCTGACCTCGACTCTGGCCTAAATGGCCGCTTCTCCTACAGCATCTCCAAAGAGTCCGACCCTTACGGCCAGTTCCTGGTGGATCAGTCGGGCTGGGTGCTAGTTGCTCATTCGTTGGACAGAGAGAAAATCTCCCAGCACAGGATCATGGTTCTGGCAACAGATGCCGGTGTCCCACCCCTAACCGGCACCGCCATCGTTATGGTGACCGTGCTTGATATTAACGACAACGGGCCAGAGTTTGAGGCTCCCTATAAGCCTGTTGTTTGGGAGAACACCGCAGCACCACAGGCGGTGCAAATGAATGACACCTCCATGCTTCTCCACGCCGTCGACCGAGACACCTCCGCTAACGGCGGCCCGTTCTCCATCCGGCTCCTCCTGCTCACCTCCGACGCCACCAACTTTAATTTGACCGACTTTCGGAACGGCAGTGCAGCCATCACGGCTCTTCGCAGCTTCGACCGCGAACGCCAGAAGGAGTACCGCCTTCCTATACTCATGATTGACAGTGGCTCTCCTCCAATGAGCTCAACGAACACACTGACGGTTGTCATCGGCGACAGAAACGACCATCCACACCTACCTGGACATACCCACATTGTTGTCTACAGTTATGAAGGTATGTCTTCATTTCATTTGGTCTGATTTGTTATAAATTATTATTTTTTTTTGGTTTTGTTAAACTTTGATGGTTGTCCTCCATCTCTGTAGTGGCCCTGTGATAGACTGACATTCTAACCAGGTCAAAGGTCACGCCACAATCTTTGTGTTGTCAATTATTGTGACTGATAAAAAAAAGAACAACTCATTATCTATTCTTTTTATCAGAAAAATGAAATTCAATGATATTTACAGCAATAAAAGCAATTAAAGCTGCAATTCTCTGTTGTAGGTGGAACTCTGTTATGCAAAATTTATAAAATGTTATTACAGAATAGAATAATCGTTTATTGTCCCACTAAGGGCAAATTCAGCTGTAATATCAGCAAAGTGACAGATGATAGGTGCAGTTTAAAAAGTTTAAAAACAGAATTAAGTATGATATATGTACATTAAGGAAACAGTCATGAAAAACAAAGCACTGTGTAATTGAGTAGGATCGTTTAAAAGCAAACAAAAAATATTTACAGAATGTGTATGTTTAGTTCTGCATTAAAAAGTATGAAGTAAACATGTTTAAAAGAAGTTAACAGAATATAAACCGAGGAAAAAAGTGTAAATTACAGCAAGGATGTTAAGATTATTTAGTTTGTTGGGAGCAGTTTTGTTTGTTTGGAGTATCCCTGAAACTTTATTATCGTCATTCTTGAGTCTCATTCACACCGGGTGCGCTATCTGCGCCACACGGACGGAAAAACGTTGAGTCCAATCGGAGCGTTCACACCGGCCACGGTGCGCGCATGGAGGGTATGTGGAGCACAGTTAACTTTCCGCGTCAAGTCTATTTCTTCCGGACGCCAGATCCGCTTTTTGTTTTTTTTTTCAGTAAAGTTAAAGAAATAAAGAACATATTTAGTGGTAATAAAAAATGATCGAAGCACATAAGATGATTTGTAGATGTAAAAGATGAGAAAACAAAATAAGACTTACTTAAACAATAAAACTATATTAAAATAAAATTTACTTAGTAGGGATGCCCCGATCTCAAGAACGGATCTGGTCGATACTTTCACATTTTTCAGTGATCAGAGATCGGCTATATTAGCTGACGGTCATGCCAATTTTTACCAAAGTACCTTCTTGTTACGTGTGACGGTGATTGCGCAATACTTCAAACCTCCATAGCATGCGCTTCGCCTCCCACTCCACATCCGCTCCACTCCGGAGCCCAGAGGTGCTCAAAGGTGCTCAAATATGCAAGAATTGGGAGATCTCGCGATAAAGGATCAGTAATAAATACAGAAGTCAGACCGAAACTATTCACGGCTAAATCTACCTCTCTTTTCACTTCGAGAATGAGCTTCTCCTCATCCATGCTGTCCTGTTGGTTTTCTCTCGTATCTGAAGATGTTTTTGTTGACCGAAGCACCTACTATGTTGTGTGACAGGGAGTGACATAATAGCTTTCAGAGTTAAATAAGTTTTGGATTTTATTAGGTGTGTAAATTATGTATAAGCGCGCATGATTATTTTAGACGACATATATGTATAAATTTACGTGAGATTATATTAATATAGCTATGCTTGCAAACAAAATCTAGTCTGCCTTTACTGGTATATTTTGAAAACCAGATATTGTGCCTGTTTGGTATCCTGTTGGTGCTTTTGGGATTTTTGTAGATTGACCGGGGACTTGCTCCGGCATCAGGGAAAAATAGAATCGATATTATTTTTCACTACAATGGGATCGTTTTTGCTGCGGAGTGCGTGGCGGAGCGGAGTGCATGCACTGGAAACTGGGGGTTAATCACCACAAATCAGCATAGCAGATTAAACACAGTTGTAATATTGGTAAACATTATAAAATATGCTAAACCGTATTTTAAATTATATGATCAAGGCATAGAAACTCACTGTCTGGCATTTACATGCAACCATAAACTGAAATAAACAGAGAAAAACTCATCTCCTACAAACAGGAAACAAGCCATATGCTGATAGGCATCTGTGCTGAGTTCAGGAGCATGGGATATTTCATTTTATAGTGAAAACATCAATAATAATACTGCAGCTAATACTGTAATACTCTAATACTGTACCCAAGTATTGTCTGAAATATTAACTCAAGTTGACTTTAAATTCTTTCTAAGATTTTTATTATATTGGATTTATAACAATAATGGTCAAGCTTATTAATTAAATTAGTCTTATAAACAGTTGAGTTGAGTTACTTGCTAAAAATATATTTCAGTTTTAAACATTTCCATACTAAAGGCAAAATATCGGATCGGGACTTGAATTCATATCAGATTTGAGGTTATGAGAATAAAATCAGGATCGGAGGTCTAAAATGCTGATCGGGACATCCCTAGTACTTAACCATTGTAGAGCAACCCAAGTGAATATATACTCTTCAACAAAAGCAGGAGAAGACGAGTGGGACTTTTGTTTAAAATCCTGTCTCTATATACGTAGTTGTTATTGCATGAAGAACTGATATTTAGTGCTCTGGCTGGAGTAAATTTCTGGAGACGTTCTGCACACAAAAACCGCACGGCAGTCCGTCCGACAGCCGTAAGGAAACCTGACAGCACACCTATAGCACCCGGTGTGAATCAGGCGTTAGACACCAACAACATAAGACGATTTTTTTGGAGTAATTATTTTTTTCTTTTACATATTTTTACTCTTATATCATCCTTATCGCATTAATTTCTGTTCCACAGACTCTATAGCAAGAAAGAGAATATTTGTTCCTTCCTCCAAACTGATTGCCACAGTTGGTTATTCACATCCTCTGATCACACATCTAAAGTTTAGACGTTCCCTCCAACACCCTCTGATTCTTTGTGCAAAGGTTGCTAGAACTGTGCATGACACAGTCGACTACCAGCAGCCTCCTGCTGCATTCCCATCACTTATTTAGCATTTCATACCATCTGTCAGCCTGCTGTAATTTACAGGAAAACTAAGGTTCTAGGCAGTGAATTTCCTTTCCGGGGCTCTTCCACATGAATGGACTTTAACCTCCTAATAGGAATCCACCCTCTACCTCGAAGAAACATGTCATGAAGCAAGCAATTAACTCCAGCTTAAGTCCCAGGAGTGATAGGAACACAAACAGGAAGTGGGTTTAAAAGTCAACTTATTTCATGGATAAAGTGATTACAGTACTGTTCTTGGGGGGGGGGGGACACAGTGCAAGTTATTCCAATGAGACCCCCTGTTCCGGTTGTCCCATTTAACCATGACCATGTGTCCCAACCAGGTGTCACCTGTGCCTGTATCTTCTATTCAGGCTTTCTCCTAATATTTGGGATGCATAATTAATTTTGAGCATTTTTCTTTCCGTTTTACCTTCTGCCTCCTGACAGGTATCCTCCCGACGACAGTTCTTGGACAAATTCAATCCCCTGACCTCGACGACTGGAGCGAGAAGGTGTACCGCTTCGATGGCAAACCAACCAGGTAATTTAATCGTATTTGTTGCAACACTGAAAGCAACTGAAAAAAAGAAAAAAAAGAGTAAGTTTGTAAAAGTTTACCTGCCCAGATGTGGGTTTGTTGCAAGGGAGTACGGAAAAGTTGAAGGTCTTTATGAAGAACGAGGTCCAGATGTGATATAAATGGACTTAAAAATGTAATTAAAAAAATTCAATTAAAGACCTGATAGAACAAGATGGTTTTCAACTCATTTTTAAAAGTATTCACAGTGTCAACAAAGCAAATTATTAGTAATAGAAAAAGCCCAAAAGTTAAGCTAAAACTTGGCATCTCCCTCTTTTTTAAATTTATTTTATTTTTTTTACATTTGCGTCTGGCAGTGTGGCACTTAAAATAGGTGTTTGAGTACCAAATAGTAGCCCAACAGATATACTTCCACAATTAGAGTGTTACGGCTTCTCCTGTCGCACTCTTGCGTATGAAATCTTTACCAGAATTTGCCGTGGGATTTTATTGACACAGAGACAGAAAATAAAGGGGAAGAAAGAAAGAAGATTAAGAAGGGAGAAAGAAAAAAAAAAAACATTAAGAGGGAGAGGGTGAGTTTAAGATACAGTGTATTTTCTCAACTCTGTTAAAGATGTGCAAAAAGCCTGAAAAAAGGGTCAATTTTTTAAAGCAATGAAATCCCTCTGTTTGTCACTTTTGGCAAAAGTGAGCTTTGGATCCTCTTTCATTTTACCCATAATTAGTCTCACTGCAGAAACGAGTAAATTTAGGCAAGTCGTAATTTTCTTGAAGCCATTCATGTAGAAAATAAACACTTTACAATTTGTAAAGTATGACTCAATGAAAGTAATGCATTCCTTTGGTATTTATGTCATATTCAAAATTGTTTGATATCAAATATTAAACTCTCTCTTCAACGTTTGCTGTAACAACATATGTAAAACTTAATCCATATAGGGCTTTAAAAGTAATAGATTCAGCTTCATGCGCTCTAAAAACAACAGGTACAGAAAGATCAAGTGTCTGAGTGACTCTGTCTCTCAGATCATCTTAGCGTGTAGCCTGTTGGATGAAAGAAGTGCGAGGATGGAAAATGTAAAGCCGCTTTATCATGAGACAAACCAACACAAAACAGATTCCTGGGTAAAAGTGTCCCTTCTAATGTGACACAAAGCAGGAAAAGTAAAAAGAAAAGAAAAAAATATATAAAGTACACAGTGAGTGACAGTTTTTAAAGTACAGAGGGTAAAGAGCACAAAGGTGCAATAGAAAACAAAATTGGGCTGTATAATGCAGTTTGAAGGAGGAACCAAAGAGGGGAAGAGACTGAAAAGCGAGGAGAGAAGTGGGGAGAGATAGAAAAGGAGATCTGACATGTCAGGAACAGTGCTATTAATACTTTATAACCAGCAGTATTGAAAATTCCCAGTGAAGCGCAGCGAGGGCGAGCTCATTTTGTCTGATGAGGCGCGGCTTCACGCGAACGCATTGAAAGGAGAGTCTGATTGCGCTCCCTGCCACCTTTTCTTCTAACGAGACACCTACAAGCAGGGACGACAGGAAACATACGGACGAGAAAAAAAGCAACCGCCGGGGACAGAATTACTGTACCGTAGCTACTCGTGAATCTCATCCCATCATCTGTGCATCCAGCAGATAGTAATTTGTTTCACGAAATGGATCGGTGTAGGCTGATGGTTATTTACATACAGAAAAAATAGAACTCAGATGATAAGAAGCACAAAAAGTTCGGATGATGAAGCTCCAGGCGGTCGTTATTAACATGTCGCTTTACAGGGACGCAGCAGATACAGCGTGCA
This sequence comes from Apricaphanius iberus, assembly GCA_028564705.1. Classification (NCBI taxonomy): domain Eukaryota; kingdom Metazoa; phylum Chordata; class Actinopteri; order Cyprinodontiformes; family Aphaniidae; genus Apricaphanius; species Apricaphanius iberus. The sequence continues at coordinate 225,834 of JAPXFQ010000931.1, forward strand.
ACATGTAAGATATGACAATGTCTGCTGCTATTAAAGAAGAAAATAAGATTTACAAAAGTTTACATTTACCTGTTTTTGTCTTGAATGTTAGGCTTGTCATAATTTATTTGCACCACTGATTTTCCAGGATGACACTTCCGACAGATTTAATTTTTTTGGAAAAAAGAATGATGTGCTGGAGTTTAAATTTATTGCCAATTTTCTCCAATGTATATTACAAGTAATGCATTCAGGCACATATATATATATATTTATATTACAGATCAAAAGTTTGGACACACCTTCTCATTCAGTGAGTATTTATGTAGTACTTTTACAAAAAATTATGAAATAACCTGGCCTCCAAAGTCACCGGACCTGAACCCAATGGAGATGATTTGGGGTGAGCTGAACCGCAGAGTGAATGAAAAAGGACCAACAAGTACTAAGCATCTATGGGAACTCCTTCAAGACTGTTAGAAAACCATTTCTGGTGACTACCTGTTGAAGCTCAAGAGAAAGCAAAGCAGTAATCAGAGCAAAGGGTGGCTACTTTGAGGAATCTAAAATATAACACATGCATTCAGTTATTTCACCCTTTTAGTTAAAGTGCATACAGTAATTCCATAAATCATGTGTTCATTCATAGTTTTGATGCCCTTAATTGATAGTCTACAATGTAGTCATGAAAAGAAAGTTAACTCATTGAGTTAACATGTGTCCAAACCTTTGGTCTGTACCATATATATATATATATATATATATATATATATATATATATATATATATATATTTGAAGTTTTCCCACTTCTGGATTTCATTGAGTCAGCTAGTTCAAATCTTGTTCATCACCAAAATAGAGTTTAATATGAAGCGTTCTGGTGGATATTAGTATGTTTTAGATCTGCAAACACAATGGACCCATACATTAATACAAAATGGAAGAATGGGGGGGGGGGGGATCCGCAAGTGTTGGTTTATAAGTTAAAATTTTTCTTAAAAACTCATGATTCTCCATTTTCTTATTTCAGAAAAAATGTTGCTTGTTTATGTTTGATACAAAAACTTGGAGGCTTTTTATGATTTTCAACAGATTTAATGGAAGTTAGTGACAAAATCTCGCAAAAGGACAATTGAAACTTTATTATAAAATGCAAAAGAAATACAGTATACACACGTGAATCTGCAGTGTTTTCTAGCAAAATATCCTGGGCTACGTTCCCACTGCAGTTCTTAATGCTCAATTCCGATTTTTTTTATCAAATCCGATTTTTTTGTATGGTCGTTTACACTACAGATAAAATGCGACAGCAAACAAGCTCCAGTGTGAACGTTTCAGGGCTCCAAAGCGCCCCACATGCGCAGAAGAAGATGAGACGTCACCGTAGTACGTCACACACAACGCGCTCTGTTTACGGAAGTAAAAATGGCGGCTACAGATGTAAGCTTTTTTCAGCAGTCTATTAATTCTTGCATAGTCAGAACAGACTGAATTTTTACAAATTAATTAGACAAAGAATGACCACATGAAAAAGGAGAGCTCGTGCTTTAACAACGGCCTTCGTTTGTTTTCTCCGGCACTAATTAGACACGCTGTCTCAGTGACGTAAAAGACGGATTTAAAGCGACATGGCCGTTCAGACCTCAGCCCCTTTGAAAAACATCAGATATGTATCGGATTCAGTACCACATACTGAAGTGACCTGGGTTGGATTTGAAAAATCGGATTTGTGCCGTTTAGACCGGCAGAAAAAGACCAGATATGGGTCGCATAGGGGCAAAAAAGTCGGATTTGATGCGCTTTCACCTGCAATGGGAACGTAGCCCTAGAGAATAGAATAATCCTTTAATTTTCACACATGGGGAAATTTGGTTGTAAAAGCCGCAAAACAAGCAGAACAGGACACAGAACAGAAACACATAATTATTACAGAAGAAAGAAAATAACAGATGAATTAGCCTCATCTGATCTATTTATCGGCTCTCTCCCCTAAACCCAGACATCTTCTTTGTGGCCGTTTTTCAAAGGTTTTACCTTATATTGGGACAAAAGTCATTACCTTTGCACAGGTCCATACTGGCATTCAGTTATATACAGTCTGACTCCACTATAAGGAATAAGAGGCACCTCAGAAGATCCAATCTACTTTAGCGTCTTGAGATAACCACTTTCATGATATCTGACAGTTAAACTGCTACTAATAAGATAAAACGCTTCGATTTGTGTCCTTTGTTAGGTTGTTTGGTCTGAACCAGAGCTCAGGTCAACTCAGCATCAGGGAGGGAACTCCCCCCGGCACATACCGCCTGCAGGTACGCGTGTCGGACGGCACATGGCCCGATGTCATCTCCAGCGCTCAGGTGGACGTCATGGAACTGCATCAGGAGGCCTTGCAGAAAGCTGGCTCCATCCGCCTGAACAGTGAGTTCCTGCATCACGATGTCTGTGAAAACAGGGTTAAAACCAGAGCTATTTTACCACCGAAAAATGAAGTACACGGTTTTGGCAACAAATGGTTGAGGAAAACATTAGTTAAAAAAATATCTGGTTTATTAAAGTATCCTGTGCTGGATATAAGGGCTTATAGTTTAAAGTAGAACTGGCATGAATTTCCCTGCAACGTTTGGGCCCTTTTTAGCCACACTCTAGGTACCTTAATACTATATCAAAAGATCGCTTGCCGTAATTCAGCCTTGTTGTAGAATTGCAGGTGTGACGAGGTAGCACTTCTGTTAGCATTAGCACAGAACGACCGGGCTTCAGAGGGCGGGGCCTAGGCTATGCGCTTCTGTGGTCAATGAGTCTTTAACGATATGTCGAATGTTCAACTATAATATATAATCTTTTTCCCCCCAAATAAAAGCATACTAGCCCCATTGCTACATAAACAAACTGGAGTATCAGCTGTGAGGCTAATTCTGAATGTTAGCTAAGAAGCTAATTGAAAAGCGAATAACTGAAACAATGCCACAATGCGTACTAGCATCTGAAGGACATTATTGAGGAAATATGCTTACTTGTACAGGGATATTTGCTGGTTCACGGAGAGTTGGTATTAATCCTGGTAGAAGTTTATGACGATCTGTGAATCCAATTTGGAAAACAAGTCGTCCTAGAAATGTTTCCCACAAACTACCACACGCTTCGGCAATCGGTCGGGCACATTCCCTGGTTACATGAAATCCATCCACAAGCTTTTCAGTGGCTCAGAAGTGAGGAGGACAAAAAGATTTATGTTCTTTTGTACACCCAGGTACAGTGCAGTTTGGATGCGGTCTGGACTCCATGCTGTTGGTTTTTTGTTTGCCTGTTACCGTAGCTCTCCGCACTGCAGAGGGAGGGACTTGCAGGGTGTAGTACGGGGAAGGGGGTAATTGGCTCGAACTCAACACGTAATATGCCGAAACGTTTCGTCATATGCCGAACTGCCAAACAGCCCGTTTCTGAGTGCTAATTTCACAATGTAGGCAGACATACCCCGGGACAAAGGAAAGACTAATCAGTATTTTTAACCCCTTAGGGGCCGTAGGCAGGCTGAGGGAACTAAAAGATATGATCAAAAACCTAAAAAAATGCAAATTTCATGCCAGGTCCACTTTAAATGAACACTTTGAACTGGTAAGGGTAAAGCACAACACATTAGTTTCATAAGAAGGGTAGAAGGGAACTGTTTGGATCTTTGCTCCACTGAAGGTCATTTCTACATTTCCTCTGGGAGTATTTATTAACAGTAAAACAAAGCACAACATGACAAGGCCTTCCCCGAGCAAACAGGGGGAACAGCAGACTATGGTGCAAGCTATTAGCTACGGTTAGGACGCACCCCTAACTAATTTATAATTTCAAGATTAAATTACATCTAAATGGAGGAGTTAGAAAAAATTCCCCCCCTTCAGAGTTGTCATGATGGTAAACCTGAACTATCTAACCTAAAACATTTTTTTAACCAGACTGTAAACAAGTTTATTTTTGCTGTAAAGTTGGCATTTTTAACATGGGAGTCAGTGGGAATTTGCTCCTTTTTGGAGCCAGCCCCCAGTGGATGAGAAAGGAACTGCAATTTTTACCACTTCCTGGTTGGCTTCGCTTTTTCCAAGCAGAGTTTGCCCCTTGGAAACGCCCCATATTAAGTCGATGCAGAATATTCACTCAGTGTTGCCAACTTAGCGACTTTGTCGCTAGATTTAGCGACTTTTCAGACCCCTATAGCGACTTTTTTTCAAAAAAGCGACTAGCGACAAATCTAGCGACTTTTTCTGGTGTTATTGGAGACTTATCTGGTGTTTTGGAGACTCTGGCGTGAAGCACGTATTGTTCTGCAGTTACTGTCCTCAACGTGAGCCCCTCCCCCGTCCCAAAGCACTTACAGGCGGCCAGTCTCACAGTAGCCTTGCGCAGCAGTCCCATCTACAGTCTATGGGCGGAGCAGAGAGAGAGAGAGGAGACCCTCACCACTCGGCGTCCGGACTGCAAATGAAATGCGCTTGCGCAAAAGAAAGCCGCCGCTGGCTTGCAGAGCGGGATTTAAATGTAAACGTTTCTTCGCTGTGACGCTGTCACACAAATAAATCACTGCATTTGACTCATACAACCTCAGGAGCTCAGTCACTTATTCACCTCGTCCACTGTGTGTGTAGCCTACCTCTCTGTGACATAAGATCTTGCTAGCTAGCTCAGCTAAAAAAAAAAAAACACTTTAAAAAAAAACAACTTAAAAAAAAAAAAAACCTAAGTAACTCTGCCAGAGTGTGTCTTTTGGGTCACTTTGCCGGTCCCAAGCCCGGATAAAGGAGGAGGGTTGGTTGTAGAGCTAGCAATTTCACCCTACATAACAATCTTTTGATTAAATTTGCTGTTATAACATTTAACAATACAGGACAAAACTGATGTGTGTAATGTGGATCTAGACAAGCATTAAAATCATTAAATGTTGTTAATGTTGAAATTATTTTTGTACATTTGTAGTTCTAAACATAATTAGGGTGTTTTTTACTCACTTTTGTCTCTCTCACGACGTTATTCCTCTCTCCTACAGCGTCCGTTGCAGTTATTTGCAAATTGCCAATTATGCAAATTAGGCGATGACGTCATTTAGCGACTTCTAGCGACTTTTGGGACAGCCAATAGCTACTTTCCTTACTGAGGAGTTGGCAACACTGTATTCACTAGACACTTTGCATTGACGGTTTATGGCAGAAAGTTGGTGTGTAGGAGGCTGGAAATGATCCAAAAACATCCGAGCACATTTCTACGAAAAGTCTGATTTATGACGCGGAGATTGTGTATAGCCGTGCGTACTCCAAGTTTGATAGATCAGAAACTTACTAGGCATAAGTTAAAAAAAAGTTGCTAAGCTTAAGTACGGTTTTAGTAAGGATTCTACGCAAAGTTTCATAAATGAGACCCCTGCTCTTCTTCCAGATCTTACAGTGGAGGAGTTTTTCCAGAGTGGAGGTCAGGGAAGTCGGTTTTCTCGTCTGGGTCGAATGTTGGCTGAATTCCTTCAGACCTCACCAGAGAACGTCCAGATCTTCTCCTTTAGCCGAGCAGACCAGCAGACTAATAAAGCGCTGGATGTCTGGTTCGCTGCACACGGATCACCGTACTACAAGGCCGAGAAGCTGCACGGCTACGTGGCGGCAAACAAGGCCAAGGTAAGATTCAAACATCGACTCAGTTCAGCTTATTTATATAGGGCCAATTCACAACAGATGTCATCTCAAGGTACTTTACAAGAAAAGTTAATTCAATGCGACTATTCAAACATTCCAACCAGTCAAAAAAGCTTTCTATGTGAGGAATCCCAACAGATTGCATCAAGTGTTTGATGCAGACTTTCCAAACCACAGCAGATCCTCTCAGCAATTCCTCATGACATTAAAAACACATCTTAAATATCTTTTTTGACTCTGGACGTTAAGACTCCTCAGAAATATAACCTGATATTTGGTTCAACAGAAGCCTGTTTATCTGCTCGAGCTGCTTTTCAATTCTTGTCAGACTGCATTTAAAAGATTTTCACAAATAGAGTCGTTATTTAGCAAATTAATCACACATTAAATTGTTCAGATTTGGGCACATAGGTGGTCACATAGCTCTTAATAAACAGTGAATGTGACGCAAAAGCAGTTTTGAGGCCGACTCCAGTGTTTCCCAGAGTCAGATGCAGACTTCATGGACATGAATATTTGACATGCACTAAAAGCTGCAGAGCTACAGCTGACTTTAGTTCTATGAGAAGCAGCTCATCATGCCAGTTAGTGAACCATGCAGGAAAAACATGCAGAACATGTGCGCACACATGTCGACTGAGCAAGGTCATATGCAAATATGCTGCTCATGTTTTCTTAATGGAACCATTAAAATATCATAAAGCATCAAAAAAATACATCTGGATACATCTGGAAGAGAAAATATGGTTTAAGTTTAAAGAAAAGGGGGGATTGTTTTAGTTCAAAGCAAAACACATTGAACGGTTTTCACAAAAAAACAGACATCCGATATTTATTTTTAACGCAAACAAATTTATTTAGAAACAAGTTTGCACAAAAAAAATTAAGATGGATGTTTTCCTGCTTTCGGGTTCTTTTGCATGCCGAAATAAGCTGAAGCAGCCTGGTTCAAAAGATTATAAATACTCGGAGTTTATCGTTACGCAAAAATCTAGGTTCGGTGTACAGTTGGGGATTTAAGTCACAGTTACTTTACAATTCCTGAAATTGATTTAATTTCATTATTTATTAAGCCCTAACAAAATTTGAGATTTGATTGAATTTTTTGGAAGATAAATAAAATAGCAATAGCTCTGGCTCTGTCCATCTTTCTTTTTCTACTGTAGCTGCAAACCGTTTTTGTTCCCAAACAGCAGAGTTTAGCGGTAGCAGGGAGTCCTTTATGGTTTGTTTTGGTGTCACTTTTTAAAGCTGCACTACGCTCTGAGTTCTGCATATAAACATTCTGCTTACCAAGAAATCAGAAAGCGTACATAAATATAAGTACAAAGCGCATTTGACAATTAAAACAAGCTCAACATCAAATGCTGTAGAAAAATGTGTGTCTTCATTATCATTGGCTGGAGAGAAAATTATTTTACCTGATTTAGAATAAAGAAAGATACAAGTTAGAATTTTAATTTTGGAGGCATAGATTGAAGCTCGGCGTGAGGAGCATGAAGCACTTTGAATCTGAGTGTCAGCTAGATCTTTAAAACCTCGAAGAAACATAAATAAATGCTGAGACAGGAAACCCTGAGGGACTCTGATTGGGGCGGATAAAAGCTCTTTGAGACGAAATAAAAGAAAAGAGTCGGAATCATAAGCATAGAAAATGAGCGAATCTGGCAACAGAGAGAGGGGACGACAAGAAAACAAGGAATGACAAGAAAAGCACCAAAGTGCATAAATAATATAACAGGAAATGAGCAAATTCAAAAACAGTTGATGCGGTTGGACGAGAGATCAAAGTAAACTGCTTTCATTCTTTGAAACTCTCTAAGATGTTGAAACAATGTTTATGACATGTCATCTTGTTATTCTGGCTTTGCATTAAAATCCCATTTGTCTTCATTTTCTGATTATTTTTTTTTCCTTATTTACATGTTGTTTACATAAACGGCCGCTTTTGTCTCTTCAGTGACATTTTAGGATTTATTGTTTTAACCTGAAATCCCAGTAAAATCCGTTAAAAATTCTGGCTGTGATGTAAAAAAATGAAGGAGAAGTCAAACGATATGAAGACTTTTGCAAACAACTGCTATGATTAAAGTAATTTACCATTTTATCCTTTTTCCTACATTTCATTTTTTATCATTGCTAATTGTAATCTAACTGGGATCAAATCATCTGATAGAAGTCAAATTTCTTTATCTTTCCGTCCTATGCAGCTGGAGGCCATGTTGGGCGTGTCCATCGCCCAGGTGGGCGTGGATGACTGCCCTAACACAGACTGCAGTCAGTATGGAGGCTGCAGCAGCGAGGTTTCCTTCAGCCAGGTCCCGATGGCTCTGAACTCCGGGAACGTCTCTCTGGTGTCGCTTTCTGCCTCTTTGGCTGCACGCTGCGGCTGCAGAGGGCGAGAGGCGACCCACTTGGCATGCTCCGAGTATCCGACCAACCCCTGCCTCAACGGAGGCACCTGCCTGGACGGACCACTGGGATACAGGTAGGTGCTGGGAGGATTAAACAATGCATTTAAAGTATTTCAAAGACATTACAGATAAAATGTAAGACCAGAAATCCACCTTTTATGTTTGAATATGTTGCCACCACTTTCATGACGAATAGGAGTCCAACGGTTCATGTAGTCATATTTTCGCATGGCCCTGTTGGCAGAGGTGGGTCGTAAATAGTTACATTTACTCGAGTAACCTTTTGGAAAAAAGTTACCTTTACGAGTAGTTTTACTTCAGTGTACATTTTACTTCTTATGTATTATCTCTATGAAGTATCACTACTCTTACTTCTGCATGCTCAGTGTGACTAAATATAAATTTCCAGAATGAATAACAAACATGTTTTAATAAAATGTACACCAGATACAGAAACAAACCAACGGTTTATGGAGAACACCTATTAATACGCAAGCCTTGTTTTTCATGTAAATTTTTATCTGTCAAACTTGTTACATTTTTAGGTCAAGTGAATGTAGAGTAAATCCCATAAATAGTTTTTTACCTTTTTACTGTATATATTTATTTATATATTACCACCTGTAAGTATAGGAATTGGGTTGAAAAGAGTGACATAGAGAACTGTTTCTTCTGCTTAAAATTTTGTTAATTTGTTCTTAATCAGTTTCAATTTTTTCATTTTTATTTTTTAAACTCCCACATTTGCCCATTACTTTATATTTACCATAATTTTTGGGTACTCTGACCACCTCTGCCTGTGTGTTCGGTATGCATGTACTGATCCTGCTGTTTTCTACCTGAACGCATGCTCAATTTTTATGTGAGGAACTCAGAGGGGAGTGCAACGTTCCGCAGGGGAACTTTAAAATATATGAAATACTAAAACAACTCCATCATGATTCAAGAATCTTTTATTCTCACTTACGGGCAAAGTATTTTTAAACATTTCTAAATGTGTCAAGTGGTTTTTTATCGTTTTATTTTCTGGCTATGTCCGCTTGTACTGTTTTATTTATCTTTTTTTTTTATCTAATCAGATCTACCATAATTTATATAATTTTATTTTTTTTAAGTTATAGATCTCAACAAAATCAAATTATTTTCAGGAATTAAAAAGAAGGAATTTGGGGGAAAAAATTTTATTTGTTTAATGCTGATCAAAGTCAAATTTCTAATTATGTTTCTGGATTAAAGTGGACCAAAAATGTACAGAATCGTGGTTTTGTGTAACATTACACCCTAATAAGAACTGGAATTCATTCCATTGCACAATTAACCACAGCTGAAGCTCCCCTGTACCATAAAAATGTTGGTTGAACATCTCCAGCACCTTGGCATTACACGCTCTCTCTGTGGTTCTCCTGATGGCACAGATTTTAAGTAGGCCCGTCCTCTGCAGCCAACAGGCGTCTCTAACTGTTATCGTCACTGTTTGAAGCTGGTAGAAATTTCCCATTTGTTAACTGAATAACTCTGTCAAACATGTTAAAAGATTGAAGAAGAGAGTCGGCGGTTTCCATCTGCAGTAATAACACTCTGGGGCCCCGTTTTTCGCTGCCCGGACTGCAGCTGACTTTGAATTGTCACATAACTTTATTAGTTTAGATTGTAGATGAATTATTTCGGCTGCCGAATCCCGACAGCTGCTTTCTGTTTCAAAGCCTAACACTGGAAAAGAAACGTTCAACTTGATATCAGTTAAAATCTCAAAAATTCCTTTTTAGGATTTAATGGTTTCCTTTTTCTGTTTAAGTTTTTTTTTTTTTTTTTTATCTTTCGCTTTAATATGACAGCCGGGAAAGAAATCTACTCTGGGGCGAAAGTTATCAGCATTTTTCATAACTCTCCTTCTAAAGCTTTACTTTTTGTTTTTTGTTTTGGGTATTCAACATGCCAACAAACACCAACAAAGAGTTTACTGTCATATCTAATTTGAAAAGTTCAGTAGTAGAAAGAAAATCTTGCTTTTAGAACAAGTTTTATTATTCTTTTATGCTTTAAAGATGAATAAACTCAAAAAGAAGAGAAAAAGTTCCCCATTACTTGCTCTTATATATCTAATACTTATTAAAAGCTATTCTATATTTTTTACATATTAATTACTAGATAAAGTTCTGCTTTTCCTTTCCTACAGATGCAAGTGTCCCCCCATGTTTGATGGGCCGGAGTGTCAGCAGACCAAACACAGCTTTGGTGGTCAGGGTTACGCCTGGTTTCCTCCAATCAAGCCGTGCTTCCAGAGCCAGATATCCCTGGAGTTCCTGTCTGAGTCGGCCAATGGGCTGCTGCTCTACAACGGGCCTCTTGGCCTCGTCCAACCCGGGGAGCGGGAGGACTTCATTGCCGTCGGTGAGTTTACTGCTGAAGTTACTGCGTTTATGTTCCTGGGCTAAAGAAAGAAAAGAAACTGCAAGGCGTGGCTGTTTATAACTTTAAAAAGGAAGGAAGGACAATTAATAAATTAGTTTAAATGCTTTAATCTGAGTTATTTAGTCCATAATAAGAGAAAGAAATTCAGAATCCATTTTTCTAGCTCATTTTTTTTCCACGGTAGTCATCATTTATGAACGTCAAAGTTTACAGCTAAAGATTTAAACAGTAAGGTAAATATTCAGTTTCTTAACATAATATTTAGCTAGATATTTAGTTTGCTAAATATTTAGTTAACTATTTAGTTTAGTACAAAATCTTTATCTTCTTAACTAAATATTTAGTTAGAAACCTAAATATGTAGTTTACAAACCAAATATATGTGGGGGAGGGGGGGGAATATTTTGATTCCTACTAAATATTTAGTAAAGAAGCAAAAATATAAATATAAAAAAAATATGTAGTTTATTAACTAAATGTGTATTTGAGAAGCAAAAATATAAATTTTGTAATTAAGATATTTAACTCCAAACTAAATATTTTGCTTAACTAAATATTGTCCTTCTTTACCAAATATTTCCTTAAACAAATCTACATATTCAGTTCACAAAATGATCATTTACTTCCAAACTAAATATTTACTGAGTGAAACCGTGACATTTATAGATGAATCAATAACATAGATGCAAATAAGAGTTTTAAAAATGAACCTCCATTTTTCTCTCTTAAGACGGACCGAAACACCTAAATTATTGGTGGTAATTTTTTGAATGTCTAATTTTACACCCCATAAAATCTCTGCACGTTTGGACAGCTAGGGTTTTTTGTTGTTGTTGCTGTTTTCTGAAGTATAAAGATCAAAATTTATTTTAATTTCATGACATGTTCTCTTGTGTTTCTCATTTTGAAGAATGGTTAAGGCTCGGTTAAAAAGTAAATTACGGATGACTAATTAAAAGATAAACACTTATAAATTTAAAGTGTGCAACTTCAACGCTGAATAAATTGTTTAATTTTACAAAAATGTATAAACATTTATGCAAAGGATCTTTTGTGAGTTTTTTTTTTTCACCAATCTAACACAAGCCAAATAAATCTCACAATCACTATCAAAACGCATTTTTACTGTAACACTGAAACTACATAGAGACGTACTCACTGTTAGTTATGGCGTTCCCGTACGTATTCCATAGCATAAGTATGAAATCCATGTCTTGTTCATGTTTCATGGAAGGTAAATGCATGTAACACGTTCTACATACATGTTTGCTCGGTTTTGTGAAACTTTTAGAGATATTTTTCTCATGTGCACAGCCGTCTCCATGTCCACATACGTCATCACGTTGGTTAAACTCTGGCACCTCATTGGTTTAAAACGGGTATGTAGTTACTCCTTTCTCACCAGGGTGAAAACAAACTAGTCCCAAATTAAAACACTAATCGTGAAATAAAATAAAAAACTGCTCATTTACAGGAGGAGAACTTTTACTTTTGAACTAGGTGGGAACATATTTATTTTATGAAGTAGGCTAAACAGTTCGTAGATGCCAGAGGTCGGAACAACAATTATTTTCTAAAAAGATTTTTGGGGTTCATCTTACGGCCTTTTCATTTTTTTATTTCTTTTAGTTATGGTGAAGAGGAAAATGAATGCCCGCTTAACAAAAGGCAGCCAATAGCTTGTAAAGTAGCGCTTTGCCAACATAGTTCAGTTTCCCAAGCTGCTTTTTTTTTCAAATATATCAGGATTTTCCCAATGAAAATAGGTGTTTTTTTTTTCACAAATAATTTAGAGTCACTTTCACAGAAAAATCCACAAATAGTCGGGGAGTCCACTGTATGCTTAATCGCACACACAAGCATCCAGTTACACACATTCTTAATTGTTGAATATGACTGTGTTTCCAAATTAATTTAATTAAAAAAATGTATTTTCTAATACTACATCTCTAGGGTATTTAACCTTTTTATTGTCATGTAGTTATCTTTAAATTAAGTGATGTGGCTACTGATTTAGAGGGAACAAAAGCTGTGGATCTACAATGTTACCAAGCCAATAAATAGTGACGAAGAGCAGTACTACTCATGTTGTTCGGTTGATTTCTGTTGGCAGTCGGGCTCTGATGCTTCTTTAAAGTTTTAGGTATGTCACCCCTGCTTGAAATGTGGCATTCGTTTGATCAAACTCAAAACATCATTTTAGCTTCTAAGCTCTCTAAGACACAGTGTGATCCAACACTCCCAGTGGGAAGCTTCATCAGTGCGTCATTTTCACCAAACATAAAGCGCTCATCAATCTGCTGCTGTAGAACAGCATCTCTGCGGAGAAAACGCTTCATAAACTCTAATGTCAGCTCCCGGCGGTTCTTATGTGGCATTAATGGATTAGCCCGCCGATGGCCTTTCAAATGCTCCTTGCATAATGTCGCGGCAGTAACGTTATGTAAGTATCGAACCCGGGCTGTTGCTGAATGGATCTGGGGAAACAAAAATCAAAGATGACAGCAACATTGATGTTTCTGAGTATTTTCTTCACTCAGATTTTCAATATTGCGACTGATTGGCTCACGTATGCAAACATACACGTTCACGCTGACATGAGTACTCATATCGGGAATAGATAGCAGGTGGAAGGGATATTGGGAGGTAAAAGCACGGGTATTGACTGAGGGGATTTCTGCTGCTCTTGATGGGATCCAGCAGCTTACACAGCAATACAAAGTCATGATGTTGAGGCATGCATCAACTTTTCAGACCCAACAAACAACCTCACTATTCATTGCTTATGGTTGATTTTATGTGTCGATAAAATTAACATAAAGTCATCCCAGCATGCTTTCATGCATATCTCTGGGGTGCCGTTAAAAGCAATTATTTAAAGAGCCTTTCAGAGAAAAAATGGGGGTTGGATTTTAAAATTTAAATTCAAATCATTACACATTCAATCATACATTATTAAATATTTGTTGTCATGTTTTCACCATGTTACACGTTCATTTATCACAGTTTAGAATGGCCATTTTCTGGATTTGGTGCAAGTTTCCACCTACACAATTTTTGTTTGCATATATCTGTACTAAGTATTATATTAGCATGCTAAATATTTAGCTCCAAATATTTAGTTAGCAAAGAAGATGTTTAGTTAGAAAGTCAAATAGTTAGTTAGCAGACTATTTAGTTAGCAAGTTAAATATTTATCTACAAACAAAATATGTAGCTCCATACTAAATATTTTGTTAACGAGTGAAATATTTAGATAGCAAGCTAAATGTTTAGTTAACAGATTATTTAGTTAGCAAGCTAAATATGTATATACAAACTAAACGTTTTGTTAGCAAGCTAAATATTTAGCTCAAATCTAAATATTTATTTACAAGTGAAATATTTAGTTGGCAATTTAAATATTTAGCTACATACTAAATATTTTATTTGCAAGTTAAATATTTAGCTCCGTAATAAATATTTTATTTACAAATCAAACATTTAGTTAGCAAGCTAAATATTTAGCTCCATACTAAACATTTCATTAACAAGCTAAATATTTAGCTCCATACTGAATATTTTAGTTGCAAGTTAAATTCTTAGTTAGCATGCTAAAAATTTAACTCCATTTACTCAGCAAACTGATTATTTAGTTAGTACAAATTTTAATTGGCAAGCTAAATATTTAGCTCCTAACATATTTTGTTCCAAACAAAATATTTAGAGCGCAAGATAAATATTTTGTTTGAAAACTCAATATTTGCTTTACAAACTAAATATCTGACCTTTTTTTACTTTTTTTCTTGAGCTCCTGCTGTGAACGGTTATCAGTTATTTATATTAGAAGTAAAAGTTGTGACATTCTTCTTAAATAGAAACCTTAAACCAGTGGATCGTATTGAATTGAATTCTCTTGTAGTGTCTGGAGATGGCCTCTTCTGTGAATCTCTGTATGTAATTAAAATGTAGAAATATGAATAAACTAAAGTGACTGAGACTTTTTTTTCCATTATTTTAAACCAATTATAAAATTATTACACTATCAGCAGCATCATCTGCTGGAGATTAGCATGTTTAGCATGGATCACATTGATAAAAAAACAACAATCTTCATATGTATGTTTACAGAATTTCTTACCTTAACTTTGAGATCCCAAAAGGCTCCCAAACCAAAGATGATCCATAACAGAGTAAAGCCGAAAGAATAAAACAGAGCTCTTATACATAATATCAGCCTTTTTATTATCTGCTCAAAGTCTTGCTTCTCTTGCAGTTTGAATGCACTGCAACAACTTCTCCGCATGTAATATGTTCTGGTTCCTGTTGTATAGAGACTTCCTTCTCCATGTTGTCTTTAACTTCAATTTTTGAGTTCACTACCAGGTCACATTAGAACCACCAGTCAACCGACATTTTCTCACTCCTCTACTGCTTGTGTTACTTTGCCGTTCTATTAGTCAACTCTGTGAATTAGGTTATTTTCATAGCTTATTTTCATAGCTTTTCAAAATTAAATAACACATTTTTCTTCCGTTTCATCCAGAGTTGAGGAACGGTGTTCCAGTTCTGAGCATAAACCACGGATCGGGAACTCTGACCCTTCAGCTCCCGCCCAAAGCTATGATCAACGACCGGCGCTGGCATCGACTCGACATAATCAGTGATGGAAAGGTAAGACAGAGAAAGAGATGGATGGTGATGGATATGACAACAGATATACGAATGAAGGACTATAAATATTCATTTTATCAGTTTTTATTGGTCAAATCTTGGAGCATCAGCAATACTGCTTTCGGCTTCCTATTGGAGAATGACAGATTTTAAAAAAAAAGTCATGTGTTGAACGGATATTGTGAGTTTGATGTGTGGATCAGGAGACAAGCTGGTACTGTCATGAATTTTAGCATTTAAAAAGCTTAACTCTGTAGGATTGAGATCGATCTCTTGGGGTTTTCTGTCATTTATCTGACCACTGCACTGTTCCACCTTGGGGCAAATTTCTAGTGGCCATCAGATTGTCTGAAATTGTCTCAATACCCCATCAAAGACGATGGACGGCAACGGTTGGTTTTCTAAGGTGGATCCTGATCTCTTGTCTCTGTACACCTCTGTACTGCAAACCCAAATACCTTTATAATCGTTTCTGGTTTGGTGATTGATCAGTTAGTTTGGTTACATTTGACTAGAAGCACGGGATTTCCAATCAAGCACATTCATTTAATGACCGTTTGTGTCCTTTCCCTTTACTGTCCAGCTTGTTCAGTTGATCCTAGACCAGTGTGGTGGGGTTCCAGTGAAGGAAATGGAAGGTGTTGGAGGGGAGGCCCAACAGATCGATGAGTCCGACTGCAAAGCTGCAGGAGAAACACCCGGAAACCAGCGGTATGACATAACCTGGAGAGAAATCTCACTTTGCACACTTTCAGCCTCTTTTCCTTTCCTCTTTATTGCTCATCCTATCTTTCCGCTTTTCTTTTTTTCGTTAATTTGTGCTCGCTCTTTCTCTCAGGTATTTAAACGTGTTCCAGCCTCTTCAGCTCGGAGGAGTGAAGGAAATGTCTCCCTACCGCCGTTACCGAAGTTTTACCGGATGCATCCGAAACCTGGTCGTTGACAGCCAGGTAACATGTTGTAGCGTGTACCTTAAATATTCATGCCGTGAGGACACAAATCTGTTTGCATTATGACACTGTGGGGGTCCTCTTCTCATTTGATGCTGTTGCTAAATGAATAACCTCAGGTCTATGTAAATTTAGGGTTAAAAGACTAATCAACAGGATTCAAAATCAAGCTCCTTTAAATTAAAGTGAATCAGCCAAAGAAATAAAGGAAAAACAATGTTTTTGTATGTCTCCGTCCGGATCATTAGCTTTTCCTGGATGTGTTGCTTGCCTTAAATAATGCAGCTGCAGTGTCTGTTCGCCTGCATCATCTGTTTGTGCATGCATGAATTCACTCCGCTCAGCGCCTGTGTGTTTGTGCTGGCGGGCTGTGGTGTTCGGACAGATGGTGGTCTGAGCTCGGCTCACCAGCCAAGGCCAGCATAACAACATCACATTCCAAAAGGTAACATGAATGAAAAAAAAGGCTCTCGCTTCCACCTCCTCTCCAGACGCTCTGCAAGCTGCTGCGGCTCTTCTGCTGCTGAAGGAAAAACCGCAACGACATCCCAAAATATTCCCCAGGAAAGAGTTCAGTCGGCTTTAAAATGAGGAAGTTCAAGAAGTACCCACAATCCCCTGTGTTTTGGAGTTGTGTCTTGAATTTGTTGTGATGTTATTGTTTCTGAAAATATGCTTTATTATTCAACATGTATACTGAATGTGAAGGACAGCAGCTCACTGTCATGCAACGAATTGGGAACTTTGTTAGACAAATTACACAAAACACAACCTTTCTGTTTGTGTGTGTGTCTAGGGGGGCTTGCAATTAGCTCTGAAAAACAACACAATCCTTTTTCTCCTTCACCGTTTCATCCATCAGAAGTTTTTATATTTTCATTTTAAAGTTTTTAAGGTATAAAAAAGTACTGCAAATTTGAAGAAGGAAATATCTGGATTCAGTTTAGTCACAAAAACAAGGATTTTAGATATTCCAGACCAAGTCAATTCATTATCACCTGAGATAAATCCAAAATAAAACAGTGTGGTATAGATTTTAAGAATAGAATGATGGCAGCCATTCAGGGTTTACTTTATGTTTTAAAGAACATTTGCACTTAATGCACACTATCACTATAGCACAGCTAACACAATGTGCAAAATCATAAAACATGCTTAAAGGTTGAATTGATAGAGAGCTGTATTTTTATAAAAAATAATACCTCGAAGGGGCGTTTAGAGGAGTGCAGAATGAAAGTAAATTTCCTTGAACAATTATATTGAAATTAAAATATTATAAAACACAAATTTTGACGGGCACAACAATGCCGTAATTGACATCTACCAGCCAGTAGCAGCCGCCATTGCAGGTTGACAGATATGGTCTCGACAGTATGATCTAACTATACGGTCAGCACAGCTCGGCTAGCACCGGGAAAAATGGTGGAGTCGGCAAGTCAAGCAGCTGCTTCAGAGCCCCGGAGATATTGTTATCCGTCTCAGGAGAGGAGTGAGCGCAGAAGAACAGAAACTAGAGTACTTTAAGGGGAAGCCTACACTAGATGGGCACGCATAAAACATTTCCACGGCATCAAAAACACGTGGAAACTGTAACTTTCCCCCGGATCGGTAAACTAACTCACTCACTAACTTGGCTAACGTTAGCTGTCGGTTAAACTCCTCTATGATACATTCCTCACTGGTCACTGGGCGTGTTGGCAGCAAACCAGACAACCCAACAGCTGGAATAATTTTTCTATTTTCTATTGTAACTACAACCTAGACACACTAGATGTCGCTATCGTGTTCATGTTCAATATTCAACCTTTAAAATAAATGCAGAAACAATAAATAATATGTCACGCACAAATGCTTTCAGATGTGGCTATTAAATGTATCCAGTGAATTGAACTAATAAAAGAAACTAACATTAGCATCGGCTACATTCTAATTCCAGAGGTTGGTACTGACTAATTATACCCCACACATAAAGATTACTACAGGAGTTAGTTTGTAACTTTTTTGGGGGGAAAATCAAAAAAATATATATTTTTGAGAGCCGTTTTAATAAATCGTACTTTTACTCGAGTAGTATTATTATGAAGTATCGCTACACCTACATGAGTAAAAATACCAGATGTTCTAACCATGGGGATTAAATTCAATGAATGAAGAAGCAAAACACCTGTAGTTTATTAAAGGAAAACACCTGTTTCCACACAAGCTTAGTTTTTCTAATGTCATTTTCTGTCCGTCAAGCTTGTTGTTGCATTTTTACATCAAGTGTATAAACATTCACCTTGTTCTAAGATATATGTATATTTCCTACTGTAAAAATTGGTATAACATAAAAAAATGACTTAGAAAAGTGTTCCTTCTGCTTACATTGTGATATTTAAAAAATGTTATCCTGTACCTTTTTTTATTTTTTGTCTTTAAAATACCAGAATTTGCCCACAACATCATATTGTTTGGTCTAAGTCTATATTAAAATATTAATTTAGATGTAAAGTATTCAAGTTGACTTTTATCCAAATACTTTTTTACTCTTTTTGCTTACTACTTTTTTACTTTTGCTCGAGTAAAAATATTTTTGTAGTGCTGCTTCTATTTGAGTAAAATTGTTTGCATACTCAACGCACCTCTGGCTAATTCCAACAAAAGTAATTTCACACGTCCAAGTCATCGGCGTGCTGCTGGAGTCAAATCACAAGTCAGGACTTGATAGGAGTCCAGCTCTCGAGTACTTCAACCAAACAATCGAGCTGCACAACAAGAAAACTTTCAGCTGGGCAGCAATAACCAAACCTGCTACATACAGCTTCTCTGTCACTGAAATACAAAGAGGAGGCAGCGCTGAATGTCACTGGGGCAGAGGAGGATAATAACATAATTACATGTGGATTACTTGAACTTAAATGTAAATTCGTTTTTGGAATTAAGATGGCTAAGTTTTGGGCTAGTTAACCAAAGGGTTTGAATTTGAAACTGAAGAATGTTTCTGTTTTATGAGCTAGCATAACTAATTGAGACATCTAATGAAAGCCTGGAATTCAGAAGTCAAAAAATAGTTCACTTTGAACCAAATATTTACCTAATTTAGCTCAGACTGTGAACCATTTTGGCAAATTTTAGGCATATTTACAACAAATGAACCCCTGCTGTGTTTTTCTCTCGTGCACAAAGATTTAAAGGTTCCTCAGATTGTTATGATGGGGATGTTGTGACATCTTGGCTCCTAGAAACAGGAAGCCTTTTTGAATTTAAAAACTTCACTCCCTCGCCTTCACCTTCATTTTCTAAGATCTTGTGGCAAAACAAAGCTGCTTTCAAAACCCGAAAAAAGAGAAACAGTGCACCCAAAAAACACGCTTCTCATTGCTGCGTAATCAAAGCCGATTTCCTAGATTCCTTTTGAGGAATTGGGCTCACATTTATGTGTGAACACAGACTGACACACCACAAAATGCTGCGGCAGTGCGCCTGCCAAATGAAACAATGGGCCTGTGTGAAAATTTAGTGCATGTCGAATCAGGTCTTATTGCATTCTAAACTCGAGGGATCAAAACAGCAGAATTAAAACAAAATCCAATCTAATGTTGGCTGTGAACACAGCCTAGAGCTCTTTAGACAGCACGTTTTTATGTTGCAATGAGCTGTTTTTGATGAAATGTTAAGCAAGAAAAAAGGAATATCATCTTTCATGTTTCGTCTCTTTGTCCCTCAGGTGTATGATCTGGCGAGTCCAGGTGAGAGCATTGACAGTGCGGCGGGATGCAGGCTAACAGACGGTGTGTGCATGACGGCTGCCGGTCCTTCGTGTGGCGTTCACGCCTCCTGCCTCGCCGACTGGGGCTCCTTCAGTTGCGAGTGCCGCCCGGGATACACCGGACACAAGTGTGAGAGAGGTGAGGGAGGTTCTGTTTTGGATAAAAAAAATCATTTGCAAAGCATAGTACTAACCTTCACGCCCCTGTTCACCCTTTAGCTGTTCAGGAGTTCTCCTTCGATTCGGACAGCGTGGTGCGTTTCCAGCTCAGAGGAGGCGGCAGCTCTCCCAGACGCACCAACATCCAGATGCTCCTCCGAACCAGAGCCGCCTCGGGGACCCTCCTCTCTGTGTCCTCCCGGGATGCCAACGAGTACATCATTCTGGAGGTCAGTCTGACCTTCACTTTCAACATTTAGCTACTTTACAGCTACAGTAAATGACCTGTCCACAGCAATATAAACAACTAGCTTACACTGTCACTGAAGTCCCATTCTGGCTTCGACATGTTTAACTTTTAATGTCCTGGTGTCATTAACACTTTCTATAGTGCAAACATGATATCAAGAGCCATGTATAACATTAAACTATCAAGGATTAACAGCAATAATCTGGATTATTTAGCCATTTCATTACAGAAGCAGCTATTTCCATAAATGTAATTTATTCCTTTACAATTGTCACTGTTTCAAATAAATATTTAGTTAGCAAGCTAAATATTTAGCTCAAAACGAAATGTTTATTTTGCAAAACCAAGTATTCGGTTTGCAAATGTAATATTTACTTTACCGATTAGATATTTAGCTCCCAACATCTTATTAAAAAGCTCAAACTAAATATTTAGTTAGCAAAATTTACTTTGAAATAAAAAATCTAGCTAGCAAGCCATGGTGGCTAGCTAAATATTTAGCTTCAAACTAAACATTTAGCTCAGAGCTAAATACTTGCGGTAAAAACCCGGGATTAAACTTAGTCGGTTGTGCCAACCAAAAGAAAAAGGAGGATTGTCACTACCCAACATTGAACATTATCGTATCTCTTTTGAAATGTCTAAACTGTGTAAATACTGGGCAGAAATAAAACCAGATCTAGATTGGATTCTGATTGAACAAGAATTTACTGTTCCGTTCACTCCTACAGAGGTGCTGTCACAAAAAATAGACAAAGTGGGGAATACGTTCCCTAATCCTATTTTAAAGTTTTCTACACAACCAATGTTCTCTTTCCCCATACCTTCGAAAATGTGCGTCCCTGTGGCACAACCCTAAAATTAAACAGTAAATCTATTGGTCGTAGTGCCTAAAGAAAGGTATACGAAGTCTTAGTGATTTGTATGAATATGATTCATTTATTCAATATAACAACCTTAAAGGAAAATATCAGTTGGAGGGCCATAAACACTTGTGGAAATACCTACAAATCAGGGACTGTTTGGAAGATAAAATATATTTCCCTCAGGAGAAAAACCTCATACAGAGTTTTTTTTACAACTACCACTTTTGCTTAGTTAGGCATCAAAATGGTACAATGTACGTTCATGGGTTAAAAACAATAGGCATAAAGGTTTAAAAAGAATATGGGAACAAGACTTTATTTTTCAACACAACTTCCTTAAAAGGTATTATTTTACCCCATCCAACCTTTATAAAATGGGCTTCAGTAAGGATGCTTTATGCTGGAAATGTCATAGGGAAAGGAGTACTTTTTTACGAGCCTTATGGATGTGTCCAATGGTTTCCCCTACATGGAACAGTGTTCTAAGATACATGGAGGGTTAGTTGAAGTGTAAGCTACCTAGATCACCCAGATTGTGCCTTCTGGGGGATAAAAATTAGGTTCCACAATTGGAGAAAGCAACGTTTAGAGTGCTAAACACTGGATTTGTGACGTGTGCCCGCCTTCTTTTAACGCACAGAAAGGAACCTCAGATTCCAACTCTCAAAACTTGGAAAGAGAGAATGATCGGGAATTTATCTAGTGAGAAAATGCTGGGAAAATTAAACAGGAGCATTGAGACTTTAACAGAACAATGGGACAGTATATGCTCATTCATACATGACAACCTTGTAATAGTGTGAAGAACAGCCTGTTCTGAAGTTTCTTATTTGTGCAGTATTGGACCTATACGTTTTTATATATGTTTGTACCTCACTGTTTTTGTTTTTTTAGTTTGTGTGCTGATGTTGATGTTAAAAATGCATAAAAACTTGAATTTAAACAAACAAATCACAGATTGGACGTTTTACCTACAACAGTTCTCATTTTCCAGGTAATTTGAAATCAGTTTTAGTGAAAATATTCTCTCACTCGGCGGTCTGTTAGCTGACAGGTCTGTTAG
Source organism: Apricaphanius iberus (assembly GCA_028564705.1). NCBI lineage: Eukaryota > Metazoa > Chordata > Actinopteri > Cyprinodontiformes > Aphaniidae > Apricaphanius > Apricaphanius iberus. The sequence continues at coordinate 248,001 of JAPXFQ010000931.1, forward strand.
GCTGTCAACTCCAGCAAAGGGTCTTTCTCATTGTCGTAACTTTGTCTTGACATGTTTGCTGAAACGGAGTTTATCATTTTGGATTGCTGCTCCAGGATCAAATCCGATATTCGCAGACTGGTCGTTTCCTCCTCTAATGTTCCTGCGTCTTCTCCTCCTACTCAGATCAGTGAAGGTCACATCGCGGTGCGTGCCAACCTGGGAGACGGCGCTCACTCGCTCCGACTCCCGGGTCACAGGGTGGACGTCGGACAGTGGGTCCTGGTCAGCCTCGGTCGCCACGACAACAAGTTCATCCTGCGCCTGGAGCAGGGAGGGGGCTCCCGGGAGGTTCAGGCTGAGCTGGGGAGACGCAGGGAGATAGTGGTTCATCCGACCAGCCTGACGGTCGGCAACAGTCCAAACGTTGGAGACAGGGCTGACTTTCAGGGTGAGATCCTACTCTCATCAGCATTACGCTGTCAAAGATATTTTCTTTAACTGATCGACTTTACATGTTTTGGGTCTCTTTGTATTTGGTATTTCTATAAAAATGTATTATTTTTAGGTGTTGCGTAATTCAGTTCTTTGCAAAAAGTTTTCTTTACCGACGTTCATCTTTTGTCACATTAGAACTAGGGACGTAACGATATCAATACTATTGATTAGTTAACCGATACCATGAACCAATACTTAAAATGTGGAAACTCTGCAATGATTTATTAGAACATGTTTATTTTTTTACTTCGAATTTTTGTTGTGTCATCATCATTTGTAATAGTTTATCTTTTATATAATTATCCATTCCAGTTCAAGGCATTTTTTGTGTGGCAGAAGTATCATCATTGGTACTCAAGTATCGGTATCATATTGGTTTGAAAAAAGTGATTGCATCCGTAATTAGAACCCATCACATGCTAGTCCAAAGAAGCAGGAGAAACTATATCTGAGCAGCAAATAGTATTTAGTTTAAATAAGATGTACGATTGATTTAAAAACATTTATTGACCTGCAGGAAATATCAAATTGTAAAATTCAAGTATTGTTATACATTGTTTTCTTTTGCAGAAGCAAATTTGCTAATTGTAGCATGCATTTGTATTTAACCTGCCTGAGTTAGTATTTTTGCACCATCCTCTGGGAAATTGCTGTCTCTGGTTTGCAGATTTAAAGGATATTCCAACCTTTCAGTAAAAAAATATATTTTGCCCTAGTCTCCAGAAGTAGACACGTGAGAAAAAGGCAAACAGTTACCAACCCAGTCATTCTGCTGAGCTGGCAGCAGTCAATTTCCTAAACAGCTTAGGTTATTTTAACAAAAACACTTTCTACACTAGTTTAAGCTGCCGGATGCTGTCAATCAAAATGATGGAAAAACAAAAATATTTAGCACCATCTCTAGTTCTGAGCTTTGGATATTAATTTAGATCCTAATATTTTCTATCCACTTCAGTTTTATGCTTTACTTCGAGGTAGTTTATGACATAAAAACCTAACAACAAAATACATTAAACTGTGAGGGAATATTTCAACCCTTTCATTTACAGTATTTGTACATTTGAAGAGTTTGCTAACTGCAACACTTGTTAAAAGGCAAAAAATAAAACAAAAAGTACTTGAATGGCGTTCACACCTTGTTTAACTTGTTAAATAGAACTGGGTATCGATTCAAATGTAAAGATTTGATTCACTTCTCAAGAGTTAGAATTGCTTATTATGATTTGATCCAATCTGTTCTAATTCAGTATTGATAGGGGGAAGTGCTATTAAAAAAATAGTTTTTGAGCTGTTACCTTAAAGGGCCTGTATAATGCTATTTTACAGCTTTCAACTTCTGGGATAGACATATATATGATAAAATATTACTTTGGTGTCATATAGTATTAATTTGCCCTGAAATTTAACTTGTATCCTGGAGTAAATGTTGAACCATGAAGTAAAACGACTCGTTTCTCTATAATCCTGCCTCCTGTGGGCGTTTTCACAGAGATATTTTAGAAAGTAACCCCCCCCCCCCCCCAAAAAAAAAAAAGTGGTTTCAACTGCTAAAACCGGAGCAGCTATGAGCTCTGAGGAGGGGGAGGGTGTGTTTGGAACTCTACCAGAGCTAAGCTGCTCTCCCTGCAGAGGCGGTGCAGACACCTCTAGCACTTCCTAATGGTAACATAGTGATGTAAAATACGTCACAATGTGAACACTCAGTCGTTCTCCAAGAGAGGGCGGTGCAGCTGCTCAGACAGCAGGATTCAGGAGGATTACTCAGACATTTGTGAATTAAGCCAAAAAACCACTCTCGCAGGGAATTTTATGAGACAATTATACTAACAAGTGGTTGAAAACTCCAAAAACTTGATTTTGCATGATAAAGGAGCTTTAGTCCTATGCCTGTAATTCCATGAATCAACACTGGGTGGTGTTACAGTTCATTGTGGGAAACCTTTAACCCTTTCAGAACTTAAAGGACCTATATCCTCCAAAATCAGGTTTTTGGAGTTTTCAACCATCTGGTAGTGCAATTTCTCATTAAAAAAAACAGCCAGAGGGGTTTTTGTCTCTAAGGCCCCGTCCACACTACTGCGTTTTCGTTTAGAACCGTAGAGTTAAAACGAAAACTATCTCCGTCCACACTAGCGTTTTCCCTGCGTATTAGAATTGATCTCCGTCCAAATTAAAACGACTGAAAACGCAGATCGCATGACCATTCTCCAACACCGGGCATACGCGCTCCGGTATAAACAGGAAACAGATTGACCATTCCTCAGATTTGATGAAAGTAGCCAAGCTAACGTACCTGCTAAACATGCCGAAGGCCACAGATGTAATTCGCTTTCCATGTTGCAGTTTCTAACGTAATGTACTCCAGGCTGTTTTTGTATGTTATCTTCCGGGGACGGGTCATGTGACGGGTGGCTGACGAATCAGGGAAGGATACGCCATGACCGATGACACCCAATCATAGAGCCGAGTGTGATCTGCTGCGTCATCGTTTCTAAAGTCCTCCGTTTCAAGACGTCCACAGCAAAACGCCCTCCGGAGTTTCAAAACGAAAAACGGGGTCGGCAGCGTTTCGAAACTTCTCCGTTTTTGGTCTCCGTTTTTGCCGTTTTAGTGTGGATGGGAGGTGCAAACGTAGCAAAAGGTCTCCGTTTTTAAACGAAAACACAGTAGTGTGGACGGGGCCTAAGTCATGCATTTCTGGGTAATCCTCAGTAATCCACCTGCTCTCTGATCTGAGTGTTCAAATTAGGGGGTGGGGGTTACAGAGAAACGAGCCGTTTTACTTCGTAAACATTAACTCCAGGATACAAGTTAAATGTCAGGACAAATTAATACTATAGAACACCAGCGGAAACATTTTATCATGTATATGTCTGTGCCAGAAGTTGAAAACTGTAAAATAGCTTGATATAGCCCCTCTAAAGTGCATTAAATTAAACCATTGTGGAACTGGTTTGTTTTGGTCTATGAAGCGGCAGAACTACATTGTGATAACAGTTTGAGTTGACCTTCATTCTTTTTGCAAGAAAGGCTGTTACTAGCTTATTCTGGTTGACACTGAATTAATTTGGAGTATACATGAATCGAAGTATTGTAAATGCATTTGTGTGTGGTGTGAAAACCATGCTCCTAAATCCAATCATGTGTTGCCTTTTTCCGGTGCAGGCTGTCTGCGGGACGTCCGCTTCAACGGCCACGTCCTCCCTCTGGACGGGCAGAGTCGGGACTTGGTGACGGTGCTGGAGAGGCGAGGGGTCACCCCCAGCTGCTCCAGTGACGCCTGCAGAGGCCAACCCTGTCGCAGCCCGCTGCGCTGCATCGACCTGTGGAGAAAACACCAGTGCAAGTAAACAATGCATGAACGCAAACCCACACAGATTAAATCGAGTATGTTCAGATCTGATGAAACTCACTCATCATGTCTGTCTCTGCTGTCCCCTCCCAGGTGTCCGGGCTCCCAGGTGACGGTAACGGATGACTCTGGCCTCCAGCGTTGTGTACCATCACCCTGTGCTCCGTCCTCCTGTCGTAATGGCGGCATATGCCACGCCCTCTCACCCGACAGTTACCAGTGTCGGTGTCAGGAGGGCTTCAGGGGTCAGCGATGCGAGCTCGGGCAGGTCAAAGGTCAGAGGATGACTGCACTGAGTCCCAGCTCCATCCTCGCCATCAGCATGTGCCTGCTAGTCTTTATAGGTAAGAGAAAAAAGTGGTTAAAGTGAGCTTTAGGACACTGGCTCAAGAAAATCTTGAAGTTTTATGTGACGCTCAGATGAACGTCATGCAAATCTAAGAAAATCCCAACGTGATATAAAAAAATGAATGGGAACACAGAAGTCACCTGAGTGAATTCAATGCAGTTAAAAAACCCAAAGTTTAAACCCGACATTTCCACATACTAGACAAAAATATTTTTTTATACCCATCGGATAAAATTACCAAATAATTTATATGAGATTTCTGCTAAATAAGGAGAGATTTTTCTTTAGAAATGCATGGCCACAATGTGACGCCGTACTTGGTTTTGCTCCTACAGCCCCAACCTCTTCGGATACCCCTCAATACTGGACAAAAACTAACACCAACTAGTGTTCTGTCAGTGGACACAGTTTCATATGAATTTGGTCAAGGGTGTAATGTATGGATCTTTCAATGCAAACAATATGCTTCCTTGTGTGTTGTCCCCATTTGACCATTGGCCTTCGTTAGGTAGGGAATATACTTGCTTTTTAACCTCTCGCAATGACGTATTGACACCAGTAGCAGGCTACTACTGGAGAGTTCCACTAGGGGGCAGAGTACAGAACTCAGACTGGATAGAGTGCCAGATCTGTAGGGGAGAAACTAAACAACAATGGCGACCGTAGAGGAAATAATTAGCTGGTTAATTTTCAGATTATGAAAAAGACGGCAGCAGTGTCGTAGAAGGTATGTAAAAGCAGATTTAACGCTATTGTTTTGTATTACTACTGCTTTTTCCGCCTTTGAGCCTGTGTACCTACATGATCAAATAGCGTTCTACAATCCCCTCCTAGTAGTTACTCGCAGACGTGTCACTTTAATTTCAGAGAAGGTGCACAAACGACGCTTGAAACAAACGCAAGCGGTTGCGGCCCGGCTCGGTCCTGGTGCATGTCGGGCGGGTCCTGGGTGGTCCGGTGTGTCGGGCGGCCGCTGTTTTGGGCCGACGTCCTCTTTGGATTGACTGGGGCACCTCTTCTGGGGGTGCCGAGGTTGTAGAACAGATTGGTGCCGTCCGGTGGATCGGTGGGGACCGTGCCTGGCGCCCAGTCCTCCTGCCGGTTCCAGGACTTCTGCTGGCTGGTCTGTTCGCCTGGTGGGGCTGTCCGGCATTGGCTGGGCCCCTGATCTTGGCGCCCTACGTGGGGCGGGATCTGGACCCGGGAGCTGGAAGATCTGGATGTCCAGGTGCCGGCTGGGCGCGGCCTGGGGAGGGTGTACATCCGCTGTGGCTCTTGCTGTGGCTCCCTGGCGTGTGGGTGTGTGGAGGCGGGCCGGGTATTTGGCGGTGGGTATTGGTCCGGGGTGGCGGCGGCGTGTGTTGTCCGTCGGTTGGCTGCGGATCCTCCTTGCCTGCGGCGGGGGGCACTTGTCGGCTGGTCCCTGGTTGGGGCCCCGCTGGGGGGCGGGGTGCCCCTGGTCCCCGTGGCCTCCGGTTCCTGATCCGGGCCCGCCCTGGCGTGGCCGGTTACCGGCGGAGCCCGTGAGCTCGTCACTGCGATCTCTCGGGCCCCAGCATTGCGGCTGGTGGGTGTTCCCCTGGGGCTTCCATCTGTTCCCCTCTTGGCGGGTGATCGACCCTGCGCTGATCCGCCTGTGGCCTCTGTACTCTATGGGACCCTGGATGCATACATCTCTTGCCTCCTCCATGTCTGTGCCGATTCCTGTAGGACGGATTGACGGTTCCTTACACCAGCTATCAATCACTTGCGTGGGGAAACCTTATTCCGACCTGCATGCTCGCACACACATGGGTGTGGGGACATTGGTGAGGACGGACATATCTTAAGCAGAGGTTATCATCATTAGTTAGTTGTTCACAGAGGTGGAGGACTGGGATGTTTTCTTGTGTTCTTTGTTTGCCTCCCTTTCTTGTGTCGTCGGTTCGCACCTCTGCTGGTCCGGTTTCTTTTCTTCACCTTCTTCCTTTCTTCCTTCTTGTCTCAGTTTAATGTCCATGACGTCAGGAAATTGAACCCACAGTAATCACTAATAAAGATTTTTCATACATATACATCAAGTGGCGTACTACAGCGAAGCTGTAATACTCTGCTTGGGAAAGTAAAACTGTTGGGCTTGTACTTGGTACTCAGACACCAATTCTGAGTAGCATACTGCTAGACAGGACACGTTAAAAAAAAAAAAAAAAAAAAAGAAAGAAACAAACGCAAACTACGCAGGCAGCTATGATAAATATATTTTTGGCTCTATTTCAAATTTGCCCCATCAGCATGCGCAAAAAGCCAGGATTTTGATCACTTTAGCTCTCCCATTCTTGAAGGGAATACCTACCAAATGCAAAGCTGTTTGATCAAAAACTCTAGGAGCAGTTTGATCAAATGTAAAGGCTGCAAATGTCCAAAATAAGGTCAAAAATCACAAGTTCAATCCATGATGGCCATGGTTCAAGCCACACATGTAGACGTCCTTTAGGGCCACTCAAACATGCTGCTAGTGTGCAACAACCCCCGAACAAACCCAAAAGACCTAATTAAGTTAAGGGCTGAAGCTAGAAATAAAAGGAAAGAGGTATATAAATAAAAATTCTATTAAATTAAAAATAAGAAAAAAAGTCTGTTATTTATTCTATATAGTGTATTTTACTTAGTGAGCTGAGTTACTCAAATAATTAAGCTTTTTAATAATATTCTAGTTTATTGCATGTACAGAGATAATATCCCTTTAGGTATCCTGTCTAAAACCGGCAATTCTAACTTGTGCAACAGTCAACTCATCAATAGTTTTTCAATTAGATCTGAAGCACAGAGGTCGGGATCGGCGTCAGAACTGACTTACATAAAAGCTGAACTGCTGACCTGACTGTTCAGTCTAACCTTGGATGGTTGCCTCCCAAAGCAGCTGTTAGATCAGGCACCATGTTTTTTCACGATAGGATCTCATAGCAATGATCCAACATCGATCGGTCTACACATCGGTCTACTCTTCCATAAAGCAAATGCCGTGCTGCTTGGCTAAACTGTAACGCTCTTCGGTTTTGAATACATTTCATTCTGAAATGATCTTTTCTTTGCTTTAAATTGTTTTATCGTCAACTGGTTTGGCCTTTAAAAGATGTACGGTAAATCTCATCTACCTTCTGTCTGCGTGTAGTTGTTCTGGTGGCGGTGACGGTTTGGAATCAGAAAGGCAGCCGCAACAAGTTCAGGAAACGAGGAGTTTACCACATCCCTGCTGAACACCAGAGCTGGGAGGACATCCGCGAAAACATCCTCAACTACAACGAGGAAGGAGGAGGAGAGCAGGACCAGGTACTCAATCACTCACACAGAGACGCACACTGCTGAACATGTTCAATCTATGGCTTTTAAAGTGTCAGTTCATGTCTGCCTGCACCCAGTCAGAATCCCTCACTGGACAACAAAATTATCCAGTAAACAACAGTACAACCTTTGGGTTGAAGCATTCAGTTTATGTTTTTTCTTGTACAACACAGAGCTGTAGGACAGAGTGAAATCAAAGCAATCTGATACCTTGATCAAGGCTGGACTAAAGGCTTCTTTATTATTTCAACAATATTTTCAGTTTGTAAAGTTAAACTCTCAGTGATTTGGCCTGTCATAACAGAAATGTAAATTTTTCAAAGTCATATTTGTGTCCAAGTTGTTTATTCACTCATAAATGTCACACTGTGTAACTAAATATTCAGTTAGCTAAATAATTAGGTTGTAAACTAAACATTTAGCTCAGAGCTAAATAGGAGGAAGTTGTTTAACAAAATAAAAGGTGGGTTTGCAAGTTTTTTATATAAACTCCTGCTGCTGGTGTAGTCACTGCTGTAGATCCTTTTGCTAAAAGTCTGTATTGTCGTTAAAAAAGCTCCCCAATGTTTAAAGCTAAACGTTAGACACGCTGGGACAAATTAAACAAGACCCAACTTTTATTTTGTCTGTCTACTTCTGCTTTTTGGCCAGTAAATTAGCATATTAGCTAGATTTTAGCTCTGAGCCAAATGTTTAGTTCGAAGCTAAATACTTAGCTAGCTATTAGCTTACCAGCTATACCTTTAGCTATAAACTAAAAATGTTACCTGCTAAGTATTTGTTGTGCAACTAAATATGTAGTTTATGGACTAAATAATTAGCTGACGAGGTTAATGTTTAGTTAAAAGTTTTAGTTCCCAAAAAATTAGGGATCAACTTTCTGTGCAGGTCTAAGTAGTAAAGACAGGTTGTCCCATAGAATAAGTGTTTTTTGGATGGCAGTGGAAGCTCATCTCATTAGCTGCTTGGTTTCATCCAGAAACGAGCTGACTGCACTCATGTCTTCAACAAAGCCTTGATTGTAAGGAGATATTTTATTTATGGAGTACATGTCTTTCGTTTCTTCCCTCTCAGAACGCGTATGACATCACGGAGCTGAAGCGCCCTCTGTGCTCCAGTTTGTCCCAGTCGTCCTCCTGCACCACCGCCCCGCTCATCAAGTCCTCTCCGGGTTCCCAGGAGGAGGTTCATCCGTCCGGCTCCTCCTGCAGCTCCGGTGCTCCCTACCTCAGCATCCCTCATCATCACCACCACCATCACCACCATCAGCACGCAGTGAGCGCCGGCTACGTCGGCGACGCCACTTACGCCAACTACTCCTCCCACGCAGGCAGGGACGCAGAGACGAGTGACGCGGGAAGCTGCGTTGGCGCTCCGCCTGCGGCACGCTCCCATGTGGACTTCAAGAGCTACGTGGAGCGAATCATCTGGGAGGCGGACAACGACGGCGGCGCTTTCCCAGCCGACGCCTACCACGTATGGTGCGTTGAGGGTTCTGGGTCGTCGGCAGGAAGCCTCAGCTCTCTGGGGTCGGCGGTGTCCTGCAGAAGGATGCCCGCCGGGGACAGGGAGAAGGAAGAGGAGGAGGAGGATGAAGGAGGTTATGTGTGTGACAGGCTGTCACGGTGGGGCCCAAAGTTTCAGGCTCTGAGTGAGATGTACGACCGGCCACAGCTGGTCCTCACATACAGGGACGCAATAGCCTACATACAGAGGAGCCACAGCCATGACCCCCTGCCTCAGCACCACTAGGGGGAGCCACTCACCCCCAACTACACAATTATAGAGTCAGGAAATGCTGCATTCACACAATGTCAAAAAAAAAAATCAATTTGATTTTAATAATATTGTGGTCCTGTCAGGGATATTTATTCAGTGGAGTAATGTTAATTTAAATTCTAACATGTTAAACAGAAATAAAACAAGCCAGCAGTGCTTCTTTGCTTCTCAGTTGGTAATTTTATGCAATGGAGGAATCAAACCAAAGAAACAGACACGACAGGGATGATTTTAGAAGGGAGAAAAGAACAAAAATACCAAATATTTTTGCATTTAAAGCTACAAATGTCTATAAATACCAGAGCATGCTTTCATTAGTTAGTACTTGGTAGGGATGCAACGATACCGCTTTTTAAAAACCAATACGAGACCGACACGTGGATCTGAATATTTGCCAATACCGAGTAATAATCCTGATACTTCTACCACACAAAAAAATGCAATGAATTGGAATACAGGTTTTATTTTATTTTATACTCTTTACAGTACATCCTGGTGAAATAGATAAAATAAATATATTAATTAAAATTATTGCAGAGTTCCCACATCTTAGGTGTATGTTCATGGTATCCGTTAACTAACCGTTACCAATACAAATACATTAGAACAGTATATGCCCCGATACCGTTATCAGTGTCGGATTAAACAATTTTTTTGTCCCATATTTTCTCTCTTTCAACTCCTAAATTGTTTTATTATTTTATCATGTTAAATAACTTCAAAAAGTTGCAAGTTTAAGAGCTGACTGAAGATTTGATTGGATTTTGTTATTTTATTTATATAAATAGATAGTACAAGTGGACATAGCCAGTGTAGAAAACAGTCTAATCAGTTGAAAACAGTTGTGTTAATATTTATAAATGTTTAAATAATACTTTGGCCATATTTGATAATAATAATAATTCTCATCAACAGGGATTCCTCTGACTTGTGTTTTATCCAAAATCAGGATTCTGGTCTGTTTGGATGCTACTGGTAACCATGTGGACGTAATTTGGTTTTTCTCTAGTATCAGTGATGTTTGAATTCAGCTTGACGTTGTTTCAGTTCAGAGCTTGTTATGAAATAATTAAAATCATATTTTATTCCAAAATAAAATCACTTACTGTTCTCATTTACTGAGTGCATTACACTTTGCTTTTTACTTGACAACAGTTGTTTTAAATGTGAGTTTTAAGCTCCTTATTTTGCCCTGTGCCATGTTATACCTTCACAGTTTTCCATGTTGGAAAAGCAGTTGTCTGGCACAGGACTCACCATATCAGTAATCCAGCAGTTCACACCCACCAGGTGAGAGTGGTTTCATATTTCATACACATTTGTGTATATATGACTAATAAAAAATATCTAAAAGAAGACCGAGCACCAGACAAATTTAGCTGCAGGGACTGTGGGTAATTCTGGGAGGGGGTGCCCAGTAAATAGTCTTTATTTAACTCCTTAGAGTTTTTAAATATAGAACTTTGTCAGTGAATGCATCTTTCAGCAGCAATAAGATCCATAACACGCTCTGCCCTGAAATGAATGACTCACCTGAAACAATGTCAAGCTGAATGGAAACATCACTGATACTGGAGAAAAACAAACTGATGTTACCATGGCAACCAGCAGCATCCAATCATACCAGACTCCTGATTTTGGATAAAATGCAAAACAGAGGGATCCCCTTTGATAAGAAGGGATTTTTCCAACAGCTGCACATGCTGGATTCAAGTACAGCTGTAAAATTAGGCTTTCAAAATATCAAAACGACTCCAAAGTGATTTAAGGATGTTTTATTCCCAATTATGGGCAAAGTATTATTAAACATTTCCAAATATTAACACAGGCTGTTTTTAAGCGGTTGCCTTGTATTCTTCTCTGGCTATGTATGCTTGTACTATTTTACATTATTTAAAGAAAAAATTCTATCAAATTTTCAATCAGTTCTATACTTTTGACTTTTTGTAGGTAATAGATCATAATAAAATGAAATTCCTTTCAGGAATTAGTTTAATGCAGATCTTTGCACATTGGTATTTATTTTTCGTGACTGAAGTGAAACAAACACATAGTGAACCGTGATTTTTGGTCATCCCTAACAAGCAGTGAAGACGAGGGATGGACGCAGAGTTGAGCAGATTTAGAAACACAAAAAACATCGAATCTAAAAGAATTTAAATCAGATGTTGTGTGAATGCAGGAGCTCCACTGCCAGGTGTTAGCCAGTGTTGGGAGGAATTCAAAGACGCGTTCAAGGTTGGTGATTCATCGTGTCTTTCTCCGTTTTTCTGAGACGTGCTTCAGAAGCTTGAGCAAGAAAAATAAAGCACAGAACACTCGTACTGGTTGATTTACCATCTTTACACACAAAAAAACATTATTTCATTAAAATCCGTTCTTTGTGATGTAGTTATTCAACTCAAGAGAGGTTTCTGGGTCGCTGTGCAAAATGGGACTTTTTAGGGTCAACGAGTGTGTTTTCTCTGAGGCTACACTGCCCAAAAATGATGTGAAACATTTTCAAGGTGGCTGGAGGTCAGAGTTGAAATCTCTGAAAACCTTAAAGCCTTGAACATAAGTTATCACAAAGCGTTATATTTAAGCATTTCTTTGATCAGACTGTTTATATTTTGACATTTATGTTCAAAATTTCAACACACAAAGTATTTTCAAGTCCCCCCCACACACACACACACAATTTTGTAAATAAGCATTGACTAAAGTTACATTTTTAACTCCCAGGTTTTAGAAAAAGCTTGTTAGACACTCAAAAAGAATAATTTAATTTATCTTTTCTGCCTTCCTATTGCACTACATGAGGATTCAGTCATCAGACAGAGAAACAGCTTTTTTTAAATTAGAGGGTGAAATGCTTTTTTCAGCCCACAGTGTTTCCACTCTGAAAGATCAGCCTTACTGGTAAATTTTTAAATAAAAATATTTTTCTACTCCCTCAAAGAAGTTCATTAAAGATCCTTCGAGAGTTGTCGGTTCTGCACTGTCGACACGCTAGACTGTTTCCGTCCAAAAACAGCCGTTTTGATATCGTTTATCTAGCTTAAACCACAACAGTAGCAAATCTTGTTTTAGATTTTTGGAGCTGAAGAGGATTTTTCTTTAGCAGTTCTACTGAACCTCTGTTTTCGTTTTAATCTGAATCAAAGCAACCTGTTGCCCATTTGTCATCCAAACACTAAGTGGCGCTAAAGAGAGGCGAAAAGCTACTGAGCTAAACATGTTCAAATGTCAACATTTTGAAAAAGAAAAGAGAAAAGGTGCTGAAATTGGTTTTTATGAATTTAGAAAATGATTGATTTTTCATACAGACTTTTAGAAAAACTAATGTACAACATGTAGCCAATGAAGTGACTATATAATGGTCAGGTGACCTGTAAAATTACTCACATTTTATTTGCGTTTCAAAATGTAACTTTCAGTTCCCAGTAAAGCTGTTGCATTCAAGTCAGGTCAATTTGAGCGAATAAAAATATAATAGAAAGCTGGGTTCAAGGTAGTCAGTGGTCAAAATTATTGGCACTCCTAAACATGACTTAACTTTAATTTTTTTCTTTATGTGAGACCATTAAAATTTTCATTGTTTGGGTATAAATAGGATGTGACTCAGGGGTTCGTTTTTCTTACCTTTAGCTCTTTAAAATGGGAACAGATTATGCACCTCCAATATAGGATGCATTTATTCCCACACCCTTTACACGGGGTGCCGGTAAACATAAATTGCATTTATAGGTATAGTTTTCATTATCTGAACATGGTTGATCTGAATATTAAACTGCAGAAATTGATTCAGTTCTAAAGAAAGCTGGAGAACTCTCATATATTGTGATCCTGCACTATAAAAATCTGCATTCGTTGTGTTTTCTCGACTTTTTTCTCTCTACAAAGTTTGCAACCTAGAAACGAACAACTCAACTGTGAAAGATGTTCTCTGGTCTCCTAATCTCCGATCAACCTATCGGGTTTTTTTTAGTGATCACTTAAGAGTCTTTTTGCGGCTCAGCTGCTGTAACTTCAGCTGCGTAATCAGGACCGCAGCCGTTTGTCTCACCTGCTTTAAAGCGGACGGTAAATTTGTCGTCCTGCGGGTGAGATAAAACAAAACGGCAGTAGAAGATGTTGCCCTTGACGATAGCAGAACGACTTTGTAGAGTGATTTTTATGATCAAATTAAAGGCAGGTGGCTGAGTTTGACCAGAATCAATTTAAAAGGGTTGATTTCTAATACATTCTCCGCCTGGTTTTCATTACACTGCCTGGTGAATGTAGAGCTACAAGGACGGGAAAAGAAGACTCTAGGTCAGGATCTATGTAAGCAAGAGAGCAATCAATGTAGAAAGGTTTATTGTAAAGTCAACTTGGACGCCCCCAGGACAGAAAACTCCAAGGTTTCACCTCATGTCTCAGTCCGATCTACGTTAGTGTGAAAGTTAAATCTTGAAGTATTCTGTGTTCAAATCTCAGAATTCTTTTCTTACAGATGCCAGTAGGAGTTATAGCTCTTTCCTTCAGATGGGGAAACAGGTTTTGTGTTTCTCTTCTGGTGCCTAAAACGAATAGAGTAAAAGATAAGCCCTGAAAGAACAGTGCTTATAGCTATGCATCCAAATGGAGTAACACAGGTGTGTGTGTGTGTGTGTGTGTGTGCGTGTGTGTGTGTGTGTGAATGTGTGTGTTTGTATGTATGAGTGTTTATAGGCTGTTGATGTGAAGCAGATGTGGAGTGGGTTCTGACCTCTCCAGTGTTCAGCATCGGTTTTAAATCCATTGATTTTTGAGGCAGAGGTGTGGATGTTTCCTCGTTCCTGTAGGTTTAAACCGACTTTCTGTGCTGACCAGACTTCAGCTGTGTAACATGGTGTACAAATAAACATTTTATAGCTGCCTATTATGGATTATTCCTTTTGTATGTGACTTTTATTAAAAAATAAAAAAGCATTTTCCCCACTTTGTCTGGTATGTGTGACGCTTCTGTTTTGTTCCCAGCAGCTAGTTACTGTTTAACAAAAGTCCTTTGCTTTATAAATGATGAAGATGAACCTGCATGTTTTATAGATAACGTACAGATTCACCTCAGTAAAAGAGAATATCATTGTTTTATAGGTAAATTCAAGGTTCCTACAGGGTCTTAAAAAGCTTTAAAAGCATTTAACGTATGAATTAAGAAATAACACCTTAGAAAGACTTTTAAAAAGTCGCGGATTTTGTGCTGTTATTCATATATAATTTTTCCTCAAAAGTTTAATTTGTCGACCATGATTAATTTGATAAAATAATGTAGCATAAATGAAGAGTGCCAGAACCAATAACAGAAAACGCAACAAAGCCACAAATACTCAGAAAATCTGACGACTTAAATAAAAGATTAACTTAAAAAGAAATATGTAACCAATGTTAAACAAAACATTCAATTTTTATGCAAACCTCTTGTAGTCCACTGAAATGTTCTTTTATTTTCTACACCTCTGCTTGGGTTGTTGTCGTGTTTGACACATTCCACATTTCCCTGAGAAATAAAGAACACAACTTCAAGGATTTTGTTTTTCTCGGCTAGTAGAGCTGTGTTAATATTTTATATAAATTGTGTTAAAATTGTCTTAAAAAGCCTTGAATTTAACTTAAAGTGACAGTGTGTAGTTTTTGCAGTACATCTTGGAAAATAGCCATTAAAATATTATGTAATAATAATTACGTAAAGTAGATTAATTGCAAAATATTGGCGATATTGTAAAATATGACTTTAAAAATCAGTTTTAAAATACTTAGTCCTCTTTTCAGGGGAAAGCCATATTAGATGACGTCTTTACTTCTACAAGAGCCCGGACGGACAAAGCGCACGGAACAAGCCCGCTGTTAAAACATTGATTTTCCCCTCAAAATGCAAAAAAAGTTTCACCATAAATACATTTTTACCTCTTCTCTAGTTCCAAGCGATGAAAGAGAGACTGATGTGCTCGTCATGTTGCTGCAAATAGATCATTCTCAGGGAATTGAGCGTTTGAAAACAGCACTAGTTGGACCTCTGTTGTTGAGTTTCTTACTCGAAGACACAGATACCGCATGCTTGTGATAGTTTGGGTATGCACTGCCCCCTACTGGCCGAAAATTACACACTGTCCCTTTAAAGAAACCTCTAGGAACCCAGTTACTACACACAGATATATATTTCAAGCATTTATTTCTGTTCGTTTTGATGATTTTGGATGCTGCTGATGAAAACCCCAAATTTATTTATTTTTTTTACTGAGGAAATCTTTTTATTTATTTATATTTTACTCTATTTTTAATGTATAAATCCCTGTCTTAGTGTAAGTAGTGAGGATAGTAGTTCATGTAGAAAAAACAAAGCCTGCAGTTCATCGTATCTCTGATAAGTGGTGTAGGATACCAGCTGACAGACGTCAGAGCAGCAAGATACTGTGGGGCAAAGAACGTTTTTGGCAGCCTCAGATCGTGTAAGTTATCACTAGGTAAGTATGCTTAAACTGTAAAAGGCAGGGTGTAAAAAAATCCAGCAAATGACAGTGTATGAATTTTAAAGAATTTATTTGTACGATGGTGCAGAAAAAAAGTATTTAGCACCTACAAATAGGCAAAACGTCTGGGGCCTGTTTGAAATCATTATCTGAATAAAAAACATCCGTCTACACCTTCAAACAGTCAGACTCCAACTTCCACCATGGTCGGAGCTTTCCAAGAACACCAGGGACAAGATTGTGCACCTGCACAAGATTGGGATGAGCCAATCTGCAATAGTCAAGCGGCTCGGTTAGAAGAGATAAAGGGTTGGTAGCATTTCTGCAAAAGGACCAGGGCAACTGATCCATATTAGGGAAAGGATCTATCATGAGATTTTGGACACACACAAAAAACCATCAGTGAGAGCATTGAAGATGAAACATGGCTGGATCTTCCAGCATGACAATCAGGGCCGGCCCAAAGTCTTATGGGGCCTTATGGAGATTTTGATTCAGGAGCACCCCCTTTCTATTGATTTCTATCGACTTGGTCTAATCTGGGAAAGTAGGCAGAGTTTATTTGGCTGATCCTAAAATCAGAGGTAATTGTTAATATCAGCTGAGACAATCTGAAGATCAAACAAAATCGAAAAGTTAAATTAAAGCATCAGATTGTAACAATGGTTACACAAAAATCAAACAATGAATTTTAAAAAGAAAGTTTAATGTAATTTAATTCAATTTTTTAATATAATTAACATTATTTCTAAACTAAAAGGTACAGTATATATATATATATATATATATATATATATATATATATATATATATATATATATATATATATAATAAGTAATACCAATGCTTGGTGCTTTGCTATCAGTTTGCTGAATTTCCCCGCTTTGTGACAAGAAAGGCTTATTCTATTCTATTCTATTCTATTCTTTTCTAACTCTGTGAAATCTCCAAGGCTCTCGGGTCACAGCTGGAAAAAAGGTGGCATAATAGTCTACAGTCTGACACTGCCACCTTGTGGTGATACAAGAGTACTTTTCTTGGATTTTAAAAAAACTACCAGGAGCTTAACTAATAACATTTATTCCATTACTCAGCTGGGTTCACTCTTTATAGTCCCTTTAATAATATTTTTGTTGTTACTGAAAGCTTAGACTCTATTTTATTCAAAAATGATTAAAAATTTCATGCTAAGCTACAGCAAAAAGACTGCTGCCAGATCCGCTAAAGGCCTTGGTTGGTTGCAAAACTATATTTCTAATTTATGCAACTCTGCGGAATACGGCAACAAGCTAAATTTAACTTAGGGGTGGAATATCCCTTAAATGTATCACATGTAAAGTGTCTCTTAATGTCGTATTTTTTGCTTGTATTGTAGTTCTCTCCGACTCAAATAAAGCTCCTCTAACTGCCTTGTTGTTGAAAGTGTGCTATAAAAACCAAAGTTGCCTTTATTTGTTCAGGGTCTGTTTTGCATCTGAATCAAAGACCAGCTTAAATGAGGTTAAAATGTTGCATCCTTCTTCCATGAAGACCAGATTTGTGGGGTTGAGTTTATTCGGGGGTGTAATGGAAAAAGGGGGTAAATATTAATGTATCACACAATCTTCAGATATTTACTTGAAAACATTTTTTAAACGTTTTTTTTTTTTTTTTTTTACTTCACAGTTATGTTCTACTTATGTGTTGGTTTGTCACATAAAATCACCAATACTAAACAGATCATTTGCAGTAAAAAATCTTCTAATTTTAATTTGTTAGGCGACACATACACTAGAATCATCAAAGAGCTTAGATGAAGGAGACAATAGGAGGTTATCCTGCTGTGAGGACCGATTTGACCACTGCAGCGTGACAGAAAACACATTTTTGGAGACATATTTCAAGAGATATTTGATATTTTAACAGGTTTCAAGGATGAATTACATGTAATACAACATCTTGAAGCTGTTAGGCCGTATGGGGACTCCCTCGTCTATTGTTGGGGATTAGGTTTAGAGGTTTAGTGTGAATTAAAGTTTGGCTCGGAATATACTTTTAATGGTTCAGGTTAGGAATGGAGGCAGTTATGAAAATCTATGGAAGTCAACACATGAAAATAAACCAGGCCATCACAATGCTCACATTATTATATACCAGGGGTGGGGTTATTACGATTATGATTGGGTAAAATAGATCACATTAGGTTTAGGAACTGATTCCTGAATATTAGGATTAGAAAAGTAGTTAAATTAGGGTTAGGTAATGTTCCTTGAATGTTAGGATTAGGTCATTGCAGGGCTGGCCCAAAGTATCATGGGGCCTTAAACAGATTTTGAGTTGGGGCGCTACCCACAATAACAGCACTTAAATCAAGATTTGGTCTAATCTGGGAAAGGAGGCAGAGTTAATTTGGCTGATGTTAAAAATCAGTCAGAGGTCATTGTTAGTATTATCTGAAACTCAAAATAGAATGATTAAACTAAAGCATCAGATTGTAACAATGGTAACATATCCATATTATTAATTTAATTCAAAATGTTAAATATAATGAACACTTTCTGTAAATTAAAAGGTAATGTACATACATTAACCCTTTAAATTTATTTATTTTTGCAACATTTAAAAATTGTAATAGAATTTAAAACAATTGTTACAAAAAACCTGCCTAGTTACTACACAAAAATTTAAATCATTTTAAATGTTAATTCTAAACAGAAACAAAAGTAGCCTAAATCAAATGGAATAATATTCACATTTGTATAAATTTTAACATCTGTAGTCCGTGTTCAACATTTACGGGGACCCTCCACTCCATTCTCTAGTTTTTTTCAGCGTTGCTCGACCAGGACAGCAGGGGGCGCTAAGTTTTCATGGCGTCTCCTCCTACTATCACGCAGCGCCGCTTCTGTTTTTTTCTAGGCTTCTGAACGCATTTCTTCTTCAAGGAGCAATGAACGACAGAAAGTAAGTTTTGATTAAGCTGTAAAGCTTTTTACTATAGGTTTGGATTACAGAATACTCTAGAAACACATGGAAACAAAACACAGCAGCCTTTTTTCTTTTTTTTTTTCTACACCACCTTGTGTTCAAAATTGCCAAAAGAACAGATTAGATTAGTTTTCCTTTCAGTATAAAGCATATAGTGGCCATACACCGCATTAACTACTGATTACAGCGACTGTAGAGCCCCGTTCTGGTGATTCGATATTTGGTGGTTACTGAAACTGAACAATCAGATGCAGACGCTCTCAGTCGACAGATAGTGAAAAGTTAGGCCTCTACTCCGTGTGTTCTTGCGTAGGTGACTGAGAGCCGTTGCGTTGGCGGATAATGGCGTTGTGTCAATCAGTCTCCCTCAAAACGCAGAAGCATAAACTAGGCTTAAGCAACGGCTTAGTTTGCTTTGCCTCAGGCCGGCGTTCTGACTATGTGACGTAAAATCGAAAGTGCGCATGAGCAGTGTGCAGAGTAGTATGGAATGTGGGGTAACACAGAAACCACAGAAACACGAACACCGGCTCTGGGTAATGTTTGTATTGAATCAACCAGGCTAGCCAATCAGAGAAGAGAAAGGCGGAACCTTTCCCCCTTAACAGGTACGGTTTTAATATTCACCAATGGGATGGGAGAGAGTTCTGTGAATGCTTTAAGTTACGTTTTTAAAAAAAAAAAAAAAAAAAAAAAAAAAAAAGTTTAGCAGCTTTAATATTTTTACTAAAAAGTAAATCACCAAAAACAATGGCCAGAAATATAAAGACACTTCTAGTTTGTCACAAAAAGAAGGTACATTTTTGGGTTGAGATGGACTGTAACTACACCCTCTATACACCTAGGCTATAACTGAACAGCTCTACTGCTGTATCTTCCGAATAACCCACATTGGAAATAATTATTCTAGCCGCATTTAAAAAAAATAATTCAAAAATAGAATAAAGGTGACAAGTCTGCAGAAGACATTTTAAAAAGAAACGCTATGATTAACTCCCTCGTTTTGCCTCAACCTCCCGACAAATAGGATCAATAATAACTGAACACCAGACTAAGTTGACTTGACTCATTTATTTAAAACAATAAAGGAATTTTTTTTTTCTTCAATTGCTCTTTTTACAAAAACATACATTCAACATTTATACAGTTCACATGGTTCATGTGTTCACTGCTGAGATTTAGTCACAGGTTCGTTGGATTTCCATGTTTTGGCTCACTCCATCTTAAATTAAGTTCATGTAGAGACACCCCCATTAGATAAAAAGGCACTGAAGACATCCTTATTTACATTTAATTCCAAACCTGGAATGAACAGATGTTACGGAGCAGAACTCATAAATACCTTTTTGCCTTTGGCAGCAAGTGACCAGACTTCAGCAAAATCACCGGAAGATTTTACATATGAACATTTTCCTTTACTTACTAAGGCTTATTAATAAATACAAGCACTTAAAACTTTGCACAATTGTCAAGTTTCCCAGGAATGTAACAAAAAAGGGTTGCAACCAGATTGCAACAGTTTATTTAGCTACAAGCAGGTCAGGCACATAAAACAGATTCATTCCGATGGTTCTGGTAGCTATGAAATGCTTTCTACTTAAAAAAAAAAAAAAAAAAAATCTAGAAGTTTGTAGACAGCAATGCTCATTTTAAAATGAGAGTCACATTTCTATTTGTACCCGTTTAAAATGGAATGACTGTTGTGGTTTGATGTGTAATATATATATATATATATAAAAAAATAAAAAGCGGGCATTTCTCATTTCCTGAGAATCGACCGAAGCACCATCAGAAGGCATCCAAGCTTCAATTTTAGGGCAAGCACCAGTGAAACTCCCAGATGGCGGCTCACAGTGATGAAAGATGTTAGATGAAAACTGCTTTATGAATGCAGCTGCTCCAGCTAAAATGTAATACTTTGAGAAAAAAAATTAAAAAAAAAAAAAATTACAGATTTAATCGTTGATCACCAGTTCCTTGACTGGTCTTCGCTACGGCTGCCAGGGGTCAGAGCTTAGTGTTAAAACAAGCGTAAAAACTCTCCAAATCACGTCCTGCTCGGCACGCTGCGCTCTGTCAAGTTGTCCCGAGGAGAGGTAGTGTGTCCAGCGGGTCAGACCCCCATCAGGGGTTGGTTGACTTTTCTGTGCTGCTGGGCGGGGTCAGCATCTTTGCCATGGCAACAGGCGACAGCTGACATTCGGGGCTGTTGATTTGATGATCCTGAGCTTTTCTCTGGAGGAAGACGGGAGTAGGGAATACATTTGTTACCAGTTGGTAAAAATCTTACATACCATGTCTATAAAAGTATTAACCCCCTTGGTTGTTTTACTCTCCGACTGACAATTTACACACAAAAAAAAAATAAAACATTAAAGACGGACCACTTTTCTTCACTCTGCTACTTTTCTCTTCTACTACTCTCCAGTTACATCATTTCAACTGGTAACTTTGTTTTCTCAGTTAAGTGCGTGTGCCAACTTTCCAAGATTATTTTGCTACATTTGATTGTTACAATTCGATTTGATCCAGGTTGATATTGATCAATGTTTTTTTTTTGAGCCATTATCTTAATTATATGCCTGTAATTGAATATGCCTCATCACTGGGTAAGTAACAGTTCACCGGGGGAAACTGTATTTACCCTTTCAGACAAGACTTAAAATGGCCGTCTGGACTTTGCCTTCCTATTTTTAGTTGTAAAAAGGGCAAACTATTCCAAAAAAATAAGGATGGATTCAGAATCGATTTTATGGTTTTTCTTCAACACAGCCCTAAAAGTAACATGTAATGTGTTGGCAATAGAAGTATAATCTGGGGAGACCATGTTTTGATTTCTATGAAAGACTAAGCTTGGCCCAAAGCTGAAACACTTTAAATATGTTAAAATAAAAGATTCATCAAGTAAACTAGGCATGTCACGGTTACTGGTGTAGCAGTAAACCGCGGTAACAATGTTGACGATAATAATCACAGTTGTGTTTAAAAAAAGAAAATATCTTTGTGGATTTCCAGGGCGTAGGCATGGTGAGCCTTACCAGCCACCGTCTCGTTGTTGAAGTTGCCACACATGCGCCCCCTGTAGTTTACAACCAGAACTTTCTGTAAGCTGGAATAATGGCCGGAGAACGGCAGCGCTCAGGACATTTATTAGCTTTCAAAGAAGACAAAGTTGGAAGTAGGGACATATTTGGGGTGTTGGAAGGGTGTTATGAGTTTAACTTGCTGCCTGATGACATTTTCTTAGAATTTGCACAACTCACTGGGAGGAGACAAACTGAGGACAATATTTTCCCAAAAGAGGGTTTTTTGTAGTTGTCCGAAAATATTACACGTTTCTGGCACTATAATTAGTACATGTAATACCCTTGAATCGATCAACAGTTATCAAGAAATATTGGAATCAATAGCAAATATACCTTCAACTTCCTATAATACGGTATATCGGATGATGAATTTCTAGCCAAAAGTTTTCTTTTGATTTAGCAACACAAAACAAATAAACAGATGGAGGCAAAGTAGGGATGCAACGGGACAGGATAAAGTACCGGACCGTTTGGTAAGCCCTGCACGGGACAATCCGTCCTCCTGTACCGCGGGACTTCGGTACTGCCATTGATTTTGTGCTGGTAATTACTTACTGCCGGCCCGACGTTACCACACTACGCCGCGCTCCCAGACACAGGTGCAACAACCAGCTCGCTGTTCCCCGCTCCAGCAGCTGGTTGGCATAGAGACACAACGTCCTCTCCACAATGCGCGCATCACGGAGCAGTGAGGAGCCAAAAAACAAAACAAAAAAAACAAAAAATATGTACACGGGTCGGTTGCGCTTTTTTCTGAAATCAGCCCTGGTGTGAGGCGCTGCAAAAACTTGAGCGCTTTCTGCCCGGACGGGCTCCAGCATTCAGCGGCACCGGGTTGCGCTGTGTTCATCTCCTCTCTACAGTGACGGAGCGCGAAGCAAAGAGGAGATGTGCTGCGCTCCATTCATTGATGCACACACAGATGCCCTTTGAACAACAGGCACACGAAGAATACGGACCGTACCGTGGGCTACCTGTACCGTTGCACCCCTAAGGCAAACTCATATGTATATGGATATGAATAGTAGAATAATGATAATGATTTGCATGCTCAGCCCTCATTACTGTGATGTGAAAAGTTACACTTTTGATAAGGCTTTGTCTGTATTATTTAAATCTATAATAAATGCTGTTAGACTTTTTTAAAACCATTTCAGTTTCTGTAGGACCATCAATGCTTTGTAAACATATTCAATACCCTTAACACAAAAAACCCCAACAAGAAACGCAATAATACTGAAAACTGATCATTTTAGTCACAATAACCTCGACAACCCTAAAGTAAACAGAAAATAATTGAAGTGCTCCTGCTTTATGTGGTTGGAAAGACTGCACAAAACTTCAGGTGGTTGATTTGTGACATTCTGCCATTAAATAATTAATTTGAAAAATCCCAATAGATTTAATTCTTCTAATTAGGAAATAAACCCAAAACAATAGCTCAACTTTTAAGTCATACATGACAAAATCTAGCTATGTCATCAAGCCATATTTCCCAGCCCCAATACATTGTTATCCAATTAGCATCCAGCCCTACAGTAGGTTTGATTTTTATTAACAAGTTTTTAACTTTCAGATCAAAAACATGAGAAAAACTATTGCCTTTATTCCATCTGCCATGATTGGTCAGAACACTCCAGCCTATGTACTTCAGTCTAAATGGCCAGAATATTGTTGAGTGATAAAGAAAACATTTTTTTCTTCCTCACCAGAAGGTCCAGATACGCCACGTGCGTCTGGATGTTGTGCCGGTCGTCGGCTTTGACTTTGGGGAAGTTCTTCAGCTGGGGTTTGGCTTCAGAGCGCAGCGTGTCCATGAAGGGATTCATCCACTGGTAACAAGGGGACACGCTTTCCCAGGTCAGGCCTGTGAGACGGTTAAAACGGACTCCTTTATGGACTGGAATATTAAAACAATACCAACTAAATGTGCAGAGAAGGAGAGAGCGTGGTGGTTAAGGTGAGCAGACCTACCAGACACCTTGTGAACAACGTCGAACGTAGAGAAGTGGCAGAAGGCAGCAGCGGCAAGAACACTGTAGCTGTAGTCCAACGAACCGATGTCCATCATACACAAATCCAACAGCTGCAACAGATAACAGAAGGCACACTGAATATCGGAAACAGATTTTTACATGTTATTTAACAGGCAGAGCTGTGGAGATACCTGTGTGATGTGGATGTACGTCTCCTGAGAAAACTGTGGCTCCAGGAAGTTCTCTCCGTCTTTCTGGGCTTCCACCTGAACGTACAACTTCAGCCAGGAGATGGGCGTCTCGGGACACAGGTTCCAGTCCAGCGCCTGCAGGAAGACGTTCGCGTCAGCACAGGAGAGACAGAGCAGACAGAGACAACCTCTCCGTTCAGCAGGCGGATGAGAAAACAGCAGACGTACCTTTAATATGTGAAGTTCTGTGCGCTGAATGTCCCACATGTCACAGGCTCCGTCCGTCACGTAGGCAAACTCAAAGATTTTAGGTGGATAAATTTCCTGAAGAAAAAAAAACATTGTATAGACGCTGCATAGTAAAACCGTATACCGATCGTTCTACGGGAATATATAAAAACAGAAAGTAAAGGCTTACTTCTATCTTTGAGGCGATGAAGAGCGATGTGATGCCGATGAGCTGTAGGTAATCCTTGTTGACGTTCTCCTGAGTCAGCATGAAGCGATCAAAGTAGTCCTGGGCCAGGTAAGCCGTCTGCCTGTGGAGGCTGTACACCTCACTCACCTGTACACAGAAACACAAAACTACGTTAATCCTATGACAAACGTCACGCTACACATTTTTATTGTCTTTCATTTTGACCAAAGGGGTAAAAGAAAATAAACTATCAGTCCATAACCTGTTTTTTTTATTATTAGAACATTCAATAGTAGGGCTGTGTTGGGGGGAAAATAATAAGAAATTAGGGATGTCCTGATCCCAAGATCAGGTTGATATTTTTTTTTAATTTTCAGTGATCGGAGATCAGCTAAATTAGCTGACGAGTCGTGACAATTTTTACGAACATAACTCCTAGTTACATTTGATGGTGATTGTGAAATAATTCAAACGTCCACAGAGGCGCAAACAAGGACTCTTAATTACCACAAATCAGCATAGCAGATTAAACAGTTCTAATGTGTGTAAACCTCAACAGTCAATCGTTAAATTGTTATTTAAACTAGTTAATAAAAAGGCATAGAAACTCACCTTCTGGCATTTACACACAACATACCAAAATAATTTACCACAATAACAGTAACGCTTATTTGTCTCATTTCAGTTTTATAAATTTCAAAATTAAAGGCAAAAATATCGTTTCGGGACTCTAAATCGGATTGAGGCCGAAATTGCTGATCGGGAAATCCCCATTCTGACTTAATCCGTTAATATTAAATAATAATAAAAAAGGTTCAACACTTTGCCCTTTTTTATACAGCTAAAAAAGGGTTTTAAAATCCATAAAGCTGTTTTAAGAATTAGTTATAAAAACGCTGGGTAACAGCTTACCAGGCAAAACTGTATCAATGCCAAGACATTGCATTACATACATACACATGTTTTAATAGCATATGACCCATAGATCAAACCAGATCAGATTGAATCGCTCGTGATAATCAATTCTAACTCTTAAAAATCGGATTCGATTCTCGAACTTTGAATCGACACCCAGCACTGTTAAATAGTATTTATCTTTTATTCATTTGAAACAAGCTGAAAAGATTAATATATATAAAAAAAATTGAACGATTACCTTTAAAATACCCACAGTTCACCTGCTGCGGCCTGAACAGTGTCACAACGTTCTCCTGCTTTGCATGGAACTGAAATGCTCACAAATGCTACATGGGTGTAATCGAATAGTAGGATCTCTGCAGAGGTTGGGGATTTTTTTTTAAAACCAGACAGACGACTTTTCAATGGCGGTTTAGATGTTCATAAAACATGTAATACACGCCGTTAACGAGGACCCCTGTACTATAGTTTCAAAGACGTTTCCTCTTGAGCTCGGTTCTCACCTCCAGCAGCCAGTCCAACAGGATCGCCCTCATCTTCGGCTGCAGCTTGGGATGCCGCTGCAAGTAGCTCTTGTCATGGACGTACTTCAGCTCCTTGTTGAGCATTTTGATCCACACGTCATCTGAGCTCGCCCAGCTGGATGACAAAAAATAAAATCAGCCATTTGCAAACCAAAGAATGAAAATGAGGAATCAAATGACGAGCAGTCTTGGGGTAAGTACTCTGAAAGAGCCCAGTAGTCGCTGGGGGGAGCAATGGTTAAGTCATGCTAATCAGTTATTTAGAGGGAAATGAGCAGACATCGCCCAAGAACGTGTTTTGTAAAATAAGAGTTGACGGTGAAGCAGCTTATTGCAAAAAAAACAAATCTGCTTCATCCACGTCATTAACTTCTGCTGCTGTGGCCTTCTATCTCACACAATAATTTTATATCCGAACAAAAAAGGCAGGACCTTTGGTCTCAGTGTGATGCTGTAAAACCGCCTATGTTACCTGAGGCGAGGGATGGGGGAGGCCTTGATGAAGAGGTTCTTGAATCTGTACTGCTTGAAGCCGGACGGGTGCGACGGTTCCAGCTCTTTGTGGGGAGTTTCAATGAGAATGCAAGGACTGGCGCCATCCTCCGACCAACACTTCTGGGAAGAAAAAAAACAGGAACACAGCAAGCTTTAATTCAGGTCTATTCAACTTAAATTCAAGGCTTTTTAAAATGTCATTCATCTAAAAATTCATAACCATTTCAGAGCCCTACCAGTAGAGAAAAACAAAATTCTTGAATTTGACTTAATTTCTCAGGGAAATGTGTTAAAGTTAACAAGCCAAGCAGGGGTGAAAAGCAACAAACATTTCAGCCACCACAAGACGTTTGCCTAAAAATGTAATATTTTAACATTTGTTAAATTTTTTTTATGGTTAATCTTCATTTACTGAAGTCGTCATGTGTTCTGAGTATTTTGACTTTGTCGGGGCTTCGTTGCATTCTCTATTATTGGCTCCGGCACCTTTCATGTATGTTACATTATGTAAATCCGACTAATCGTGGTTAACAAAATAATTTGAGGAAAAATGCAATACGAATATGTTAAATGCAGCACAAATTAATATCAAAATTAATTAGGTGGACGCTTTTTTAAGACCCTGTAGGAACCTTGTGCGTACAACACGAAGAAATTCAAGTGGAAATAAAACTGTGCCAGGAAACAGATTGGAAACATTTGGGTCTTTTTCAGCGACTGGATTTTTACTTCAAGGTCATACGAATTCACCTATAATAAATCATTTACAAGCTTTAACAGTGAAATAACAGAGTATTAAGGCCACTGTAAACAGAAAAATATTTGAGTAAATTTCCAAAAAAAAAGAAAAGAAAAGAAAAAAACTCATAAGGCATTCTGAGATTAAAGTTGTATTTTTAAAACACTAGGAAATTCTGTCACAAAAGTCATAAAATTACAAGGTAAAAGACAGTAATTTTGAAGTCAATTTCAGATGCTTTATCGAGAAAAAAAAAACTAAACTAAGATATTTCCAACATTGTAAAGTCAGAAAATTGTAAGAAAAAAGATGTATGCCTTCAATCATAGAAATGTTCTAGTTTTTTCCTCGCAATTTTTCTGCAAAAATTATGCTTTTTTTCCTACAAAATATCTTATATTATATATATAATATATTAATCTCAAATTCATTCAAAATTTATAAATTTGTGACTGAGAATTTATGAGTTTTTCTGGAAAATATGCAATTAATCTCAGAAATTCAATTTTTTTTTTATTGTAATTTTACTACTTTTTGACAGAGAATATCAAAGGTATTTCTGGAAAACTTGACTTTAATCCCAGAATTTCTTAGTTTTATTGGGCGGAAATTTTCTTCTTTTTTTTTTTATACAATGGCCCTAATACTCCATCGTGCAATTAAGGATGTTTTTTGTTTATTAAAACAAAAAACTGTTTATAGATGTTCAAAATTCAACCAGGCATCAGGTAGATTTTAGAAAATGTTTCCTGTCTGACTAAATGTTTGTTACAAAAAGGACTTTTACTAAAGTCCAACCTGCCACAAAAACGTTGGGTTTTTTTCAGCCCAACTGGAAAATTTCTCTTTCTGGATAAACAGTGACCTCTCCTGTTAGAAAGGCAGTACTGCATCATCACTCGCCATCTCTAAAACACCTGAACATATGTCTTCGACGGGACCAGTTAAAATAAAATTTATAAATATCCAAATGAAGTCATTTTACAATAAATTACGACTTGAGACAAAAAAAAAAGCAGTTTACTGATGTGAGGGTGGTACAAAACGAAGATAGCACAGTAGTAAAGCACATCCTGGGCAGAGCCCTTATCAGCTATAAACACACAATCATTTGGACTAAACCGACCTGTATTTCATAGCTCTGTTTCTTGGCTGCAGGTTGAAGCTTCTTCTTAGGCTGAAGAGGAGAGAGGAAAGAGTTGAATCCATCTTCAAGTAAGCCAGCTATAGTATCTATTAAACACTTTATTAATTAACTAGATACAAATGAAAAGACAACAAACCTCAGACTTTCTCTTCTTTAGTGGTTCTCGGACTGCTAGTTCCCCCGCGTTTGAATCCCTGGCTTGAAGCGTGAGGCGGCCGCTGCGCCGTGAAAAAATAAAAACCACACGTTTGGTTCCTCTTATTAACGTCAAATACATATAAAATTTACCAGTACTCAATTTAAGTGTGAAAACGTATTGCTATTCAGATTTCCCTTTTTAGCTCCAAGAATCAATGCAAACACATTATGGAACACAACTAATATGACCAGCAAAGTGTTAATTAGATGTCGACAATACAACTTTTAGAGATGGTTACCTGCGTCTGGACATTGTGCCGATTTATTCCTATAGCTCTCCTGTAGAGAAAAGAAAAAAAGCTTAGAAGTGGGACGAATTGGAAAATATTTAGACACGCAGGGGTGTAAAATTAGGATCATACTGGCCAGAGATCCCAACAAAATAAGTACAAATTTTAAAGGAAAAGTCCTGACTGGGGAGAGATTTGATTTTCCCTTTATAGACGAGTCAAGTCCAATTCATTTAGTTAATCAAAACTAAGAACTTCCACCATTTTTTTATATCTCAAACCACATCTAAATATGTCTTGATACATTTTGAGTTTGTAACTCCTTAATTATCTGTTGGACCTCAACCTACTTCCTTGTTTTCCCTCCAATATCCTTTATAAAGCTTAGAGAAAATAGGCATGGGTCAAAAAACGTAAGGTCAAACCTCAGAGAAGACAGGAAATTGGTATGAGCCGGTAAAAAAACCTGATCGGTGCATCTCTACACATAAGAGTTACTGATAAGGCTGCTAAGGGTTGAAAAGGCCTAAAAAGTAGATAAAACTGATTAAATTAATGTTAGATAAAAACCCAGGTTATCCTTGGAAACTATTGGTTGAGTGGAAAGAGTTTCTTCAGAACATTTAATGTGAATAGCTGAGTCTGAACCTGATTTTTAATCTGTGGCTAACTTGGAAACAGCAGAGCTAGCCTGTGATCAACAATAACATCTAATAACCATATTAACAATCCATCAGCAGGCGACTAACGCAGGCTGGAGAGGTACGTGGAAATACGGCAGCTCTCCAGCTTATTGAGAACATGTGAAAGTTATTAAAAAGGGGGATAAATAGGGTGAAACTAGCCGACCAGGTTCTGTGAGCTATCATGCTGCTGCCTGGAAGAAGGGGGGCAGACTACTCCCTCCATTTCAGACAAAAAAAGCGCACAAACCCCGCGTTTAAATTCGGGTTTTTCAGTTTTGATGAAGAGGCAAATGTCTCTAAAGATGTTCAGGACAGTTCCAGTCGGCAAAACGGCCAAATTAATGTGTTTTAGAGAGGTTTGAAACTTAAAGACGCGCCAATTTCTACAACGCAGAAGCGGGAGGATTTGAGCCCTGCCTCTTCGAAACTACCCCCAAGTCTGCGAGGGAAAACTACCAAAGAGACCGCTAAACGTGACTGCTATTAACTTTAAACAATTACCACCTGATAGATATGGGGCACAAGAACCACATATGTGAATAGGAGGCAGTTTATGATCCATGTAGCGCCAATAAAGTCGGCTAAACTGCAACTAACGCGGGGCTAATCTGTGAAGGGCAGCTACTGTAATTAGCAAACTAACAGCTAACTAGGTCAACAGTAACCAATTAAACCCACATATATGGATAAACTAGTGATCAGCAGCTTCAGCCTGAAACCCTGGGATAATAGTTTTTGTCTAAAGTAGCAGCTGAAAAGCCAGCTGGGACTCTGAAAACCGGATCTTAAATGCTAAACAACCCCAACTAATGCTTAACGCTCTCAACAAGCTCTGCTTTCGGGGTCAAAATGCTAAACCCAGCAGTTATAGGGCAGATATATCAAGATTCGTCAACCTGTGTAATACAGCAAAGCTGGACTTAAAACTACTAGGACAGGAGTTCCTCTCTTGGCCTAACAGAAAGTCACTCGGACCCCAAACTGCGCTTTAATATTCCGCTTTTCCAGCAATTCTTTAAACTAAGCTCCCCGAAAATGAGTTATCGTTCCTGGATTTGTTCTAAAACTACGTGGATATATGAGTAAACCTCCTCAGAGGCTCGAAGCTCTTACCTCCTCAGCGAAGAATGAATGAATGCATCAGCTGTGGCGCCGGCGCCAATCCTTATATCCGCGTCTGCCTGCCGGCGCCAGTGCGCATGCCCGTTCCCGGTTAACACAAACGCGCTAACTGTTCAAATCTGAACTGGGATTTTTTTTTTTTTTTTGCATACGCGCAAAACCGAGCGGGTAAAATCGGGTCCCCCTGTCTTTACCTCGACCTATAACCTAAAAAAACGACCTCAGAGAGCAGCTCGGCGGACGTTTCGTCGTGTTTTATCCGTGGCTTTGTTGCTTCCCAACGGTCACTGAAGGGCAGCGACGCTTTTTTTCACGTAAACCAGATTTTCCGCTCGTCGCGGTTGAATTTTAACGACGCAGGAATCCCTGAGGCAGCGACAGGCAGCGGAGAGAGACGGCTTTGACGTTGTTTGACGGAGATATAGGAGTATTTTAAAGGGATGTAGAAGCCGCTTCCGCTCACAGGTACCGCCTGTGGGTGGGGCCAGTGTGACGTCAAACCAATGAGAGACCGAGCAGTGACAACCGCGTGCTCCTCCTGCAGAATGTAAACAAAGTGAACACGTGGGGCGGCTGTCAAGCACAGACGCTCATTTATTGACATAAAAATATGTACCGGCACATTTAAAAACAGCTTGGCAGCTGAATAAAGTGTTGTACAATTTAGCATGAGGCAAGAAGCGAACAATAAACAAAAGCAGAGCTGGGTAGAGAAGCCAAAAATCGGACTCAAGTAAGTTTTACAACATTTTTATTTTTCAAAAAGCCTAGAAGTGAACAACAGCCGTCCAAAATGACTCGAGTAAGACTAAAATAGTATTTGCTACATATGGTGCGGTTATGAGCAGATTCTGGATATTTTCAAGACTAAAATAAACAATACAAATAAATACAGTCGTGGCCAAAAGTTTTGAGAGTGACACAAATATTAGTTTTCACAAAAATTGCTGCTAAACTGCTTTTAGATCTTTGTTTCAGTTGTTTCTGTGATGTACTGAAATATAATTACAAGTACTTCACACGTTTCAAAGGCTTTTTATCAACAATTGCATGAAATTTATGCAAAGAGTCACTATTTGCAGTGTTGGCCCTTCTTTTTCAGGACCTCGGCAATTCCACTGGGCATGCTCTCAATCAACTTCTGGGACAAATCCTGACTGATAGCAACCCATTCTTTCATAATCTCTTCTAGGAGGTTGGCAGAATTAGTGGGTTTTTGTTTGTCCACCCGCCTCTTGAGGATTGACCACAAGTTCTCAATGGGATTAAGATCTGGGGAGTTTCCAGGCCATGGACCCAAAATTTCAACGTTTTGGTCCCCGAGCCACTTAGTTATCGCTTTTGCCTTATGGCACGGTGCTCCAAGGTGCTGGAAAATGCATCGTTCTTCACCAAACTGTTGGATTGTTGGAAGAAGTTGCTGTTGGAGGGTGTTTTGGTACCATTCTTTATTCATGGCTGTGTTTTGGGGCAAAATTGTAAGTGAGCCCACTCCCTTGGATGAGAAGCAACCCAACACATGAAGGGTCTCAGGACGCTTTACTGTTGGCATGACACAGGACTGATGGTAGCGTTCACTTTTTCTTCTCCGGACAAGCCTTTTTCCAGATGCCCCAAACAATCGGAAAGATGCATCATGGGAGAATATGACTTTGCCCCAGTCCTCAGCAGTCTATTCACCAAACTTTCTGCAGAAGATCAATCTGTCCCTGATGGGGTTTTTTTGGAGAGAAGTGGCTTATTTGCTGCCCTTCTTGACACCAGGCCATCTTCCAAAAGTCTTCCCTCCACTGTGTGTGCAGATGCGCTCACACCTGCCTTTTGCCGTTCCTGAGCGAGCTCTGCACTGGTGGCACTCCGATCCCGCAGCTGAATCCTCTTTAAGAGACAATCCTGGTGCTTGCTGGACTTTCTTGGACACCCTGAAGCCTGCTTAACAAGAACTGAACCTCTTTCCTTGAAGTTCTTGATAATCCTATAAATTGTTGATTTAGGTGCAGTCTTAGTAGCCACAGTATCCTTGCGTGTGAAGCCATTTTTATGCAACGCAATGATAGCTGCACGCCTTTCTTTGCAGGTCACCATGGTTAACAATGGAAGAACAATGATTTCAAGCATCACCCCCCCCTTTTAACATGTCTAGTCTGCCATTCTAACCCAATCAGCCTGACATAATGATCTCAGTACATCACAGAAACAACTGAAGCAAAGATCTGAAAGCAGTTTAGCAGCAAAATATTAACATTTTTGGGTTTTACATTAATTTCACCAGAAAGCCAAGCATCCCTAAATGATAGGGATTTCCTGATCAGCATTTTAGGCCTCCAAGCCCGATCCGATCTTCTGACCTCAAATCCGATCAGAGTTTGAGTCCGGATCCAATATTTTGCCTCTGGCATTGAAATTTATAAAACTGAAATATATTTTTAGCAAGTAACTCAATTAAACTTTTTATAAGACAAAATTCATTATTAAGCATTACCGTTATTGTTGTACAGTAAATCTCATGCAATCAAAATCTTAGCGAATTAAAGATCAGCGTCAGTTAAATATTTCAGATAAAAATGTAAAAAGCAATCACACTTTTACTTGGTAAACTGTTCTAAGTTTTTAAGTTGCAGTGTTACTATTGGGTTTTTTTTCACTACAAGCTGAAAAATCATATGCACCTGAACGCAGCATATATTTCCAACGCTCAGTCCAACGGGCCTTCCAACAGCTCAGTGTCTAGTTTTTTTTTTTCTCTCCCGCTGCAGGAGTTTTTCTCTGTTTTATTTTGGTTTATTGTTGCATGTAAACGTGACCATGTGAGTTTCTATGCCTTTATTGTATAGTTTAAAGTACAGTTAAGCATATTTGTTGACGTTTAAAAGCTCAAATCTACGGAGGTTGGAATTTTTGCGCAATCACCTTGTTAGTAACTAGGAGGTAAGTTCGTTAAAAATCAGAACGACTCTAACCAGATTACACAAACATTTGAAAATGTCGGCCCAATCAGATCTCGAGATCAGGAGATTCCTACTAAATATTTACTCAGAATCTGTCAAATTACAGTTTGATCTGTTTTCAATATTATGAGAATTTATTGCTGTAAGACAGTTGCGATTTGATTAACTGAAAAGAGTTATAAAGATATATTATCGACTGTAAAATTTTCGCATTTAGGACGGCTTTGGTTTTGTAATAAACAGTAGTAGCCAGGGATGCAACAATACCCCATTTTTCAAATTGATACCATACCGATACTTGGGTCCGGGTACTTGCTGATACAGAGTACCAATGTCGAAGATGGGTTTTATATTCTTCTGCTTGTTACAACAAATAATGGTTAATTTGATTTAAAAAGAAAATAGAAATGACAACGAAACAAAAATTTCAATGGAAAAATAAACATCCTCTATGAAATTATTGCAGTTTCCACATTTTGAGTATCAGTTCATTGGTGTTAATTAACCAAATGATAAGCATATCAGACAGTAGTAACAGTAGTTTCAACCTCAGATTGTTGCAGTAGAATTTTAAAAACCCTGAATTTCAACCAAACAAGTAAAAATGGATCAAAGACAAAAATTTGTGTATGAAAACATTTATTGTCGGCTAATGAGAGATCACATGTATCAACTATGACAGTTCAAAAACAAATGACCCCACTTTTTTTAATCAGCTTTGTTTTTTTGTTTGTTTCTGACATCAGAACAGAGTGACTTGATCTGCTGTACATCCAAAATACAAAGGATTACAGTTATATTGATAAATAAAACTCCTAAAGTTCCTAATTTTTTTTTCTTTTTGGCAAAGTGCTGTATAACTCCAGAAATCTAGACAAAAAAAAAACATATTTAACAATCTGTGAAAAATAAAAATGCCACAAGATATTTTTAACACTTAAAAGGAGAAAAAAAAGTTTGCTACATTGTCATTCGGTCTGGTTTGTTGAGTTGTAGAAAAAACTTGTACTCAGGCTGTGCAGCGAGAGCTGGAGCCTCTTCAGAGTGATGCATAGTTTGTTTCTGATGTCTGTCTGTGTGTTTTTACCCATTATGTCCAGTCAGAACATAAAAAAAAGAAATAGTTCAAGTTCTTCATTGATGCATTGTCATTACAACATTTCAACCTGGAAGGCACGTGATCCACAAATTTCAAGGCATTGAACAAAAATTCTAGAAATCCCTGTTAGTTTGGAAACAAAAGATGAGCTGAGAGCAAATATAAAAAACAACTATAAAACATTTCAGGCTTCTGCCAGCAGGTGGAGCCTTTAACGTCGACTCCAATCCCTTCTTTCCTTAAACTTTGTCTTCTTCAAAAATACCGCAGTAACACCGAAAGTGAATGCAAGGGTTGAAGAGTAAAGAGTTAGACAGCAGAGATCTAAAACACAAGCGTACATAGGCTAAAGGCAAAAATCCACCGTTGTAATATTTACAGCAAACCATAGAGACAGTCAACAAACTTTGCTACAATCCTATTAAAAAACAACCAGAGATCCTTCACCACACCGCAAAAAGTTTTCTGTGAGTTTGTTCAGATGAAAATCTGTATGAAAAAAGAAAACATTTACTCTGTCTGAACTGTATTTTAACAAATTTAAACAATTATTTAAAGTATATTTATTATTTTTTTTAAAAAGTTAAATGTATGTTCGACTTAGTTTAAAGAACAAAATAAGCAACTTTAACCTGTATTTTTTTTGGCAGTAAAAGCCTTCCATATATTTAGTCTGTATAGTAAATCTTTCTTTCTGCAGTGCAGGAACTGGATCTGGTTTTAGCTTTCCTCACAGTGACACATTAAACATAAAACTGTCTGCGATTTCAGCCGAAAGCCTTTAACAAACATTTCAATAATGCAAAACAAAGAAAAAAAAAGAACAGATTACAGATTGCCTCTACTTTCTTTTGGTTTACAAATCAGCTGAACAAAATGTAACTATTGTAGCATAGAAATTAGAACAAACATTAAGTACATTTCTAAACAAAGTCTGGTAACCTTAAAAAAAGAAAAAAAAAATCAAAATATTAACATCTCTGAAAAAGACAGTTTGTCCGTGTCTTGATAGTTTCCCAAAAGTGGGCGATGGTTTGTTTTCACAAACCCGGGACTGTAAGAAGCTTTAGAGACACTATAACCTAACAGGTAATTATTTCTCACACACATTTCAGAGGCGAGAAAAAGTCTGAGCGCGTTGAAAAAAAAATCATCCGTCAAGTAAATCTGCATTTTCCTAAAGTGTAAAAGGTGATTGGTTGTGACCCTGAGAAGTGGACTGCAGATTTATTTCAGAAAAAAAAGAAGTCCTTTTCTATTATCTTCTCCTTTTTTTCTTCCAACATCATCATGATACTAACACGACATTTACAACCATGCAACAGACAGCACTCAATACCAAACATACCAAAGCAAGAATCGATCAATGCATACAACTTCATACTGATATGTAATTGGTTTTTTTCCCTAATTTGGAAGTATATTTTTTTACATACATGTTTTTTTTTTTACATTTCTGTTCATCCCCAAGCTACAATTAAAACAAGGCATTAAGTGATATTTAACCCAGTTATTTTAACTACTTTAATTCATTTTCTTCCAAAAAAAAAAAAAAGATACGGCGAAAAGTACTGAACTGAACTCAGAAGCAGGTTCGGCTGGCACAGCAGGAAGCCCTGAACTGTGCGACAATAGTGGTGCTAATGATTTCAAAAGGCAGTTAATTTAAAGAGACGACCCCCCATAAAAAGGCTCCTAACTGCAACTAGAGTGTCGCCAGAACAAGGAAATGAGAACGCAAAGAAAACCTGAGATCAAGTAAGTAAAGAATGGTGATAATCTCTACGGGGAAAAAAGGAAGGAGTCCGGGGGGGGAGTTTGAAGCAAATTTTGTTTAAACTCTCTGTTCTGTTTCTCAGTTTTCAGTTACACCAGTTTCACATTTAACATCACGGTCTTTGGATTTACTTTAGGCTTGTCTAATGGGGAGTAAACAGTAAAGATCATTTTGAACTTAATGAGATATCTGTAATTTCCTCTTTTATAAAATTCTGCAAACAAGACAGACAACTGGACATGCACTGAGAAACTGGTAAGAAACTCAAAATCTATTTTTTTCCTAGACGGTGGGTGCAGTACACCCAATTGGCACCAGGTGGGGCTGATAGCAAACACTCTACAGAGACTCAAAGAAGATGCCAGGAAGGCTTAAGTTAAGCAAAGCTTCTCCGCTATAAGGTTGATAACCTCCGCGAGTTTACTCGCTGGATTTGGTAATTATGTAAATCTCTTCATTTACATTGTCTAAGCTAAGGAATACGCACAGAGAAGCGCAGTTTTAGCTAACAATGCTAACTGTTACCACAAAATGTTAACGACGGT
Organism: Apricaphanius iberus; assembly: GCA_028564705.1. Taxonomy (NCBI): domain Eukaryota; kingdom Metazoa; phylum Chordata; class Actinopteri; order Cyprinodontiformes; family Aphaniidae; genus Apricaphanius; species Apricaphanius iberus. The sequence continues at coordinate 284,818 of JAPXFQ010000931.1, forward strand.
TATAAATGCAAACGACCTATTTGTTACAATCTAACAGTGCGTTCCATTTGTCCTCGGAACTAGTTTTCCGAGATAAGTTAGCCGGAAATGACGCGGTGAGCGCGTTTTTCCCGAGCTGCGAGCTCGTTAGTTTCAACCCTGTAAACCCAGATTTTGTTTTTAGTCAATCTTTTGAGTGATCATTACTTATACTGTTATGTTTTATAAAAACTGGCTATCATTACTAAACAACATTAGTTGATTGTACTACTTAGCTGAAAGATTAGTTGCACTAATCGTGTTTAGTAGAGATGACTTGGCATGTTTAGTTTTATAACAAAGGGGACGGGCCTAATTCAAAAACGTTCCTGTCACATCACAATCCACCAATCAGGACAGGGGGAAAGGCCCCAGCAATCAATGACCACACCCCCATTCAACTTTGAGCATCCCAGCAACACAACCAACCCAACACCTTGACAAAAGAGCATAATCACAACAAATGAACTATCTGGCTTTATGGAGAAACCACAAAAAAAAAAAAAATTAAATAAAACAAAAATGCTGTTGTTCTTTAGCCTGAAGTAGCCATACTTCTAATCAGAATGTGAGTCTGATACTGCTCCATTGGGCTGTGATTATGGGGCATGTTTTAACCGAACCAGGGGGAAAAAAATGTCTCTGCACTCCACTGGATAGACCTATAAAGATCTTATTGTCAATGTGTAGATTTTGACAAAAATATATATATAGAGTATGGTTACACTATATGTAATAAATCTATTAAACTTCAGAAATACATAATGATAACCATGAGTAATGGCTAAGGCAATTACTCTTTAACATTAGTTTCAGAACCTTGAGTTCTGTAGTAACTGATTATCTTGGACACAAGACTTTATGTAAGCAAAGCTTGATTGATTTGGTTTTTGTAAAAACTACACATCCCAGTGCAATAACTTCCATAAGCAGCTTTAGTAATGATAACTGGATCCAGTACTACCAGTAAGTAGTTGTCTTTATTTTCTTCTCATTTATATGTTCCGTTTTCATGTTCCTATTTCATTGTCATGTAAGTAGCACCGAGTAATTGTTTTTCTGTTGTCGATAATTACGTTGTTGCAAATATGAAAACTTGCAAACGTTGCTGCAGTATTTAAATGGGAAAAAAAACAAACACAATCTGTCGTACAACTGGTTTGAAGAAAAATACAAACACTCAGGAATATAATCTTACTGTCTGCATTTCCCGGCAATCCCCCTGGTGGGACTGTATGTGCAGAGAATTTGTTGGTGGCGTCCATTTTTTCAGAATTCGTCAGATGGAACCCAAAACGAGACCATTTCCTAATTTCCGGGTCGGAAATTCAAAGTTCGGAGGACAAATGGAACGCAGTATTATTTACAGGGAATGCTCTCTCACACATAAAATGTGACTTCACTTCTGCTCGTTGGTGTAGGTTTTCAGTCACCCAGGATATGAGGACCCTGAGCGTTTTAAACGGAAGCAGCTGGACTTCTCTTGTTATCTAGAAGACGTTTCACCTCCCATCCGAGAGGCTTATTCGGTTCTGAAACTTGGCTCATCGGAATAATCACACCGATTAGGCAAAAGTTAGAGAGGGGAAACCTGAGGAAGTGTAGTCCATTTAAAACTCTAAACATCACCTCTGCTCCCAATATTAATTACAACTAATTATTTTTTAAAGAGAAAATGGTATTGGCAGGTCAACGTTTTATAAAAAACCAAGAAATCTGCCACAAAATTCTGATTAATGCATCTTTCTATGCATACAAATAAATCAATAAGGAGTAAATGTCTAAAGACTGAGTAATTTAGTCTTGCAATTTTCAAATATGAGCTCAAAAGTTTTTTTCTCTGGATATGAAATGCATCCTGCCTCCTTGTAAAAGAACAGGTAAAGTTGGGGAAAACATGCTGCTGTTTGTAATGGCGTTAGATGAAATGAGTGGAAATGTTAAGGATTTGTTTTTTCATTCTGTACCCAAAACTGCTTGAAGTCTCATGCTAACGGTTACTGCACTGGTTAAACTGAAGGACAGTGTTTCTGAACTGTACATATTCAAGTGATTTAGGATCCAAGTCTCCTGCTGCCTTGACAAAGTTGGCTAATCGGTTTGCAGGCAACCAACCGTCACCCTGTGAGTCCCTGAAATAACACCACTGGAACATCCTGCCACGCTGTGAACCTGCCTCTGATTAAAGTGACCTACAGCATTGTTTCTACAAATTAAGTCGCCCGTGAGGGAAAAAAAATAAAAATAAATCAAAGAGTGAGAAGGAAAAGGGAAAAATTTTAGCCCCTTTTTTTCTCTCTGATTGGATATAAAGTAGCACGGTAAAAGTGGGGTGGTCTTTTTCTGCATCCCTTCTTCTTAGCAGAAAGAATAAATAAAGAGAGGGATTAAAATGAAAGGAGGGGAAATTGTTTAAAACAAAAAAATAGCCAGCTACGATCCCCATTTCACCATCCAGAAAGATTTCCAAGTGGATCAGTGGAGCCACCCAGGACCGATGAAGTAACTGGCTACTTGCTGGTGCTTGTTTCTGAACCATAACGGAGGGGGAGGAAAAAAAAAGAGTCTGTGATTGGCCGGTGTCTAATTAATGATGGGGATGTGGGAGGGGGCGTGAGGACCCGCCCCCATCAGAAGTTGAGGTGCCTCTGGGTGGGCTGGTGCAGGTGGAGGTGGAGGGTGCCGGGCTTTGCAGGGCGCAGCAGGTTGAGGCGCCGCAGGGCCTTGCGGGAAAGCAGCTGGGTGCGCTGGGCGACGTTACCCGGCCGCTGCTGCAGGAGTCCCGGGTGGGCGGAGAGCGCCGCAGCGTAGCAGGTGGAGTGCAGGCTGGAGCGCCGCTGCACCACCTCCGGCCTGCAGGGGGCAGAAATGACGATAAGAAAGAAACTTGTAACTGAAATACCATAATGACACGATCGTGTGTTATCTTTCTAAACATTATAATATAAAATCCTTACACACGCAAAATCTAATTTCTTTTAGTTTCATCCAAATAAACACGCCGGTTGTGAGAGGTTTCTGACAAATACAGCAGCAGCGTCACACTGTGGGTTTACATTAGCTTCTCCTAACTGCTCTAAGATTATATAATGAGTAGGAAAGATGAAAACAAATGTATTTCCTTTATATTTGGTGATGATTGTGTTTATATTTGTGGTCTCCTACTTTGATCAGGTGTCAGGTTAACCAGATATTTTCTATGTTTGTTTTTTATCGTGCTGACAGAAAAATCCGAAGGCCGTCGGCCATTTTGACAGATTAGTATTTACACCTCTGACCACTTGATGGTGAGAGTACAGCCGAGTACAGCCAGTGTTGCCACAGGTACATTGAAATAGTAATCTGATTACTGACTAATGATCACTCCTTCCAAAAGTAACTTACTTACTGATGACTTTATTTTAAAAGTAACTAAGTTAAATTACAGATCAATTACTTTCAGCAGCAGCCAATTACACTCTCCACTGCCTCAATATAAAAACAATAATCGGTTTTGCCAATACTCATTTTATTAGAAGTGCATTTTAACAGTAAAGCCTAGTTTATGCTTCTGCGTTTTGACGGAGACGGATTGACGCAGCGCCATTATCCGTAAACGCAAAAGCTCCTTGTCACCTACTCAAGAACGCACGGAGTAGAGGCCCAATTTCTAACGATCCGTCAACGGAGACCGTATGCATCTGATTGGTCAGTTTCAGCAACAACTAGAGATCGCTTCACCAGAACGGGGCTCTACAGTCGCTGTAATCAGTAATTAATGCAGCGTTTTGCCACTATATGCTTTATATTTGAAAGGATAATTTATCTAATCTGTTCTGTTGGCGATTCTGAACACAAGGAGGTGTAAGAAAACAGCAAAAAAGGCTGATGTGTTTTGTTTCCACGCGCTTCTAGAGGATTCAGTGAGCTGCCCCTTTAGTAAAAAGCTTTACAGCTTTATCAAAACGTACTTTCTATCGTTCATTGCTCCTTGCTCCACTACCTGATTACGCGCAAAGGTGTGCGGATTTCATTTCCACGCGGAGCGGGAGGAAGTTGTGAGACTGTGTTGCAGATGAAATATTACTTAACATGAATAACAAATAACTAATATAGACGAATAAGAATCATAGAAAGAGTTAATGATACCTATGATGAGGTCCATCAAGCGTGGATCTCGCCTTCCCCTTTCCACCTGCAGCTGTTTGGTTTGCAGATGTATTATTCCCAGACAGGAAGTCCCTGTCCCGGTCGAGCGTGAGTCGTGAGGGGCTGTGGTGGGCGTAGACGGACATGCTGGGGTGTTCGATCAGCAGGTTCTCCAGCGGGCTGGTCTCCAGCAGCACCGGCTCGCTGCCGTGGCCGGTGAAGCACGGAGGCGGGGTGATGAACCAGCTCTCCTCCAGAGAGCAGGCGTCCAGGCGCATGAATCCGTCCTCCTCCTCGTCCGCGTCTTCGTCGTCCTCCGCGCCGCCGTCCAGGTCCGTGTCGGCTGTGGAGTTGAGGGAGGTGCAGGAGGGGTAGCGGATAGCCGGGCTGGCCATCGGAGAAGGGATCATCACCAGGTCCTCGTCCTCCCCGTCATCTTCATGAGGGCTGACGGGGGCGCTAGAGAGGCCGTCACCACGCTGACCGGAGCAAGCTTCAGCTGCACAGAAGAGAAGATGTAATAGATTCAGTAAAATCAAGGGAAAAAACATTCCTCACTTCTGCTGCTGTTTTATTTAACCCGGATAAAAACTTTTTCTACTTTATTATTCATAATAACTAAATGTGGTTTTATAATAGAGATATGCAACACAGTGTCAGAGCAATTGTGGATTAAAGAAATGTAAAAATTCACATCATTTCAAGAAAAACTTGGACGTTTCCAATGTACGAATGTATTTTACTCATGGGGAAAAAGGCAGAAAAACTTAAATACACGCTTGAGGAAATAGTAGAGACGTGTACTCGGCAAGATAGTGGTGTCTCGGACCAGGACCAGTCTGAATCAGAGAGTGAGATTTCTGATGAGATGGATTTTGTGGCTAATCACATGTTTCCGGATGTGTTGGATGCCTCGCTGGGTAGGTAAGAGTGTTTTTATTTTGCATTTGACTGCATTTTAGATTAAATTTAGATTTAAACAAAATTATATTTAGAGAAAAAAATATTTCATAAATTGGATAACAAATCTAGATATTCAGAACATTTAAATAAAAATATAAATATAAAATAAATGTAGCATAAATATAAAATATTAATAAAAAATAAATTATATAAGTGTTAGACTGGTAGACACTACAGCATATGGGTTGAAGCATTCAAAAGTTATTTTACTTTTCCCATACGTTTGCAAATGTGTCCGATTTGGATAGGTTTGGATAAATCATAGGTCCCTCCATTAAGCGCCAGGACATACCCACAGAAAAACTGATGTAAAACATTTATTTTTACAGATATAGTTTTCAAATTTGGAATTTGAGTAGTCAACAAGTTATTCTGTTGCCACGTAATGTGTTTCAGTCCCCAACTACCCATTGTAAGTATCTGTACTTATATTTTCACACAAAAATTAAGGCGAGGACCCCAAAACAAAATTTTTTTTTGTAAGTTATTAAATGCATGACATTTTACCAGTCATACTTACAGTGATTCTGACATGTATTTATACTGCAGAGGGCTCAAAAACAGCAATAATTCTAATTTGGAGATTTCATATTATATACGATTAACCCTGGAATCATAAGGGGTTTTAATCTACAACGGCCCCAATGCTCCGTCCTACCTTTTACCTATCTAGCATGTTCTAAATCACATATGCCAAACTCAAGACCCTCTAAACTCTTGAGGACAAATAGAACCTGGTTTTCTTAACCTGGACTTTATTCACAGCATGCATTATGTACACCTACAAACGCAGACAAGTTTGGAACCACTCGTAGTCCTTCGGGAGAAGTTTATATCCAGTCGGGATCGTCGTATATCTAAATAATGGGAGTCAATCAGGGCAGGAGATTTGCTGCCTGTAATAAGAAATTATCTGCCATAACACTTAATTTAGCCAATGTTTTGTTCTTGGCCACTAGAACTATTCCCACTTCAGAGTTCGGGACGTCTTGGAAATGCTTCTTTGTTGGGTGCAGAGGTGTTTTGCCAGCTTTTAATCCAACTACACTAACACGCGATCTCAATGACGTAACTGCCGTCACCCATGATAGCTGTAGTCTGAGCGGGGCTTTCCCTCTATAGCCGCAGTCGGTTAGACAGAACTTGCTACTGCAAACATAAACATGGTTTTGCGTTTGTGTGTTTCCAAATTGCACAAACAAAATGACCAAGTGGGCTAAGATCGTCGTATAGCACAGAGGAAAAGTCCTGCTGAGACTTCATCTGCAAAGGGGCACTGCAGTAACGTCACTGAAGTGGCAGCTTGTTGGAAGTTGTATTAAAAGCTTGTAGATGCCACCAGAAGAAGTAAAAGAAGCACTTCCGAGACGCCCCTAACTCCGAGGGGAATGGTACACTGCAAAAACTGTACGTCTAACCAAGTCAAACAATCTTGTTTCCAGCCAAAAAGTCTTTTTCTGATGTTTTTTGTTGAGACCTATATACTAAGCAAGAGCAGGTGTTAGATTATTAACCTTATTTTGAGAATTCTTACCAAGTACAATTATTGTGCTGCACTGGCAGATTATTTCACAAGTTTTAGACTAATCTAGTATCTGTCGATGCAGTAAGACGATTGCACTCAAAATAAGACATATATTCTCTAAGTATGATTAATAATTTATGCTCTCGCTTAGTATAGTCTCAAAACAAAATTTTTAAAAAATCTGTCTGGAAACAAGATTGTTGGACATGGTTATATAGACAGGTTTTGCAGTGTAGCAGCTATGAATAACAAAATATGGGTTAAATGAAGTGGTTTTGTGGCAGATAATGCCTTATTTAGAGGCGGCACTATGCGTGGCGTCAGGACTCCCAGTATATTGATATAAGATGATCTTGCCTGGATATAAACTTCTACCGAAGGACTCCCAATTGGCTCCAAACTGGTTGAATAAACACCTAACTCCCCCTTTAAGTTCTATTTATGTGCATCTAAATACTATTCTATCAGTCAAACTCAGTGTTATCTACTTCTCAGAAGTCTGTCGATTGCAGAGATGGATATTTTACCTGTTTGTTAAAGGTTGTCTATATACTTTCTGCCTCCGCCGGCTCTTTAATAAGACATTCATGATCTTAGCATGGTCCAAAATGGAAATAAGTTTGACGCCCCCGTTCTAAATGATTTAACAATGAAACTACACTGTCTTCCAGCAAGTGGCGCTATCATGCCATCCGTACAGAAGCTCATTCTCCGACAAAAGTAAACAATCATTTTGAGAGTCACAGTCTCTGTGACTCAAACCGCAACATGCACACATTTATGTCTGAGAACAGACACAAATAAGACCTGCTGAACCCGTCTCAGAGTGCGACGGCAGGCTTCATCTCCTCCTGATCCACGCTTCCTCCACAAGCTGCAGCCAAAATAACACGCCCGAGCATTCTTGTGCCCTCAATTCACCCGCAGACGCACCAACACACCCTGCACGGTCGCATGTTTAACGGCGCCAAAAGTGGAAACTTAGCAAAAGCCTCGGATGAAGCGGGATCAGCGTTGTTTTCGCTCTGCCTTTAGCTTTTAATGATCGACCCGTGAATCAGGAAGTTGTGAGGTGGAAACATGATCTAATGCAAGCAGACTGGATGTCAAAAATAACTTTGTCGACGAAGCAGACGTCCCAGTTTGAGTCTGGTTCTGTTTATGGAGAGGTTATTTTCACCGGCTCTCAAATAAAGATTGTAAATAACAAGATGTTTGTGAGCTTAACTACCAAACAAAAAGGAAAAAGCTCAACTTTGAGAATTCAAAGTGGCATCCTCGTTTACCCACAACAGAACAGAGAAGCTGCTTAGTGCTGACTCGGAGTCTGAGATCCGATGCAAAGACATCATCTTCTCAGGAATAACAGCTCAACCTTCTCCTTCTGAATCCATCTACTCCTGAAGAGGCTTCCAATAAAAGCTTCAGACGAGAGGTCTCTGCTTTGGCTTTGGGCTCAGCCTGCAGAACAGATGACCTTGATGAGGGCAAAAAACTTCATTTAAACACACAGTCAAAAATTCAGTGTTTTTGCAGGAGTTTTAAACTGCTGACATGAATGGAAGGGAAGGCTTTACGATGAATTTCAAACCAATGTACTGCATTTAAAATGATTACTTTGATGCTTAAATAATAATAAGGTATTTTTAACCACCTTTGCTGCATATGGTAGCATGTTTAAGTATTCTCTCGTTAAAAACACAAACTTAACAGAACTTTACTGGTGATGAATCAATACGAACAAGTGCGTAGTTGTGAAGGGAAACGAAAATGACAAATACTTTTCTCTGTTACCCACGAATGCGAATCCAAAAGCTCAGTCAGATTGTACGTAGATTATTTTTCACCACAGATTCTCATGCATTCAGGTGTGGACTTTCTAACACGTGAACATGCTTTGACGTAACTTATCTATTGCAGCTCTGGCTGAGTGTCCTGCGAGAAGGATCTAGTTTTTATGCATCCCCTTCATCCCCACAGCATGATGCTGCCACTACAATGAGCGTTTGGGCCTCAGAAGGTGTGCGGCTGTAGTTCTAGGTGCGTCTACTAATTAGGTGGTTTCTGAAGGCAAATCGTGACACTGGAATTTCTTAGGGGTGTCTTATTAAAGGTGCATGCCACACTTTCCAGATTTTATTTGCTTTCCCTTCCTCTTTACACGAATTTACTATTTTGTGACAGTAGATCTTATTAGCTTTGAGTGATATGTATACAGGAAATAACTAATGTTTTTTATATATATATATTATCTATATATTATTTATACATATCTATATATATATATATATATATATATATATATATATATAACTTTTAACAAAACGGTTTAGCTGTTTCAACAATAAAACTTCCAGTAACAATTTTTTAGATTTATTTTTCTTCTTAATAGGTTGGAAATAATCATTTTTCCCTGTTATGTAGGTTTTATGTTTTTCTTTATGCTAAAACCAAAAAGTAAAAATAAAATGATGGTTCTATATAAATTTGTGAACATTTTTCCACAGTGGATAATCATTAAAAAAGTACAAGTTGTCTTTTTTCAAAACTTCATGTAATATTAGCGACTCTGAACAAGTTTTATTTATATGGACTGAGGGACAAAAATGGCTCTTAGGGCTGCTCCAAATAAATTAGATTAAAGCGGACATATGATATAGCAACAAGGTGAGTGGGCGTGGCCTGCAGCTTCTAATTTGCATAAAAGTGACAGAGAGAAATGGATTGAAATAGACAAGATTTGAGCTGGTGAGATCCCTTTTTCTAACAGGGATATTGCGCAAAAAACTTTATTAACATGTTTTGTACAGACAATAGACATATTATAACTCGTTTTAAAAGAGGTGACTAAACAGCGTTCCAGTTAACGTTGTTGGATTAGTCAGGATCCCAACGTGTCGAGACCCGGGTAGCTGTAGAACCTCTTACAAAAATCGTTTTAATGTGTACTTTAAACACCGTTCATTTAGTTAAGATTAAAGTTGCAGGCTCTACATTCTTACTAGTGTGTCTAGTAAAATAGATTTTTTTCCAACACAGCTGCTACTGTTGATGTGAGGAGAAGACATATCGAAAGTCAAAGTGGGAAGCAAAGAAAAGAGAATATCAGATGCCCGACTTGAGAGGGCGTTCCGGTTGATTTTTCCCACTCGGAAGTCGGAATTTCCAGCATAAACGAAGCGCAACCGTATGTCCCCTTTAAAGGTTGCGGTCTTAATGGTTCCAAATGTTAAAAAGCTCACGGGGTGTGAATACTTTTTCAAGGCGCTATATGGAGACTGGAATGTGGGGATAATTAATTTGTATCATGTAAAGCTCTCCAAACGTTTACTTTTAACCTACATATCTATGGTAACCAAACATGCCAACTCCCATTCTGGAATGGAAACAACCAGGATCTATTTTTACCTCCTTTTTGCTCCTTGGATGCTTTTGTTTGGCCCATTTACAGACTGACTTCTCTATTAACTGACCTGATGCCAAACACCCTCCACTCACCCCAGCCCTGACCGGCTCCCCGTTCAATCCCCCCTCCATTCAGCCTCAAATATTCACACGGCTGCGGAATCGGAGACGTATCTAACCGTAATCCGTTTGGCCCCGGGTGATCGGCGGGTCGAGGTGAAGCCCGCGTGGATCCATTTGGGAGTCGCTGCAGCATGTCGCGTTGCCGTATAAAGCACGGGTGACTCGTTGAGCTTCTCTCTGCCTGGCTCGTCTGTTTTATGCTGGGATCTGTTTTCAGTCTCAGACGGCTCCGGAAACTTGGCCGGACTTTTACTTGCTCTTACAAAACGCTTGAAGTTAAACAGTATCTTCATCTCCAGCCTGCTGCTCTGTGTCAGATCGTCTGCCTGTGCATTTTCTAAAACTTGAAGTCCTTTTCTCACCACACATAGACATATATAAAAGATCACTCTGAAAAAGTGCTGGTTAGAAGTTTAAACTCACAATTGGCAGGAATTGAATTGATTTTGTCCTTTTATTGATGCATGTTAACCGTTCTTAAATATACAGACATCATTTTAAGATGTGCTTTAAACACCACAGAGTTGCAGGCTGTACGCTCTTACTAGTGTGTCTAGTAAAATAGACATTAAATATAAAAGAAATCACAATAAAAAACAAGATTAAGAAGCACAGCAGGGAATTTACAGCGGCTTTACGCTATTCCCAGTATGAACTTTTTCGATTTTTGTCTCAGTTAGACTATTTCTCGTGGCTGTTTAGATATTCTTGAGGCTCCGCTGAAACACTGGAGACGGGAATAAACGCCGCGTCGGTCAAAGCTTTAAAATGCAGGAACATCTCTCCAAACGATCAGAAGAAGTGAAGACGAACTGAAGGAGCTATCGCTTCAGCAGGATGAAATCCCCCAGCATGCACCTCTTTGTAACGACGCGCTCCAAAGCCCTAGTTGTTTTGCTTCCAGTAGTTAAGGAAGGCTAGGAATAAAATTTTGATTGACTCCAACTTTATGTTTTTAGGAATTAGCGGACTAAAACCCGGGAAACTAACCAGTTTTTAAAACTGGGTCAAATATCGAGCTAGAATTATGCCGGATGCTTCTTTCTAGCCTTGAATTAAAACATTATGATGAGGCTCCCATTGCTAATTATCTTTTAACCGGTTTACTTGGTTTGAAAGTAATGTTGGACACTGTTTAGATTAGAGGAAATCCACAATAAACTCAAACTTTTAAACTCATCCTTTGAGTTCAAACGTGTTAGTAAATTCTTAGAATATCCTCCATGTTAGTGCAAACCTCTGAGCGCTACATCAGTGTGTTCTACAAACTGTGCAAAGGTTTACCCAGGTAGTTCACCAGGATCCAGTCTTCTTCCTCCTCTTCGTCTTTGCAGTCCCCCGACCGGCTGCGTCGGCTCAGCTCTTCCCCGTCGTTTCCGAACAGAGTGCTGGCGAACCTCTGGAACATCCCGGGATGTTCTGCAGGCGCGTGAGGCTGAGGGAGGAGCGCGGCTCTGGGCGACGGCGGGGGGGCGGGACGGTCTTTTTGGTCATCAGCTGTGGCGCGCACAGCGGGTCGAAGGCTCCAGAAAGGTGCTAAAGTGCATCAACAGGGTGAGATCAGGGCTCATCTGGGGGCCAGCAGGGACATGCTGGACAACGTCGAGTGCAACAGTAAAAGGAAGAGCCCTGAAAAAAAAACAAAAGACAGGATGAAAATTAGAATTAGCGAACATAATTTATGTTTATTAAAAAAGGTTGCAACAGATTAACCTAAATCTGATGCAGAATCCTGAATAGAAACGACGACTGAGAGGTTTTTGTTTGCACATTAAATATGGGTCAGATGGAGATTATGAGAGCAAATACTCCATGCAGCTTGCCTAGTTTTATTAAGTTATTAGTACTCCTGTCAAGCTCAGCACACACTGCAAATACTGTAAACACTCTTGAGTCGTAAAGCCAGTCAGTGTTTTCCTCGTCACAAAACGTTCTGATGATGTAGACGTTTTTCTTCGTCCATGACTGTTTTTGGTCCATGTCAGCAGTACCAAGATACAGATCTGCTGAGAATTCATTTTCTAGGACCATATTTTTTACGTATGGAGGTCTGATGCTGCCAAAATGGAAGATAAATAAATAAAGAAATGGGGAAATAATTAAACAAAAAATAAATAAATAAAACTTGGAGTAATTGAATAAATATGAGAGAATGAAACTGAAAATAAATATGTAAAAAAATACACCTGGAAATAAATGAATAAATAAATCCATCAATAAATGTGGGAATAAAATTAAGAACTGAATAAATAAATAGAAAAAATAAATAAATATATACATAGATAGGTAAATAAAAAGACAAACATATATTTCCACATTTATACGTTTCCTAATTTCCAAATGTATTTATTTGTTTATTTTCAATTTTGGCAGGAACCATCCTCCATACATATCAGCGTTAACTTTTGTCATCTGTAGTCTGACTAAACATTTACAGATTCTGGCTTCATTTGGGCAAAATCAAGAATAAAACCACACAAACAAAGACTCTATTTGCTTGCTGGTTACTATTTGCCATCTGATGAGCGCAAATCAGGCCGTGAAGTGCATCAGCATGTATGTGCCGTCTGAGCAGATGGATGTGAGCGACAGCTGGGGAAATATCTGATGGAAGCAAACACAGAGGATCCCCTCTGTCTACGTCTTTTATAGTCGCTGGGACACACAGAGGCGCAGTGTCCTCAGAAGACACGCAGACACAGCTGGCTGGCAGCCTGAGCTCTGGACTTCATGTTAGGAAAGTAGACAAAATGAAAAGTGATCAGTGTAGCTGTGAAGCCGTGTCCCACTGCAGCTGCTGGAGTAATAACTCCCACTGGAGAAGTGTTGGTGAGTTTAACAGGACAATGCTGCAGCTGCCCTTTTAACACAGGATTTTCTCTCAGTTTGCGGTTTTTAGCCCCCCACCAACATAGATCTTTTGTCTGTCTAGAGATTTTCTATTATAGATAGACAGATACATAGTTATCTATTATGAGCTTTATAAATACATAAATTAATACATTTAAAAATATAATTGGGAAAATGTAGGGATGTAAGATTGACACCCCAATATATCATGTTTTATGTGACGATATTGTATCGACATTCAAAAGCAACATATCCCCCAAAAAATTAAGAATATGAAGAGAACCATTAATAACAGTAATATTGTTGTAAAATTAAAAGTATGACTTTTAGTTGGTGTCTGTTTTCACCTTCTTCATTCCAGTGGATCAACTAGCTCTAGTAATAAAACTGGATGTGTTACGGATAAAACAGTCTTGAGTTTTCAGAACGGCGACAGTTTTTCTCCAGTTAAATTCAGTATTAAAAATCCCAATGTATACGGCTTACTCAAAGTATTGCAATGTATCGCGATATATTGCATCACCCGCCCCCGTATGGTGATACCCATTCTATCGCCAGATTCTTGGCGATACACATCCCTAGAAATGAATAAATAATATTGGCAGTAAATGAATAAATGTGATGAAATTTATTTAAAATCTACACATAATATAGATGGAAATCAATAGAGCAAATTATGATGTATTTTGGGATTGTTTTTACATTCATTTGCTAATTTATTTACTCATTTCCAATGGATTTATTTACTTATATGTATTTCCACATTTATTGCATTTTTTTGCAGGATCATAAAGAATGCTCAATTGACAAGTTTATGCTGTTGAAATTCATAAAAAAAATAATATATTTATCAGTGTAAAACAGACTCGAGAGTTTTCCCAATTTTCTGTCTCATAAGATCAATGAAAACGGTAAAATCAATAATAATAAAAAAACCGTTTTGGATGCGAATAGTCTAGAGTACGAGTTGTACTTGAATGCATCATGAGTTTCTCTCAGCTGTTTAAACACCAGAGGATACTCTAGGAAAGCGTTTCATGCGGTGGTGCGTTAAAAGCCTTCCCTGCGTAGTCGGATTTCCCAGCTATCCACCTGGCATTGATCAAACGAGGAACACTCGAACGTGCCCTTCATTTCAAGAACAACCAGTTGACGAACGGCGAGCAAACAAAGGTTTTAAAGCAGTCGCCATCTTCCAACAGCAGGCTGATAATCCTCTCCTGCACCTGTTTCACTACCTGAACGCATCCTGCCTGAAAGCAGCCGGATATTAATGTCAAACTAGTGAAAATAAATCCCAACTAATTGACTGCAACCACCATACAAGGATAGCGCCCCCTACTTTAGTCTTTTACTGATACTTTTTCAAAAACTGTTTTACTGGCTTATATCCTGGTTACCTTCATTACAGCTGACCATTATTTATTCATAATATGCAGATGGAGGCTCAAATCTATCAGTCTGATACATTAGGATGCAGGGATTAGGAATGAACCACAATGGATGTCCTATAATCAGGGATAAAGTGGGGGATAAAACACAGATTAGGCATGTTTTAGTTACAAACATGGGTTTATAGCCTGCAGAGCGCTTCAACACAGCCAAAATCAAACTGGAAATACTATATAAATGTTCTTGTTACTACTATTAAATGCTTTATGAGCATGTATCTTAATAGCATAGGCTATAGGAATATTAACAAAATCTATAAATAGCTCCATTATTCTTGCAAAACTACAACAGACGGTTAAAAAAAATGTCCCATCCGAATCAGCCACACACACAAAAAAAGCAAATAAGGAACATTTTACATAGTGGATGTTTATTATTACTGTTGCAAAAACAAATCGGCTCCCAGTTTCTGCTAATTTGATTTGTCAAAGAGTCTGCAGGGGGAAAATAAACTGGCCGAGATAATGAGGAGCAGCAGCAGGCTCTGTTAGACGCTTTTTCATGATTAAACAAGAGGAGGGGGAGGAGGAGATTGTAATTCTACACTCGCAGGGTTGGACCGCCTGGTAAAAACTTTGTTATCTTAAGAATCATATAATGAAATGTTTTCCCAAAACACACAAACCAGCAAATACCGGCATTACAAATTATTCAAAAGTAATTTTTAGCAGGAAAATATCGCTTCAAGTGCTGATCAGGACAGTGATCGGTTAGGTATAAAAACCTTTCAACAAATGCATAAAACAAGTCGGCAAACAGTTTCATCGGATAAACTGGTAAAGCGAGACGTTTATCTACAAGTATGCACATGAAAATACGATTTATAATTATAAAAACAAGGCAGCAGAGTCGTTCATGTTCGCGGGGAGGAAAACAAAGAACCCACCTGCGACAGAAGGAGATGTAAACGACGGTTAAAAACAAACCCCCAAAAAAAATCCTTAAAACGGAGGTAGATTCGTTACTTTTCGAAAAATAGAAAAAGTTGAGGTTTCTTCGCGGAAGAAATAAGATATAAAAATGTTTAATTTACGGGCTGTACATATGGGGAGTCACAGTGAGCTCGATCGTCTTTTTCTCCTTTTCAGTCCCGTTTCCTCCTCTGTCTCGGTTCTTTTGTTGTTGTTGTGGAGCTCTAACAGCTGATCGGCGTGACGTCACCAGGGACGGCCTATCACGGGGGCAGGGCCCGGAGGTAGGCAGCCAATCAGGACTGTCGCTAACCCACGTGACCTCCCCTCCTTTCCTTCATCCTTTACAGGACATGACTGGGCAAAGAGCTCAGCTTAACTGGGCTGAAAATGTTGGTTTCCCTCCCTAAAACAGGCAAATGTTACATAAACAGACCTGTATCCGGGTCAGGCTGCAGAGTTTCCTGTTTTATTAGCATCCACCCAACATATTAACCTCTTTTTGCTGCTCGCACCATAACACAGCCTTACAGTTTGCATAAAAGAAGTGTATATCCTACATTTCTACTGAACCAATTATCCTAAAAAAGGATGTCAAACCTCCAAAGATGCGAAAAGCTCTGGAGAAGTTTAAAGCAGTCCTTTTTGACGTGAACTCTACAAAGGTGGCCTTTAAGGGAGGATGGCGCTAAAAAAGCCAGAGTTGAAGGAAAGCTTCAAGAAGTGCTGTCTGCTATTTGGTACAGGAAGCATGTGTAGGAAGGAGCTTTTGGCCTATATGCGACACCTTGAACGTACCATCTCCATGGTTTGTGACAGCAGTGGATGTATCTTGCTGTGGGAACGGGGGGCCATTTACGGCCCTTGGACTGATTTTGTACAGCCGCTGACCACCATTTAAGATGGTTACATTCTGCAATTTGCACCACAACAGAAAGACTGATGCTGATGAAGACTTTCTTTTCTAAGGACATCATTTTTGGTGACGCATTAAATGGATTAGAAAATGATCCCTGGCACAAAACTAATTATTCATGTTTTAACAGTCATGTTTTTTTTTGTGCTTTCTATTAATTTCATCGCATAAACGGCTAACGCAAAACCAGACGTAGAGACAACCAAATATAGCTAAAAATTTTATATTTTCTGGTCACCCAAAGCCTGTTCATTCCACTGATGAAAAAACAAACTGATTTTTGCTTTAAAATTAGCCCCCTCTGAAATATTTTAAAATTATTTCTTTTAAAAAGGCAAATCTTAAAAGCCCTGTTTTGAATCTACATTACTTGCTCTACAAGAATTCATACTTTATGTGTTTCATTAAAATATTATGTTTAATTTATCGTTAAGCAGGTGAAAAAAAAGAAATTTTTATATAAAAAAATATATTTTTGTGGCCCCTGAGCACTTTTGACTTGATGATTTTGGCCCATGTAAAAAAAACTTTTGGACATTTCTGCTTTATCTTGAACATCGTCTTCGTTATCACCTGAACGCAGTGCAAAAATAACAGAGGAAGATTTAAAGACTAAAATAATGGCAGCCATACATGGTTTACTATACAGTATATTGAAAAAGATTGTACTCAAATGTTCCCACGGTATCGCCAAGCTGATGCGAAAAAGAATAAAACATGCTTAAAATACATTTGGAAACAATAAATATTCAACAAGTCACCCAGTAAACTTGCAAAAGCTTGGGAAGTTATTAAAGTCGGCCAGCAATCTTTTAGCAAGCCAAAGCTAGCGTCAGCTACGTGCTAATTCCAACAAAAGCAGTTCCACATGTCCAAGTTTATATCCGAGCAATGCAAATGCAACTTCGAGTGTGCCGACATCTTAAAATGGCTGAGTCAAAGTCCAGGCCTGATAGAGAATCTGTAAGAAAAATTGACAAATGATGTTCACAGATGTTGTCTGCCCAATCTGACTGAGTTTTGAGGATTTTCTGGAGAAGAACAGGCAGAAATTTCTGGTTAGATATGAAAAAGTGGTTAAGAAAAGCTTCCTGTACTTTGTGGTTCCACTCAGTTCTGACAAGGGGGGATGAATAGAAATCCAAGACACATCTGAACTGATTTTTTTAAAATGTATAATTTAAATCTTATTAAACCAGATTAAAAAAAACATATTTTTAATGGTGTATTTAACTTTTTTTTTTAGAGTCAGGATTGTGCTTTAGTGTTGCTTTGAACATCTCCTTTCAGCTGTGTGTATTTCTCTGGTGTATTTCTTCCCATGTTATTTGCCGCGATAGGGATACAGGTGTTCTGTTTTACACACGCAGTGTGAATTATTCTAGCTAACAAAACAGAAACTGCTGCGCCTGCAAAAAAAATAAAAATAAATCATCCATGTGGAAAAACATCCCAGAGTGTTGAGGCAGGGAAAGCTAGTTATGCTAAATTTTTCCATTGCTAAATAAGGAACACCTGTTCTGTTCTAACACCACAACACTGATAAGATGTGCCTTGCTGTTTATTTTCTTGGGTGTTAAAAAAAAACGTTTTCCAGGGTGTTATATCATCACAGTAAACATGTATCCAATCTTTTCATACACTTATGGCTGCAAAGGCTTAAATTAAAGACCTGAAAATCCCCCATAAGCATTTTTGTCGTTAGGGCAAAGTTCACATTAAGCCCTATAAAAGGTGCTACGATTAGAAATAGCTTCTTCTTAAACACAGACGAGGCTGAGTACTTCAGTTGCATGTTAGAGTTTAACATGTTGGCCAAACATGGAGGGGCACAATGAACCCTTCTAATCCAAACTCTTAAACTTTATTTACCAACCAGAGTTTATCTTCTAACTGCATGAACTTCGTTTCGGTCTCCAGTCTTCTTCCTGCCAACCTGGAGCCTGCCGCCTCTGATGGCCCGATAGCGGACCGGGCATCAGTCTGAGAAGGTCCGAAGGTACTGCTGATATCTGCCGTTTGCTGACGTCTGTCAGGCAATATGATACATTACTTATCAAAAACAAATTACACACGGAAGGTTTTCGTTCTCTATATGCGACCTACTGTCCTAAATTAACTCACTAAGACAGGGGATAAATAAACAGATCATAATTACATACTATATACTCCCTAACAAAGGAAAAATGAGGCGTATAATAGGGCTTATTACAATGATTTATCAAGTGTGTTGTCTGAAATCTATATGTCCCTCCAGACTGGCACATTTTGTGCCCGTGAGTCATAAAAGTTATTGTTTAGAAACACCAAACTCTCAACCCACCCAACCCTTTGCCCCAGCTACCTGAAAAGGAACTAATCTGTCTGTAGAAATAGTTCCCGGTTATTGAAATTGGACACCACCTTTCTTTAAAGTTCGACTAAACTTCTCAGGCTTAGGAATAACAAACTTAATATGTGCCTTTAAAACGAAGATAAAACCCTAAAGGTACAAATTACTGGGAGAAATAAGATAATTTTTAATTTGAAGCTTGCAGGAGATTGGGTAATGATTTAGGTACTTTTATGATCCTTTTGTTCCCTGGGAAGTCTTACAATCCATGCAAAGTGTTTCTTTTCATCATTGTGTAATGAAATCATAACATTTCTTGTTCCCTTTAAGTTTTCTAATAATGTTCGGGTCACTGCATCTCCAGGAAATTTAAGTAAATCAATGTCCTGAGAAGATACAACTATCTGTGTCATGAGAAACAGAGCGTGCACAACAGAACCTCCATTCATCCGTCACAACGCAGAGTTTCGGACCTTCTTATGTAACATGGCTAATGTTTAATATCTGGGTTACACAACTCTGTTCTACATTGAGTCAACAACTCTGTGTTGATCTCACTGATGAGTCATCGAGGGATGTTCTAAAGCAATATTTGCTTGTTATCGATACAAAATGCGCCAGCGAAAAATATTTACAGCCACCTCCTGAAATCAGCGTCCATGATCCGAGGAGTCTTTGCTAAGATTTTCTAAAGTCGAAATGGTGAATGAATTACAGACTGAAGCGTATTTGAAAACTAAATCTGGGGTTTGTAACCTAAAAGTGACACACAAAAAAGATGTTGCTTTGGTTTAAGCAGAAACCCCCCCCCCAAAAAAATTAAAGTAAAAGAACCATCATGAACAGGTTCTAGGGTTCTTAAACGAACGGTATAAACCTGCTCATTTCCCGGGACTAACCTGAACCCAACTCATTTCCTTCCGTTTTGCAGGTATTAAATATCCATTCGTCTTATTACCGGATCACTGAAGATCCTTTTACATGATGGAAATAAGAATAGCGAAGAAAAAATATTAATTGTCCCTCAATGGAGAAATTCAGCTGTACCAGCAGCAAAGTGACAGCCAATTCGAACCATACAGATTCACACAGAACAAAACAAATAATCAGGAAATAACAGGCTGTGCAGGAAGGACTAGAAATACAAAACTCTACAGTTGTAAAAGTAGCATACAGATAAATCTGCAATTGAATTGGACTATTTAAGAAATTAGCAAAACGTGGACAAAATAAAATAGATTATTTACAAGAGATGCAAAGAATAGTGCAAATAACCAAATTTTTGATTATATATTCCATAAGGATGGAGGAAGGATCTGCGATAACGCAACATTATGCACCTCAGAGGCAGCAGTGTGTCGCTGGAGCAGCTGATTTGGTCCTTTGTTCCTCATCGGACCTGTAAGATCTAGGGCACACCGTCGGCCTGCTGTTATCTCCTCCGACAGCTGATCGTTGCCATAGAGACGAGAAGTCAGCCGAGGTTCAACGGCAGCAGTTCAGGTCGGCGCGCCGAGAGGGATATGGGCCCGGTTGGGAGAAACGCCCTGACCTTCGACAGCCCAGCTACAAATATACAAACACAGACCTTTGTACAATGGGACTCTTTCAATAATCACCTGTTTCTGGTTTTCGAAGCTGCAGAAATGAGAAAGTCCTTTTAGAACAGCAATCATTAGCATATGATAAGTTCAAGGTTGCATGTGAAAACCTGCATTCTGTGTGAGCGCTTCCATAAATGGCAGATTAAGTACAAGGTTTCGTTGTTGGTCAGTTTAAGTCGACGGCTAAAAAAAATAAATAAAATCAGTCATTTTCTTTCATTCATCAATTCTTATTTGTTTTTTATTTATTATTGAATCCCAACAATCTGAAGAAAGAATCACATAGAGCAGATTCGTAAAATAAATGTAACAGTTACACTACCGTTCAAAAGTTTGGGGTCACATTGAAATGTCCTTATTTTTGAAGGAAAAGCACTGTACTTTTCAATGAAGATAACTTTAAACTAGTCTTAACTTTAAAGAAACACACGCTATACATTGTTAATGTGGTAAATGACTATTCTAGCTGCAAATGTCTGGTTTTTGGTGCAATATCTACATAGGTGTATAGAGGCCCATTTCCAGCAACTATCACTCCAGTGTTCTAATGGTACAATGTGTTTGCTCATTGGCTCAGAAGGCTAATTGATGATTAGAAAACCCTTGTGCAATCATGTTCACACATCTGAAAACAGTTTAGCTCGGTACAGAAGCTACAAAACTGACCTTCCTTTGAGCAGATTGAGTTTCTGGAGCATCACATTTGTGGGGTCAATTAAACGCTCAAAATGGCCAGAAAAAGAGAACTTTCATCTGAAACTCGACAGTCTATTCTTGTTCTTAGAAATGAAGGCTATTCCATGAGAGAAATTGCTAAGAAATTGAAGATTTCCTACAACGGTGTGTGCTACTCCCTTCAGAGGACAGCACAAACAGGCTCTAACCAGAGTAGAAAAAGAAGTGGGAGGCCGCGTTGCACAACTGAGCAAGAAGATAAGTACATTAGAGTCTCTAGTTTGAGAAACAGACGCCTCACAGGTCCCCAACTGGCATCTTCATTAAATAGTACCCGCAAAACACCAGTGTCAACATCTACAGTGAAGAGGCGGCTGCGGGATTCTGGGCTTCAGGGCAGAGTGGCAAAGAAAAAGCCATATCTGAGACTGGCCAATAAAAGAAAAAGATTAAGATGGGCAAAAGAACACAGACATTGGACAGAGGAAGACTGGAAAAAAGTGCTGTGGACGGATGAATCCAAGTTTGAGGTGTTTGGATCACAAAGAAGAACTTGTGAGACGCAGAACAACTGAAAAGATGCTGGAAGAATGCCTGACGCCATCTGTTAAGCATGGTGGAGGTAATGTGATGGTCTGGGGTTGCTTTGGTGCTGGTAAGGTGGGAGATTTGTACAGGGTAAAAGGGATTCTGAATAAGGAAGGCTATCACTCCATTTTGCAACGCCATGCCATACCCAGTGGACAGCGCTTGATTGGAGCCAATTTCATCCTACAACAGGACAATGACCCAAAACACACCTCGAAATTGTGCAAGAACTATTTAGAGAAGAAGCAGGCAGCTGGTATTCTATCGGTAATGGAGTGGCCAGCGCAGTCACCAGATTTGAACCCCGTTGAGCTGTTGTGGGAGCAGCTTGACCGTATGGTACGCAAGAAGTGCCCATCCAACCAATCCAAATTGTGGGAGCTGCTTCTAGAAGCGTGGGGTGCAATTTCTCCAGATTACCTCAACAAATTAACAGCTAGAATGCCAAAGGTCTGCAATGCTGTAATTGCTGCAAATGGAGGATTCTTTGATGAAAGCAAAGTTTGATGTAAAAACAATCTTATTTCAAATAAAAATCATTATTTCTAACCTTGTCAATGTCTTGACTCTATTTTTTATTCATTTCACAACGTATGGTGGTGAATAAGTGTGACTTTTCATGGAAAACACAAAATTGTTTGGGTGACCCCAAACTTTTGAACGGTAGTGTATGAACATTTCACCTGCTGTGGCCTGAACGCTCCACATAGAGCCGAACTGCGCGCCAGTGCGTAATGGAGGCTGAATCCGCGCTCTGCTGCTAAACTAAAATTGGGAGCGCCATTTCAGTCAAATTTTATGAAATCAGGAAACACTTCTTCAATTGAAGGGATCAGAATTCAGAAAGACTCCCTTCACGACTGCTTTTCTGATCGCTCCAGCGGGAGGAAATTCCACGGCGTGGGCTGCTCCTGGTTGATCTCTGAGATCAGTCACCGCCGCTCTGTGTCTGGAACATTCACGGATGTACTTCACAACTCTTCAGCTCCCGGTTAGCGAGACGCATTGGGTACAATTTTCAGGTCTGAGATGATGCTCTCAGGAGAATCTTTATTTGGATTGATTCGGTTACCTGAACCCCATGCGTAAAGTGGAAAATGGTCAGTTGTGGGAATTGCAATCTGTCTAAAATGAAGGGCTGCCTTCAGATTTTTCCGTCACTTTAAAAAAAAAAAAGCTGATCATATGTGGAGATTATTTGGTTCATGCAACAGCTAAACTTTACTGTGCTAAAGTGTGGAGAACGAGCAAAAATCTACTAGGACGAAGGATTTTAGACTAATTTTGCATTTAAAGAGGTCAGTAATCACAGTCAAGGTTATACAGCTAATGGTGCAACATAATCAGAATAGGTTCAAAATCCATTTTTGCAATTATGATTTGATTTATGAAGGGTAAAATGGGTTGGATCAGCATGAGCTGTGTTTATAGTACTTGCTGATACAGAGTACCAATGCACCAATGGTTAAATAGCTGAGTCTCCACACCAGTTAGTTGGACCAGTCCCAGCCTGGTCAGCTGCGAGCATGAACTGATGAAGCCTCTTGGATAAGAGGTGAAACGTCTTCCAAGACAAATTTCCAAGTCCAGTTGCGTTCGATTGAAATTTCCTTGAGATTATGCAGATACTTCTAACACACACAAAAATTCAATAAATTGGAAGACAGGTTTTATTTTCTCCTCTCCTTATTACAACAAATTATGATGAATTAAAATGACAAACAAATGTAAAAAATGACAGCTAAAGTCAAATTTCAAGTGAAAAATACAAAAATGAATGTGAAATTGTTTCAGTTTCCACACTTTAAGTATCGGTTCATGGTATTGATTGATAAAAACCGATAAGAGTACATTAGAAAGGTAACATTCCTCTTTCTAAAACTGTTGAGTCTTATCATGTAAGGCAAGCATCTTAACCAAATTGTTTCCAGACTTTAACTGCTACTAACTTTTTTTGATGCCATTCAGAGTTGGACTTGCTGGATCACCGTCCTGTCGACGACGTCAAGTCGTACAGGAAACGGACCGTGACAATACCACCGTGTTTGAAGTTCCTCCCTCCTCCTCCTTGTGGATAATTAGGACGATTAAACTTGAACTGATGTACTGCAAGTTTGAACAGTTTTTAATTATGGTGTTACTTGGAAAACCTGGTATGCAAAAGGTGGAGGTGAAAGTTTCAGACCCCATTGGCTTAAAGGTTGAAAGGCTGCTTGCTTTTTAATCGCTCCTCCTATGACTAACATGGATCTAGTTTGAATTTGTTTAGTTTTTGGATCTCTTCTGATTCATGGATATAGGAAAATGCTTTGAGCTTTAGACTTTTTGTCTAAATAGTTGAAAAAGGCTAAAGTTCATTATTGTTTTGGAAACAGCGGGAGCCGAGTGTTTGACAGCAGACAGATTCTGGGTGGAGAGTCACTTGAACTCACGATATTCGACACGAAGGCCAAGAAATGTGAGAGCACACCCAGAAAAAAATATTGCACTTAGAAAGCTGGAGGATTTGATGAGCTGATATCTACACAGACGGCCCAAAAGCTGGACCTTTAGGGGGGGAGAAAACACCCCTCCAACTTCAATCCCCCCTCAGATCTATTTTTACACAGCATGAAGAGGAAAAATGCTTTCACCTTAGCCTGGAAAGTCTGGAGGGAAACCAGAAAACGTCATCCGGTCCTTGAGTTGCATCAGCTGAGCAGAGCAGATAGAGAGGGCGGGACGATTCGGAGACTCATGCCCTTGGCTCGCGCACCGTCAGTCATTTTTCTCTGTTCGCTCCCTGCTGGCTGAGCTGCTTTCCTGTGTTAATAATAGAAGGTTATAAAACACAGATTGTTTCCGCTCTTCAGGAGAACGCAGAAGGAAACTGACTCGAAGCTGCATGTAAAAAAAAAAAAAAAAAAAAAAAAAGTTTAAACAAAGAACTGCCTCCAGTTACCGCCAAGAAGATTAAAGAGGAATTTTACAAGGCAGATCTACAAAAATGTCCAGATTGTAGGAAATACTGTTTTATTCAGTAGGCTTCTTTGTGTTTTTACCATTTCACTGCCCAGCAGAGAAACATTTCCAGCTGAGAAAGCACTGAGGTACTGGGAAAACAACATTAATAAAGAGGGAAAAAAAATTATGCATGGAAGGGAAAAAAATCCCTAATGAACTCCAGCTAGAATTAGAAAATATCTGGATTATGCGCATCTTTCAACCAAAGCGTTTTTGTATCATCAGATCCGTTCTTTTTCCTCCACTGACACGGGAACAGTAAGATGTTGTCAGTTTTTTTGCTGGGGGAAAGATACGTCATTGTGCTCCCAGTGTAAAGACCAGTTCTGTGCAGACTCTGAAGGAGCTGCAGAGATTCAAAGCTCAGGTGGGAGAATCTGCAAACAGCAGCACAAGTTCTTTAGAATTCCATCGACCCAAAGGTGCTTTCAAGGGGAACAAAAGACGTCTTTGGTAGCAAGCGATTGGAAGAAGGGACTGGAACGAGAAGAAGATTAACAACGTAGCAGTCTGGGGCATAAAGCATCACTTGTCACTTCATCACTAAGGTGATAAAACTGTTTTAGTAAACTGACTACTCTGCCAACGCATGATAATCGCTACCAGGTTTAGGCGGGTTTGAAAATGTGCTGTAAACAAAGAATCCTTTGTTTACAGCTGGAGGTTATCCCAGCTATCAGCAGGCGTTATCCGGGTAGGATGCCAGTCTGTCGCATAATATGATGCATTTGACATTTTTTCGTTTTTAAACTTCACCCTTTCTGTAAGTAGGCTATTGTGTGTAAGTTGTATGAAGTGTCAGTCTCGTGGCGGACACAAATATGTCATCATGCATTACTTCTGCTAATTGCGCTTTTCATAATTACGCTTTTATCGACATTGAAGTTTTCCATTTCCTGGTTTCACACGTGTCATTCAACAACCTATCACACTGCTGTCCGTCTATTTACTCATGCATAGGAAATGACGTTTTCCATAGCAACGAGACGTCCCTCTTAGCTTACTTTTAGGGATTTTTCCTACGTAAAAGTAGCTCTTAGTGCGTTTGTGAAAAGGTTTTAGACGACAACTCCTACGTAAGACATTTTAGCACGAGTTAGGAGTAACACCTAGCGGTAAGATAAGAGTCTTTGTGAATACGGCCCCTGAACTTGAAATCATACTTGGTCAGATAACACTCAACACTGCTTTTCTGCTTTTTAACTTGAAAATTAAATAAACCTTGTCCTTGTGAATACGGCCCCAGGTGTCTAATCAACCACTTATAGCAAACAGTTGCTAATGATCTGCATTGTTGAGGATGCAACAGAGTCATTAAATGAAACAGAAACAGCTGTGTAGGAGGCTTAAAACTGGGCGAGGAACAGCCAAACTCTGCTACCAGGGTGAGGTTGTGGAAGATAAGTTTCATGCCATTAGCAAGATGGACCACAGCGACAAGATTCATGTGTTTGGGTGGAACTAAGCCAGCGGTGCCACAGTCAATATGCAAACAGGACACTAAGGCACGGCACTGGCAGTATGATGACAGGTGGCTGCAAGTGAAAAATCGCATCACAAGACGAAGAGTCCCAGTACGAAAGGCAAACACACAACAAAACTCACGGTTTGGTAAATTTCTGATACACTTCAGTCAAGAAAAATAAATACCAATGTGCATATCACTTTTTTTTTAAACTTTGATTACCATTAAATCAACATTTTTTTATTCCAATCAATTCTTGAAATTCATTTTATTTTCCATTACTAAGTTTAAAGTATAGAACTGAGTTTGGAGACACCCTCTCATTCAATGCGTTTTCTTTATTTTCATGACTACTTACATTGTAGATTCTCACTGAAGGCATCAAAACTATGAATGAAGACGTATGGAATTATATAGTACTTTTACAAAAAAGGTGTGAAATAACCTGGCCTCCAAAGTCACCGGACCTGAACCCAATGGAGATGATTTGGGGTGAGCTGAACCGCAGAGAGATGGCAAAAGGTCCAACAAGTACTAAGCATCACTGGGAACTCCTTCAAGACTGTTGGAAAACCATTTCTGGTGACGACCTCTGGAAGCTCAAGAGAATGCAAAGCAGTAATCAGAGGAAAGGGTGGCTACTTTGAGGAATCTAAAATATAACATGTATTCAGTTATTTCCCCCTTTTTGTTTAAGTACATCCAGTAATGTGTTCATTCATAGTTTTGATGCCCTTAATTGAGAATCTACAATGTAGTCATGAAAATAAAGAAAACATATTGAATGAGAAGGTGTGTCCAAACTTTTGGTCTGTACTGTATAAAATAGTCTAAGTAGACATAGCCGGAGTAGAAAACAACATAACTTGAGAACAGTCAGTGTCAATGTTTAAATATAAAACATGCTTACTTTGGAGATGTTTAGACATTTTTCGACAGCCTGGTCTCCTTACTGCACTTAAACGCAGCATGGCAAACTGTTAGGAAAATGCCTTCTCATCAATGGGGATTCCACCAACTTATATTTCATCCAAAATCAGTAGTTTGGTTTAATTGGATGCTACTGGTAGCCATGTGGACATCGGCTGGTTTTTCTCAAGTATCGGTGATGTTTCCATTCAGTTTGACATTGTTTCAGGTTAGTCTTTCAGTTCAGTGCAGAGCGTGTTTTGGACCTTATTGCTGCCGAAAGATGCTGACAAAGTTCTGGTTCCGTTTTTCTTTCTCTTTCTACTGTAGCTGCAGGAGAAACCATTAATGTTTCCAGACAGAGTTTAGTAATAGCTGCTTGGAGTCCTTTCTGGTTTATTTTGGTGTTTTTTGTTGGTTTTGTTGTGTTTGGTGGTGTTGTTGGTTGTGTAACAGGCAGACGGTGCCTTTAAGAAAAATATGAATACATATAAATGGGGTTTTTGTTGGGGTGGTTTGGTGGGGTTTTTGTTGTTTGTGGGTGGGTGTAACAGAATCCTTCATCTCCTCAGTGAAAAACAGGATTTGCACCGTTGAGCTGCAGGGCAACACTTCAGACGCGGAAACGCTTCATGGTCTGTGTTTGCATGCAGGATGAGGGGCAGACAACAGGGGAGCATAACTGTAGTACTAGTTCCTTCATGCATGGTTATTTTTAAACTTTATCAGGGAAAGGAAACTAAAGCCCAACTGTTCCTTTTTTCTTCTCATTCAAAACGATCTGTCACCAAGAATTTGCTAAACTGTAACATAATAATGACCACAGGTTAAAATAAAGCTACTCATACTCCTTTTCTTTCTCTGATCAGATCTAGATTTTTCTTTTTTAGTTTTTCTTTGTAGGAATAGGAAAAGGAAAAAAAGTTTTGTTTTCCCTTAAATATCCCGTGTTGAGTGTGCAGCCCATAATCAAGAGCAGAGGTCAAATAAATGCCCCAGAGCAATGCCACTTGGCAGAAATAGCCCTAAAAGCTGCAGCCACCTGTGGGTGAAAGTTCAGCCTCGACTGACGTCCAGTCAGATACGTTGTAACATGACGGCCGTGGAGGCTGACGCAGACAACTCTTGTGACCTCAGGCGCGTTTTGTTACACGTTAAAATTAACAGGAGGGTTAATGGAGCCACCGAAACCATAACCTCAACTTGATCCAGACCTCCTGATCCTTAATTCTCTTTTTGCATTTATTATTCTGGATGGATGGATGGATGATCCAGAAGGAAATTCTAATTAGTTGATTAAGAATGATCGTTTTCCTTCTAGTTTCCTTTAATTTTTTTGAGGCATCCCTGCTCCAACACACCTGAATCCACTGCACGGCTTGTAACTGAGCTTCTGCAGAGCTGAATAGCGGATGACGGGAATCAGCCATTTGATTTAGATGTGTTGGAAGCCTCTTTATGCTGCAGGATGGAATCACGTTTCTTTCATGTTCATTTCCAAGGATGAGCTCAGTTTCATGTTCCTCTAGTTCTTTTAAATTCATAAACCAGCTTCTATATGTGGCAGAAAGACATCGACCTGAGAGATGTTCAAACAGTAAATATTTGTGAGGAAAACAGGACACTGTAATTCTTATAGATGAATATAATATTAACTAAAGTAGATATGTCACAAGCACTGGATTACTTGACTGGGGATTCCTCAAATAGAGAATGCACACAGTGATCGACTATTTTCTCGGGGTGGTGCCGAAATGAACGGTTCTCATTGACTTTTGTTATATTGTTATTTTGTTCTGATGTACATGTATCTTTTAAGGCAGGAAAAAGCGAACATTATAACTTTTAAAATGTTTTAATGACAGAAATATCAAATGTTTGTCCTTTTTAACCCGGCTTTAAATATATAATAATTTTCAATCGACATAAGGTGCCCAAAGTTTGGAAAAAATCTGTATTATTTTTAGCTTCTTGGATGTACAAAATATTTAAAATTCCCACATTATAAACTCACTAAGCCATGAGATTTTTTGTTGTTGTACAAAACTCATGCTGGTGTTGAAAAACTGCCAGGTATTTTAAGAAAAGTCGGTAAGACACTTTAAAGCCATTGAAACACAATTATTTAGGCCTGTAAACATCCCACTCCAACTGAAATTATTATTAATACCCGTATCTGTGTATTAAGATTAATACATCCTGTTACGTTCACTGTGCTTGCATCAATAGCTGACTCAGGCGATCCATCAGCTTCACTCTGTGCAGGTTGGAGCTCACAGTTTCAGTTTGCAAACATCATCATACCTTGAGCTGAAATTGGACCAGAGAGATTACAGACATGTTCATCTTCAGCTTTAAACGCGTCGACTCAAAACTAAGATCCAGAGCCAACCTCCAAAAAGCTGCCAAAAGCTTCTGGAAGTATCTGATGATATGTTTGATGTGATGTAACAAAACATTCCCCACTGACGAAGGTTAGTCACAACTACTGATGGAGCATGAAGTATGTTTTTTTTTTGTCCAATAACTGTGCTCTCACTCCTCAACCTCGCTCTCCTATGACGTCCCTCAGTGGGACGGAGACCAGATTTCCTCCTGGGAGTCCTCCGGTACGGAGCTCCATTTCCGGGGTTTCCCAGTTTCTGTGGCGCATGAAGTGGCTCCGTTGAGGTCCCGTAGCGGTACGTAGGAATAATCCCGCCGCTCAGGGAAGCGGGACGTCACAGACCGGCGGCAAGCCTGGTGAAGGGGAACAATCAGGCTGGCCAGAAGAAGACAAGTGAGGACGACGGTGATGATCAACCACGACCGCCTGAGGAGAGAGAGAGGGGGTTCAGGGACACATCATTAGACTGCACTCAATAAATTAACTCAACGTAATGAAAACAAGGGATGTTTTTCAATCAACAGGCACTGCAATGTTGAAAAGGGACCCAGAAACGCAGTATTGCGTTCAGAGCAATGCACAGGCGTGAATAAGGAAGTTTAATTTCAGCCTAGCTCCATGTTTGAAGTAGATACATTTAATACCTTTTTTAATGCAGATTCAGCTAAATTTAATGCTACATTTGTGGCCAGAAATATGCATATCTACACTTACAACAGAATTTTTTATTTTGTTATTTGTATTGGTTAAATGAAACTCCATTTAAATAAAAATAAAAAATAAAAATCACTGAAATCGTTAATTAGAAATGCATAAAAGCTTTGCTTGCAAAGGCCAGAACACGAGTAATTTGACCAAACACTTTGCTAAATACACCAAATACAAACAGAGTTTTTTGACCGCCTGAGTGCTGCAGCATTAGGATGCAGCGGTACAGAAAATGGATGGTTGGACGTAATATTGTTGTCAATGTTCTCAGGGCATATTTTACACTATACCCTTTAGCATTCAAAATCTTTCATTTTGGCTCTTACTTGCATTGTTTTATAGGGAAGCTATGTTTGATATTTTTTGTTTGAATACCTTAAACTTTTTTAAATAAACAACATAGTATTCAATATTTAAAATAATTTGTTTATATATAGTTTTTTTATTGAGTTATTAATTTCTTACTTTTTACTTTGTAGTTATTTACTGTATGTGCTTTGCTGTTCCAGTTATTAAGAAATAAAACAATTTTAGTTCATTATTTGTGTTTTTCCCCTTTTGTTTTAGTCTTTAAAAACAAACAGTACCGATAAGGATACCGATATAAAGTACCGGATCGATAAGGAGTAGTAGTATCGATAAATCCTTAACGTTTTTCAAAACACAAGTCATTAAGGGGTCTGTAATGTTGTTATAAACAGCAAAAAAGTCGCTACATAGTCAACACAGCGTGTTCACACAATGTGTTCATTCCTGCCGGTGCAAAACTGAATAGGGACCGTCACAAATCGTGGCTAACGTATTCAAAGATGGCGATGCAACATGGCAGCTTCAGATGGGGGGGGTGCACCATCTTTATTTTTAAACAACCTATAAGGCACAAGAACACTCATGATAGATGATTAGACCTCGGTAAAATACGTTTTTATGAAAGCAGTACTTGATTTTTATTAATAAAAAGCCACATTTGTTGCACACTGGTCCTTTAAGTTAGCATTAAAGATCTGTGGCTTGGTGGGTCGAGTAGTTGGCTTGTGATTAGGCGATGGTAGGTTCAAATCCAGCTTCTGCCCGTCTGCTATGCACTTAAGCTCAAGTTGCCTACCGAGCACTGCATAAGTGTGTTCCCCTTTAGAGAGTATAAAGTACTTTGAGCGGACAGTATGAAGAATGAGTAGTTGAGCAACTGTGGAAAAATAAGGCAACCATCTGCAGCGCATTGTTGAAATAAACTCAACAAACAGGCTGGTGCTGAGTAAATCTACATCAAAACGGTAAATCAGAGTTGAAATACTGAGTTAAGCAAACTTAAAACTACTGTTAGATGTATTCACACAGTTATGTTGAGCCAGTTTGTGAAAACAAGTTGGCTCAATTTTATCAAATACATAGTTTTAATTTAACATAAGAAACATTCAGTTTGTTGAATTTAAGATTCAGTTTTGATTGACCCTCTTTATTAAGGTTGACAGAATGCAAAAATCTTAAACTGAGTTTACGCAAAAAAGCTTTGCAGTTGGTTGGCTTATTTTTTTAAGGTCAGTCATGTTTTCTTTTATTAGAGTGTAATTAACTGACAGCAGAGGGAAAAGGTCAGAGGTTAGGAGACCACTTTGACCTTTAAATCCTTACTCTGTTAAATACGGCTGCTCTCCGTGTGCTGCTTCTTCTCGTCTCCAGGATGTAAACATCTGTTTGGCCAGACAGCGTCCAGCTACAGAGAGATGGGGAGAAATGACAGCATCAGACCACAGTAACACCTGTCAAATCCAAACATTCATCCTCTTCTGCTTAATCCCGGGTCAGATCACAGGAACAGCAGCCTAGAGAGGACCAGCTCCACTGGGGGAGTCCTGAGGCTTTCTCAGGCCAGAAGACAAACATAGTCTCTTCAACGGGTCCTTAGACTTCCTTCGATGGCATCCTAACCAGATGATCGAGCCACTTCAACGGGCTCCTCTCGATATGGAGGAGCAGGAGCTCTAACTTTGAGCCTGAGCTTCTCCCAATCTCTAATGGTGCGTTCACACCGCCCCGAACGGCAGCGTCAGCAGCGGAATGATTACATGTTACGTCTATGTTTGAGGCCGTCAGAGGAGCGTCGCGGTCTCTGCGGCGCTGTGTGAGCGTTGGCTCTGCCAACTTTTCAAGCTTCAAAGCTCATAACGCTAGCAACGCAGAAGTTCAGCTTTTGACGGTCTTAACGCTCTTCACACAGCACCGCAACCAATCAGAGCATTTCACTGTAGCCAACCAGGATCCGCGAGTGTTTAAAACATCCAGCAGAGAAAGGCCCGCCTACGAGTTTCAGCTTAAAAATGTATCTTCTGTGTATATGCGTCAAACTAGTCGCTTTGTGAGCGTTGCTTGATGCTGACAAAGCTTGCAGTCTGAATGTAAGGGAGATCCCAGACATCCTGCAGGCTGTCAAGTATTTTATGTTTAAACAAATGAGTACAGAAGCGTTTGGCCACCAGAGCTGGGAAAGAAATTCAGGAACAATTTCTCATTATGAGTTACAAAACTTATAATAAAAAGGTTTTCTCATGTGTCATTGCTTAAGAAACCAATTTTAAGAGATATAAAACTTAGAATCATTAGAATCAGAAAGTTACTTGTTTTAACCAGCGTTATATTCTCGTTTTGACAAGATATAAAACTGATTAAAATGAGAAAGTTTGTCATAATAAGAATATTTCTCATTTCAATGATACATTAAGCTACCTCATTCTAAAGATATTGTTTCTCATTTTAATTATCTAAAATACAGCCACTACCGGCTGGTAGATGTTAAAATAATGTAATCGTCATGCCGGTTTTATTATATTTTAATTTAAATATCGATAGTTAAGGAAATGTTGTACATCCATTCTGCAACCCTCTAAAAGCCCCGTGGATGCTTTTTTTCCCCCACTGTAGCTTTTTAGGAAAATTTTCAACATACAACCTTTAACGATTAAAAAATCTGGTAAAAAAAAAAATTCTCATCTTGATTAATTTTACGTTCTCGTTTTGATTAGAAATTAAACGTAACTAATTTTAAGGAGAACGTTTCTCATTTTCAAGATATTAAACAGATTTAAAAAAAAAAAGAAAGTTTCTTCCTCTTAAATTAATAGTTCGCATATTTAGACACGAAGTTGTATCCCATCCTTACTAGCACACACATTGACCCAACTCTGTGATCACCTCCTGGTCAGGCTAGGCCTGGGCGGTATACCGGTTCAAACCGAAAACTGGTGTTTATTTTCATTATGATATGTATTTTTAATATACCGCTATACCGGTGAATAGTTCAGAAAACTTCCGGAACGTTTAATGAGGGGAAGTGTTTCAGCCAGGACCGATTTTACTGCTACGCGCTCTTCAACACAGTGTAGAAAATAACGGTTTTAACTAAGTACAGCTGCTGGCAGGAGCGAAGCACACAATTCTGAATAATTAATTACAAAAAAAAGGGGGCCTCATTTATAGTTTAAAAAGTTTATCGGCTTTAAAATGTCAAACGAGAACTGAACGGCATACCTTTTGCCAACGCTATTGAGAGTAACCAGTAGGGGGGAGTGTGGAGCGCTATTTGACCATCTGTAGGTACACACTGTCAACGCCGGCAAAACCAGTAGGAAAGAAATCAAAAATAGCGGTAAATATGTTTTAGATACCATCTACGATACTTCTGTCGTCTTTTTTTCTGTTGTTATCTGAATATTAACCAGCTAATAATCGCCTACGGTTGGCATGCTTATTTTACTTCTTCTTTGGCAATATCTGATCTGAGTCTGTACTCTGCCCCCTAGTGGGATTCTTCAGTACTACATGCAAAGCAATTAGAAGAAGCAATTTGTTGCTTGCGCCAACTTGAGGTTTTTAAAAAATTATACATTCAGCCTTAGAGCATCAAAATTGCCTACTAGAATCATAATCATTTTAATTATTTTCATATCATTCACCTGTTTTTGGAAAAAACAACATGATGCAGGCCATATGGCAGTAAAATGGGCTATTTAAAGCACATTTTTATATTCTTCATTCTTATAAGATAATGTGGATATGGATGGTCTTGTATGGCAAAAGAATACCGTTAAATACCGTAATACCGATATGTTTTTAAAAATACCGTGATATAAAAATCTTGCCATTCCGCCCACCCTTTGGTCAGAGCTCTCACTGCTGGAAGCTTTTTAAGAAATAGTCCAGGCAAGTTTCTGGAGCCATAAAACTGTGCTGTTTTGCATGTGAAAATTATATGCGTTTGAAAGCATCACAAAAGAAAAAGAAAAAAAAGAAACGCCGGCCAAACTTCAAAACTCACCATTAGCTGATGGAGAAGTATAAACTAGGCTTAAGGAGGAGGAAACCAGGTGAAACCATACAATGGTAACATTGCCATCTAAAGGCCAGGTATATGTACTACATCCTTTTCAACGTTCGCCCCATCGTGTAAACACAGTGTCGTTTTCACTCTCGAATTAAAACAAACACGACAACAGTGCCGTGTAAACAGCCCCTTACTCTAGAATATTTCCATTCCAATCAGTCCGTGCTGTGACCAGAGTCATCTGTTTCAAACCTCCCAATCAGCTCTTACAATGCTGAATGCACGACTCAGCGTGTCTGACAAGGGTTCGACGGTATACCGAACATTTATAAATACCAAAATTTATGACTGTTACAACATTTTCCTGGGTGGGTAAATTTGGTATATAAAAAAAATGATGCCACTGACCTACAACAGCACAGATTGAACATGACTCAGTTAGCGGTTTCCATTTTAATAAGGGGTGTACTTTTCTGTCTTCATGTTACTTCTGGTTTTAAATAACATGCATATCCAACTTACATACATAAATGTTTGGATGTAATTCAGAAATAAAAGTTACTTAAGTTAGGGCTGGGCAGTATGGCAAAATTTCCTATCGCCGTATTTATTAAAAACATTTCTTTCCCTACAAGACCGTTAATATCCACATTATTTTAAATTGCCCATTTTACTGTAATATGGACTGTATCATGTTTTTTCCAGACACAAGTGAATGATATGAAAAACTGTAAATTATTATGATTCTAGTAGACATTCTTGATGTTCTAAGGCTGAAAGTAAACCTGTTTGTTTGTTGGAATTACTTCCTCAGCATTGTGTGCTTTCAGATAGCTCCTGCCAACAGCTGTACTTAGGGCGCTTTCACATGGTACGGGAGTCCGTACTCGGGTACGGTATTTGGTCAAAATCCACTTATTTCGTACCATGTGAACACAGACTGTACCGTGCCAGAATACGGCCAGAGAGACCTGCCTTGGAGGTAGTATCCGAGTCCAGGTACGGGCGGCCACGTATCATGTGAACACAACCCGTACTCTGGCCGCACTCAAGACAATAGACGCGCTCCACGCGGAAATGACGACACCGCCGGCCGAAATTACAGAATCACCTCGCGACCATACAAATACCAAAACAACGCGATTCAAGCATCCCACAGCAACACAGCAGGTTACAAAACGGCGGGTTTACTACAACACTCACCCTGTAGATGGCTTCAGGTAGCAGCTGACCAGTAGACCAGTTTGTTTACATTCTAGCCTGTCGCTCGTTTTATGACGTCGGTACTTCTCACTCCCTTGTTCGTTGGAGAACTAAGACTTATTTGTATACCGCCACCTGCTGTTTATTTGTAGTAAAAGACTGGATCCCAATACGGTCAGAGATCCGTGACATGTGAACAGAAAAAATTAGCATTTTCTCTGGCCGTTTTCTGGTACGGCCACACATGTGAAAACGGCCTTAGTTAAAAACTTTACTTTTCACACTGTGGTGAAGAGCCCGTAGCAGTGAAATCAGTGTAACACTTCCCCACACTAAACTTTCTGGAAGCAGAACAGCAGAAAAAAACCCAGATGTACAAACAGAACAGGAAACAGAACAGAAACACACAATTTTTACACAAGAAAAAAATACAATAAAATAAATAAATATTTAAATAATGTACAATAGTTAAAAAACAGAGTACTGTACAGTTATTGAGGTATTTAGCGTTGTCTCTACTTCTGCTGTTTGGTAGATCTGTACTCAAGCAGCAAATGATGAAGCAGACGGGAATGTTTGCATATAGAGTCAAACAAAGACTTCTGCAGCTAACAAAGCTGTGTACGTACCTCTGTGTAAGGTGTAGTTGGTCTCCTCTGGTAATGTGGTGTTACAGCTTCCTGTCTGCGGGTCACATGGGCACAAGTTGTCACAGTGACACTCCTGAGCACAAGATGCACCGAAGAAACCCAAAGGACAGGCTGAAAGAGTTACAGTTTGATTAGATTTTTTTTATTTGAACGACACACAAATACAACAAAATTATATGAAAGTGATAAAACCTTTTAGTCTGATGATAAAATATCACATTTAAGTTCTTGCTTTAATAAAACACAAACCTCTATAATCATGAGCAGATTTATTCGCCAAGTTTGTGAAACAAGGAATTTGACTTCAGTCCATTTTGCTCTCAGTGAAGACATTTGAAATTTAAATATTATGGAAGAAATTATAAGGAAATAAAATATTGTTGTCATCAAAACAGCTTAAATATTGCAAGCTTAGTTGTTACCAAATCATCTTATTTTTACAGGCTAATAATCTTACTTATTTGTAACATAAAGCCTATATAGTTTGATGAACTAATATGGTCAGATTAGTAAACAAAATAATAATTATTATTTTTTTTCCAAAGGCTTCCTTTAATAAGCCATATTTGGTGATATAATGGTCATAAATGCAAAGGTATTGATTCACCAAGACATGTGTAAAGACACACAAAACCACAAAAGCATTGAGTTGTTTGCCCAAAATCTCCCACAGATGCAAAAGACCAGATTAAAACTTGGTTCTGATTGCTGTGTTTGTACACCAGTTATGAAGCAGGAAAAAATCATTTTAACAGATGATGCATAATAATAATAATATGACTTGAACATCCTCCCAAAGAATCTCACTGAATCCAATGATGTGAAATGATGGAGGCAGCCATCTCCACAATGTACAGCAAACATTTTTCCATTGACATTTAAAAGTGGCATATCCCTATGTCTAACAAATAGTTGCACTGAGTGTGTGATCCCTTTTTCTCAGAACCAGCTATTACTTTTTCAGCCACACTATCTTTTTAATTTGGAATGGAAATAGAGTTCATTTTAGGTCAAGAGGGTATAAAAACAACCCAGAGTTCATGAATCTGTCACAGAGCCAGTGCTTTTCCTTCTTTGGACAACTTGTGGTGGTTCCCACTAGAGACTGCAAACAACTTTGACCCAGAGGTTCAACTTTAATTGTTTGGCCATTTATGTGCAGGTCATTTTATATCCACTTACAAAAAAAATCAAAACTTCAGGACAGAAATCTCTGCAGGAATCTCTGCCAAGTGTACTGCTGCTGCTGAACCCATCGGTGCTCCTAATTTTAAGGACAATAAATATGTTATTTAAGGGTGTAACAGTACTTGTATTTTTTGGTATGGTTGCAGAATGACAATAATTTCAACAAATACACCAGTTTTCGACCTGAACACAATCACGATTTTGATGTGCTGAACTCAGTCCAACTTGAAATAGTGACACCAAAAGAAAACAGAAAGGACTCCCAGATTAGGGCGATATGAGCTAAAATTAATATCATGGTATATTGAACATTCAACCTCGATAACGGCAAGTGGACGATAACAATGACAAGCCACCCCCCTTTTTTTTTCTTAAATCGTGTTATTTTCTGTATTAAATTTACTGTACTGGCCACATTTTTTATGATCTTTAAATTATGATGGCTTCTTGCTATTGAACAGCTTCAAACAGCCTTTTAATTTAGTGTTTGATTCCCACTCCTTTCTGTATTTCTTAGAGTCCAGTATAAACTCAGAAGTGATCACACAGACCAGAGGAGGCGAGGAAGTAACTGGGGCTGACTGAAATCGGTGATTTTAGTGTGCAGTCATTTATTTTAGACTGAAAGTATTTTACATCGGAGCACAGGTGAGAACAGGCGGCGGCTTCAAGCGCTGTATCAAAAACAACAGCAGCAACTCAGAGGGTTTAATATCTGCTCCGCCTGAGGATCTGGGCGGGCGGAGCTACAAACGCTCTGGTTCGGCTGCAGCTCCGTTGCTGCAGTAACAAACATACATGCTCCATGTTAGTCTGAGTATCCAATAATACCATTAAAAAGTCACTTTATTTGTCGCTAGTCGCAATTTTCTGAAAACCAGTCAGTAGAGGAGTCTAAACTCTTGCTAAATATAGCTACACAATAGCTCCATTAGCAGCGCCAGAGCTTCTCTGCTGCGCTTTCCCAGTGTTGCCAACTCCTCAGTAAGGAAAGTAGCTATTGGCTGTCCCAAAAGTCGCTAGAAGTCGCTAAATGACGTCATCGCCTAATTTGCATAATTGGCAATTTGCAAATAACTGTAACGGACGCTGTAGGAGAGAGGAATAACGTCGTGGGAGAGACAAAAGTGAGTAAAAAACACCCTAAATATGTTTAGAACTACAAATGTACAAAAATAATTTCAACATTAACAACATTTAATGATTTTAATGCTTTGTCTAGATCCACATTACACACATCAGTTTTGTCCTGTATTGTTAAATGTTATAACAGCAAATTTAATCAAAAGATTGTTCTGTAGGGTGAAATTGCTAGCTCTACAACCAACCCTCCTCCTTTATCCGGGCTTGGGACCGGCAAAGTGACCCAAAAGACACACTCTGGCAGAGTTACTTAGGGTTTTTTTTTTAAGTTGTTTTTTTTTTTAAAGTTGTGCTGAGCTAGCTAGCAAGATCTTATGTCACAGAGAGGTAGGCTACACACACAGTGGACGAGGTGAATAAGTGACTGAGCTGCTGAGGTTGTGTGAGTCAAATGCAGTGATTTATTTGTGTGACAGCGTCACAGCGAAGAAACGTTTACATTTAAATCCCGCTCTGCAAGCCAGCGGCGGCTTTCTTTTGCGCAAGCGCATTTCATTTGCAGTCCGGACGCCGAGTGGTGAGGGTCTCCTCTCTCTCTCTCTGCTCCGCCCATAGACTGTAGATGGGACTGCTGCGCAAGGCTACTGTGAGACTGGCCGCCTGTAAGTGCTTTGGGACGGGGGAGGGGCTCACGTTGAGGACAGTAACTGCAGAACAATACGTGCTTCACGCCAGAGTCTCCAAAACACCAGATAAGTCTCCAATAACACAAAAAAAAAGTCGCTAGATTTGTCGCTAGTCGCTTTTTTGAAAAAAAGTCGCTATAGGGGTCTGAAAAGTCGCTAAATCTAGCGACAAAGTCGCTAAGTTGGCAACACTGCGCTTTCCTCCTCTGTCACACGGCTGTGCGTGGTCACGTGACTCAAAGCAACGGCCCTTTCTTAAAGGGGCAGAAGCACCACTAAACTAAATCACAAATTTCCTCTTTTTTTTTTTAAATACCGAACTTACCTGCACGGGCAAAATGACGTCCGTAACACCCATTTTATTATATTTTACATTATATTATATTTTATTTTTTAATATATTTTTCTCTTCTGTTAAATATGTTGTATATTTGTTGTTTCTTTGGCTGCTGTTTACGACCGAATT
The DNA here is from genome assembly GCA_028564705.1 of Apricaphanius iberus. NCBI lineage: Eukaryota > Metazoa > Chordata > Actinopteri > Cyprinodontiformes > Aphaniidae > Apricaphanius > Apricaphanius iberus. The sequence goes on from JAPXFQ010000931.1 coordinate 324,373, forward strand.
TCCCCTGGTGGGACTATTAAAGGATTATTCTATTCTATTCTATTCTTAATGCTGATAAAAGTAAGAAAGAAAAACGAAATAATTTGTGTTTTGTATTTCTTTTTCTTGATTAAAACCATGGTTTTTATGTACCGTTACATCGCTTATATTCTAATAGTTTAAACACCAGAAATATTTGACAACCATTCCACGTTCCCAAAGCTGGAAGGAGGAAAGATCTGAGCCTGGCAGTTAAACTAAAGCACTTCAAAAACTCTTCCAGCATTCCCAGAATCGCTGACTAACCCCATGGTGCTTGCTGCCTGATTATCATTTATTGTGTGTTTATCTCAACTACATATGAAGGAAAGCGCAGCTGTACCTTTTTCACAAGTTTCACCGTGGAAACCAGGAGGGCAGATGCAGCGTCCGTGCACAGGATCACAGGAGCTGCCGTTAAAACAAGAGCAGGTTTTGGTGCAGGCGTCGCCGTAGAAACCTGGGGGGCACCCTTAAAAAGAAAAAACACAAAAATAAATTTAAAAAAAATAGTGTTACACTGTAGTTTGTAAGCATTTCTACCCATCCTGACACTTTCTAAATACCTCAAGGAAATTTCAATCAAACGCAACTGGACTTGGTAATTTGTCCTGGAAGACGTTTCACCTCTTATCCAAGAGGCTTCATCAGTTCATGCTCGCCGCTGATGAACTGATAAAGCCTCTTGGATAAGAGGTGGAACGTCTTCCAAGAAAAATTACCAAGTCCAGTTGCGTTTGATTGAAATTTCCTTGAGATAACCATGACCTGGATGAATGAGAATATTCACAGGCTTTTCTAAATACATTTAATCTCCAGAAAGCAGAGCCGGCTACTTAAAGTGTAATAGCCAGCAGAGCAAGAGCGCAGAGATAAAACTAAGACAGTACATCAACTGGGCTTAATGTGTTATATCAGACTGTTTTGTTGGACAGTTTCATGGTTTATCTCATTCCAACTCCAATTTTTCTGTCTCTTAATAATATCAGAAATTAATCTGATGAACGGCTGCTGAACTGGAAACTTATCTTTCCAGACTACAGATATAAGCAACTGTAAGCAAGTCAGGTGGGGGTGGGGGGTTCATGTACATCCTTCAGAACAGATCTTGGTAGAGGACATGTTGTAACACAGCTATTGTGTTACCCTTTGATTTATTGTTATCTTAATCAATTAGGAGACACGGATTTATATCTCAAAGCTGGATAAACAAGTCAGAATTAACACTACGTATCTGATCTCCAAACGCTTTGCTTTTACAATAAGCTTTAGGGTCGTGTCTGGGACAGACGGTAGTCTTTTAAAGTAGGGTTTACGGCACCGAGAAAATATATTGAACCCTTTTTTACATTTTGTCAATAAAAAAATAAAAACACAACTAAACTTTATTTTATTTCAAAGTGATAAACCCGAACAAAGCTGTTTAAGAATCTGCAATGGGAGAAAAAAAAAAGCCAATCTGAAAAGTCAGATCAGATGGAGAGAATCTGTGATTTTCACGATTTGACCAAGGACCCAAAAATTTGATTTAGGTCTAGATTTTGACTCGACCTTTCAAACCCATGAATATGATTTAACGTCCCACTGTAGCTTTGGCTGCATATTCAGGGTTTTTGTTCTGCTGGAAGGTAAATTTTCCCCGACAAGTTACGGTTTCCTTCCACAATTGCCCTGAATTTTGTTCCATGCATCTTCCCCTCTACTCTGACCAGCTTTGCTGGCCCCTGCTGATTAAACAAAGATCCCACAGCATGATATGGCCACCACCATATTCCACAGCAAGGTATTAGTTTTCCACGCGCACCATTTCACATGCAGGACAATTGAAAGAGAAAAATATTCTTTTTTATGAGTATCAGAGTGAATTCAGCTGCATTTAAATAATTTATTTGCAAATTATGGTGGAAAATAAGTATTTGATCACCTACAAACAAGATGTCCTGTAACTTCTTCTGTAAAAGACTCTTTTGTCGTTCACTCGTTACATGTATAAATGGCATCTGTTTGAACTCTTTATCAGGATTAAAGTCTCCTGTGCACAACCTGAAACAGTCATCCTCCAATATTCACTATGGCTCCAAGACCAGGCACCAAGGACTCAAATCCTGACGTGCCAGACGTGTCCCCCTGCTTAAGCCAGTACATGTCCAGGCACGTCTGAAGTTTGCTAGAGAGCATTTGGATGATCCAGAAGAGGACTGGGAGAACGTCATACGGTCAGATGAAAACAAAAAACGTTTTGGTAAAAACTTGGAGGAGAAAGAATGCAGAACTGCATCCAAAGAACACCAATACTACTGTGAAGCATGGGGGTGGAAGCATCATGCTTTGAGGCTAATTTTCTCCAAAGGAACTAGGACAAATGATCAGTCTTAAGGAAAGAATGAATGGGGCCGTGTATGGTGACATTTAGAGTGAAAACCTCCTTCCATCATTGAGGGCATTTAAGATGAAACATGACTGGGTCAGCAGGAGAATGATCCCAAACACACCGCCGGCATAACGAAGGAGTTGTTTCAGAAGAAGCAGTTAGAGGTCCTGAAGTGGCCTAGCCAGTGACCAGATCTCAAACACATAGAAAATCTGTGGAGGAAGTTGAAAGTGTATGTTGTCCAGAGACAGCCTCCCTACAGCTGTAGATGAGATCTGTATGGACGAATGGGCCAAAATACCAGCAACAGTGTGTGAAAACCGGGTGAAGATTCACAGAAAACGTGACCTCAGTCACTGCCAACAAAGGGTATAAAAAAGTATTGAGATTAACTTTTGTTGTTGACCAAACGCTTATTTTCCACCATAATTTGCAAATAAAATAAGATTTTCTGGATCCCCCCCCCCCATTTGCCTCTCATAGTTGAGGTATACTTATGAGTAAAAGTACAGGCCTCTCATCTTTTTAAGTGGGAGAACTTGCACAATTGATGGATGATTAAATATTTGTCCCAATGTATACCGAGGATATACAATTTCATTGAAATGTTACATGTTAAATAGAATTTTTTTGTATTATGTATCAAATTTCTTCGACTTCACATTATGGACCAATTTTTACACTAACTCCCAATAAAATACATTAAAGCCTGCAGGGGGTAACTTGGCGGACAAAAAGAAAACGTTCGATGGGTGTGAACAACTTTGTAGACAGGGCAAATAAATGATCGGTTATTACCTTCACTGCAGTTAGTACCTCTCCATCCAGCATCGCAGACACAACCATCTGCAACACACAAACGCAGGTCATGACAAACAGCAGAAAAAGGAAGTTTCACAGACGGCGTGAAGTAAAATTTGGCGGCAGCGTTCAAGGTGAATGTTGGGGGTCTGCTGGAACGGTTCTCACTCAAGCAGCCCAGTTAGGAGAACCTGCGTGGGAAGATTTTGAGCTGTCGGTTGAACGTACCGGCCGTGCAGACGCCATGGGGTCCGCAGGCAGGGGGCTGACACACCAGGGTGTCACAGGCTGCACCCCTCCAGCCTTTCTGACACTGGCAGCGTCCGTCGACGCATTCGCCGTGCTCGCTGCAGTTTGCCGGACGGCATCGTCGCGGATGAACACACAGAACGGTGGAGACTTCTCTGCTACAGCGCCACCTGCTGTCAGATGCGCTGAAAGGGATAGATAAAGAAAGAAGGTAAAAAACAATCAGCCGAGGGAAAAATACGAGAAAAAAACCTCTTCACATGAGGGATTTAGTGTCTCACCAGTTGTCAGAGGGGTAGCTGGCCAAAGAACCATTAACCACGTACGTGGAAGACCCGCCTCCATCCAAATTAATTGCATTGACCACTCCATTTTCCTTCAGGAACTCGGCTACCTGCCAAAGATTCATCCTGTGTGGACAGGAAATACATCTGCATTTAAAATGCTGCAAACAAACTGTGATAAAAACAGCAAGATGTTTAAGTTTCCCTGTCTCACAAATCTAGAATACCACTGGAGTCCAGTAATGCTTTAGACTAAAAGTTCCTAATTTAACGCCACGATAATTTAGCTTTTAATGTTGGGAAAAGTGTGATCAAACTATTCCACTGATGTTGTGGAGGGTTAAGGGAAGTCCAAGCTGAAAGATTTGGTGTTATTTAAAGTCATACTATATTTTGGTGAGATGGTGGAGATCTGGGGTGAGAAAAATGGTCACTTTAGCTGTTTATCACTTCTAAATTATACATTGAAATCACTTTAAAACTAAATGAATATATCACGACAAATTTCATACAATAAAGCAGTTAATGTTTAGCTAACACATCTATGTATACTGTGAAATTATATTTTATTAAGTAATGTTAGTCGGGTCACTGACACCGAGAACTATACAGACATCTAAATATATTTTTATTGTTGCTAGAAGGCAGAAGGTCGCTGCGTTTGGTCCGACCTGACTTTTACATGTTTTATTGACCAGCTGAGGCCCAGATATTGACAGAAGATACACAGACGGCACCATTTTAGACATGTCAGAGTGTTGTGCTATTCTTAGCTAAATCATTTACAGCAGAACATTAATCTTCAGATTGCCAGCAGGGTGGTGGGGGTTCAGAAGGTAAAGGGAAAGTCAAATCCATACAATTGATTCATGGAATTGCCTTAAAAGGGTTCAAGCGACATTAGCTTTGTTGTGTAAGGTAACCTCATAATTAAGTCTGTAAATATTCTCTTTGACAAGATTTTATTCCAGGAACTCTCCAGTTTCTATTGTTTGCTGTCCACCATAATTGATCAGTTGTCTCATTATTTTATGTGTTAACTACTATCTAAAGAGCATCTATTATTGTAGTCCTATTTTGATTGTGATTTCATGACGTTTGGTGATGTGATGAAAATGTACGGTTTCCTGGTGAGCGCCTTATTAAACTAACTAGCCAGCTTCATTATAACGGCTGGAAATGTTTGTTTGTTTTGTCTCTGGTCAAAGTCTACCTCAACCATATGGCAACAAACGTTCCCAAAGCAAACAGCAATCAGCTGGAATAGTTTTATGCTGAGTCTACAGCTACATGTGTTCTCTACCCTCCAACTATCAACTGGTTCTAGACTCTAAGGGTCTCTAAACAAGAGTCAGAGACACTACACTGGAATTATATCCAAATTCCAGATTTTTCCAGACTCAAATGTCCGCCTTTACCGAACAATGGATTTTTATTTCAACTTGTTTCAAAGTTGCGTTAGCGTCGGGGCGCTGTTAGCAACCAAAGATCGTACTGCGCCTAAATACACGACTGAGCAGACCTCCTCAGTGCCCTGGTCTAAACCAAGCATTTTCTTCTCTGCTTGTTAAAACAAATGATGGAAAATTAAATAAAAAATAAAATATCGATAAAAATGACCACAAAACAAAATGTTCCTGTGAAAACTAAACATTTTCAGGAAAAATTGCTGCAGAGTTTCCAAATTTTAAGTGTGGGTTCAAGGTATTGGTTAACTAACCGATACTAATAACAAGCACAAGAGTATTGGCCCCGATACAGATAACAGTATAGGTGCATCCTTACATAAAATCCTAAAATTTAGAGGGGTTAGACCCCCTTTTTGCTGTAATAATATCGGTGTGACTTCTTATTACAAATGGCATGTATTTTAACCATTGTAACACAGCGTCTTGGGAGTAACACATTACAAAAGTAACAAGTTACAGGAATACATTACTTTTTTCAGTAACTGAGTAATGTAACGTATTTTATTCTTTCAGCAACTCCAGTTACATGCCCTTTTAAATTGTTTTACCCCCACACTAATGGATTTGGATAACGCAGAAGAGGATCCACGGTCCACTTCCTGTGTTCTAAACCAACATTCAGAGAATTCATGATGGCTGAGGAAAAGATCGACTGTACATTCACACGGTGGCAAAATTCACACAGTTTTCCTAAACACCTGTTGAAAGACTGTTTAGTCTCGCAAGTGTAATTTTTGTGAACCATCTCTGTGATGAACGCTTTCAGCGCCTTCGCTTGATCTGATTTAACCAACATTACAATGAGATCAAAGACATACAAAGGCACTTTAGAATGAGTTTGATAAGTGTTAAAAATACAGTAAAATTTTAATTGATAAGTTACAGTGTCTAAAACTGATGTTACATATTTAAGATTTGTTTGCCAAAAGTAACTTGAAGTAGTGTAACTCAATTACATTTTTGAGACAGTAATGTGTAATGCAAAAATTTAACATTTTTGAGGCTGTAACTAATAATATGAAACATATTACATGTGTTTTGTAACTTGCCCAACACTGGTAACAGAAATAAGCAACTGAAAAAAATACCATGTTTTGTCTTTCATGCTGGCTTTAAAAAACAAATAATGAAAGTTTTCGGATTTGAAAACATGAGAAAGACTGGTTTTATTTAACACTTATTCTCCTTTCATGCAAGATGAGCTTAGAATGTCCACAACAAAACTGGAATCACGATACAGGAATATTTGTTATACTAGGCTAAAAATTCTCCATTTTGTAACTTGTGTTTCAAATGTTTTTGTTTTTTAGAAACAAAAATAATATTGTGTTCCTTCTTAATTTTTGCAATACAGAAAACGTATATAATTATTTGCTTTTTTTTTGCAACTCCTGACAAACCTTGGTTTACAGGATTGAGGTTACACATATGACCTCGGAGCAACACAAACACAGTGTGTCGTATAATTCAAACCAAAGCATCAATTTAATCAATATTACAAAATCAATACATGTTCAGAGGATAACAGGAATCAATTGTGAACATCTTTCAGCTCATTTTCTTTTCTTACCCTCTCCTTTCTGTTTGACCATCGATTTGAAACAGAATCAGTCTTCCCTCTTTATCGTGACCCACCGCAGTTCTGGCCGACACAACATCCACAAAATACCTTAATGACCCTGGCATAAAGAAGAAAAACAATCATTGGTATTATTACAAATTTATTTTGAAGTAAATACAGCGGAAACATGGAATACATCACATTCATGTATAACTGGTGAACTTAGTAAGCCAAAGTTCAAATTTTTTTAAAAGCCATTTTATTTACTCTTCTATGCATTTATTTCTGTATTGGTTGTGTCTTTCTAAGCTTTTTCTTCCAGTAGAGATCAGCAAAAAGCTTTAAAGGGGACATATGCCTCTTTTTAAACAAGTCATAATAGGTCTACGCTTCTAATAAGGCACTTTGATAATCTGCTTGTAGAGGCACCAGTTTTCTGGCACTAATGGATGGTTTTTGTTCGTGTTTGGAATTTTAATAGAGGCAGCAGAGAACCAATGGCAACACCAAACGATTAAATAAAGGGACATTTGCATAATATGTCACCTTTAAAACATATTTTGTGCCACTGTGGTGAAACAACAGATAGAAAACTAGAGCGAAAAAAATGAAAACATTTAATGTGCAAAACAAAAGTGTTTATTAGTTTATATTAAAAAAAACCAACTTCTTTTAAATCTCTAAAGGAATTGACATATTGTTCTTTATGTTATATCAACTTTTATAATTATAACTGATAATTATCAACCTCTATCAAAGCATTTAGAATAATCAGATAAGTCTGCTAAAACAAAGTCTGAAGTGACCTTTTAGAATTAAATATTCATCTTTTATCATCAGTTTTTGTTCTGAATTGTTGCACAACTGAAAAGAACCACATGAACCCAAATCTGTGGAGGTGGAACAGCTGGTTTTATGGTTCTGTATGTTGGAGGCATGGGAGGTGACACAGAGGCTGATGTGCAAATGAAAAGGTCTTTCTGTCAGCAAAGGGAGCGAAAAAAATAACAATTTTACCCCTGGCTGGTCTGTCTAGCTAAACAAAAACTTTCAGAACAAGCTGGCAGGAATCTGACTTTTGAAAATAACGGTTTAAATAAAACGTTTGAGATCAACGTCGTTACCTAAGATGAATCCATTATTTGTCTTCATGTGATAGAGCTGAAATGACGCTGAAGCAATCACAGAGAGAGATCAGTTTTGTGCCTTTATGTTCTCCTAAACGTATCTGCTGTTTAAAAAGCTTCAGGCAGCGCCACAGACTCTAGTCACTGCTAACCAAACATGACAGCGGTGTGCTTTTCGTGGCGCCAGTGTATTTATTTCAGGTCACAGATGAGTTTGTGTGTTATGCAAACATCAGGAGGCTGAGATACAGAGATTTTGTCGTGTTTATTTACTGCAGGACTGGAGTTCATCCAGCTGTTTAGGGTAAGCTGAGGTCAGGGAATCTGATTCTGGACACGGATGAAGGGATACTCTATGAGACGTGACTCGGGCGAGGAATCGCAACAATCCTACTGAGTTAAATTTAGATTATTCAAAGAGTAAGTCACCCCAAAATCAACTTTTTTTTTGTTGATACACTGTATAACTGAGTCTATAATAGCACCATCTACATTTACAGTAATCATTTTATGTTTTTTAGTAGATTTTAGTGAAAATATTAATTTTGTACCCAAAACCGTTAGTTTAGTGCCTCAAGTGGTTAAATGATTACACTGCACTGCAATTCACTGGAATTCAAATCCTGCATTCCTAAAGGCTAATCTCTGGTTATCTACGTAGGCTTGGAATAGTGACGACAGCAGCCTGGCCGTGATGGGGTATATAAGAGGTGCGGACTCGGCCACACCTCCGTAGCGAGGAGCTATGAACTGCTTGCAGCACAAAACGTGAGTGCTATTATGTACGGCAGAACGCTTAATTGCATATGCAATTAAATCACGATTTGGTAAAATGCGATTTCCTAATCGCAAAGGCTGCGATTTGACTTGATGTAAACATATCTGCTAAAGTCACGTGACTTGCAAACAGCTCAAACAATGCAGGGAGAGAAGCAAACGCTGCACTTTAACCAGTTATAAAATGACCTAAAGCTTAACAGAATCCAACGCTGCACAATAGTTCTTACCAAAGAGGAAAAGTACATCAGTTGTGAGAAATTATATTTGCTATGAAAACGTTGATGCTCCGCAACGCCAGGTATTATGCAGAACCCGTCTTGGTATTGTTGCTGCCTCACGAGGTAGGCTACAGTACGAACCTTTATCAACACCTAAAAACATTACACAACCATATGTGAGAGTTGCACTGCTAAACTGACAGCCACCAGTGATTACATTTCCAGTAAACAAACTTCCAGCCGACAGGGATCGCTGACCGAGCTGTTTGAAAGAATCTCTCCTTACGAACAATAAAAAACGGCACACTGTAATAATTCGTGCTATAACGAGTTTTATAGCCAAAAGTATGCTTTGTTAGGCATGATGAATACGCTAGGATTCAATCTCACAAACACATGTTAGCCACATTTTACCTGCGCTGTATAAAAAATGCCGACAGAAACTTAAAGCCGCACCGAAAACAGCGGAGTATTTTGCAACAACTGACCTGAGATCAAACCGCTCTACGGAGCCATACCAGAGTCTGAAAGTGCATTAGATCGATGGTAAATTAAATATCAGAGCTTGTTCCTTCAAGCATCCTACTTCCTGGATAACCACAAGGAGGAAAACATTGCAGCCAGAGGGAATTATTAGCTGGGATCAAAAGGAAGAAAACCTTGATTGCAGAACGACACCGATGACCATCAAGTGTGATGATTAAAAGTAGATAAAGTTGTAAATATTTGCCTTTGTCTTAAAATAAGTAAATAATCTTATGGAATAGAATAAATTAGGTATAAAATCTGTTTATAATGCACAATATTTTTGATTGCATTAATTTAAAAATGCATGACAAAAGCCCCACAAAAATAATTGCACATTAAATCGCAATCGCAATATTGAAGGAAAAAAACTTACATCAGAGAATGGAAAATAAAATCTGGGTTTAGAGTTCATTTTTAATGGAATAATTGTGAGAGTGTGTTTTTTCTTTTTTTTTCACATTCCTGAATTGCTTTCTCGTCATGCTTGGACAGTTTATACCGGGCATCTCCCTGCAACACATTTTCTGCTGCAGACAATGACGTGCAGCGGCTGCAGATGCGACTGTCGTGGCAGAATCACACGAAATTACTCGAGCTAATCGATGTTTAGCATTAGATTTGGTAACAACAATGTACCACTCCGAGACGGCGCTCATTCTATGCTGCGATGCCGTTACAGGTTCGGCGTCTTCTGCTGCTCCGGGCAGAGAACGAGACATCGTCCCGAAATGATATGACTCGGAGCCACTCGACTTCTCCACAGAACTCGAGACGGAAGTGGAGAAAAACTCAACCTAAAGATTATTTCCCTTTGAAGCAAAGGAGCACGCGTTGCTGTGCCTCCCTCCATCTTTCTGGCCGTCTGTGGCTCTGCGCTGCTGCCCGTCAGTCACAGCCCAGACCATGCCCAGCCCTTCATCCCCCAGCGTTTTTCCTGGTCCGCCAGGAAACGCCTTCTTTTGAGCCGTTTTTCAAATATAAATGAGGGTGGGGTTATACTCTGGTAGGGGGGTGAGTTACTCTTTAAAGTTTCTTATTCTCAGAGTGGATGTGAACCACCCAGAACTCACCTGTCTCCTGGGTCTCACTGCACTCCGCCTCCAGGCTATGATCGATGTACACCTCCCCGTTCCTCAGCAGCCATATGACCCCACTGACCAGCTGGACGAACGGGTTGGACTGGTCTAAAACATCCTCCTGGGATAGATACCTGCACATAAGAGAACAGATATATATATAAAGACCTGTTCTCACAGTTTATCAACTCCCAGAACAGAAAACACCAAAATTAATGGCATTTCCACCAAGTTAAAAAAATTTGCCAAACTGAACGTCAGTTATTCCTCCGTCGGCGCTCTAAACCCAACGGAAAAGAGGGTGCATCTGTTTTTTTACCCGGACACATGGAGAATGTCTATGTGTGAAGTCAAAGTGAGGAAAGCAGAAAGGACTCCCAAGTATCACTAAACTCTGCTATTTGGGAACATTAATGGTTCCTCACGCAGCTACAGTAGAAAAAGAAAGATGCAATAAGGTCCATAACAATCTCTGCACTGAATTAAACCTGAAACAATGTCAAGCTCAATGGAATCATCACTGATACTGGAGAAAAAACAGCTGACGTCACGTCACCATGGCTACCAGTAGCATCCAATCAGACGTAACTCCTGATTCTGGTTAAACTTTAAAAATCGGAGGAATCCCAGTTGATAAGAAGGGATTTTTCCGAGAGCTTCCCATGCTGCATTCAAGTAAAGCTTGGAGACTGGACCGTTGAAATATCAAAACAACTCCCAAAGTGATTTTAGATAAGCAGGTTTTACTCTCAAATTCTGGCAAAGTATTATTCAAAATATTATAAAAAAAATCCTTTCAGGAAGTGAAAGGAAGGAATTCAGGAAAATTTGTTTAATACTGATCAAAGTAATAAAAAATAAAATTATATGGACATTTTAATTCATTTTTATTAGGGATGCAACGATACCATTTGTTTTCACCAAACTGATACGATACCGATACATGTACCACAAAAAAAAAAATGCAGTGAAGACAGGTTTTATTTTTTTGTCTGCTTGATAATGAATTAGATAAGAAAACTAAATATTAATAAAAACATTAATAAAACTAAATATGTCAAGTGAAAATTAAAAACAATTCTGTGAAATTATTGCAGAGTTTCCACATTTTAAGTACTGATACAACTATGTATTAAAACGGCATCAGCGCCGATGCCGGTTACCAGTATCGGTAACCATGCATCCTTAATATTTATGTATTAATGTGTATTGGAAACGTACCGAACCTTGTCTTTAAAACCCCAAATGAGTAGAAAATAATGATTATTGTCCACCGTTACGTCCCTGATATAATTGGTCCAGATAAGTAGCTAGTGTTTTCATATTTTCATAATTACATAATGTTTCAATTTGGGTTCATAAAACACATAGCCAGAGTAATGACTCATTCTTTTTTAACACCAGTAAATGCTGCATCATGTAAAAACTCCTGGGATTGATGACCTCAAACAAGACAAATAAACCTCTTTGTGATTTACTGACGACCCAGGAAAGCATGACTGGTTGGTTTTCTTGTTAAAGTTAAACATTTTTGCACCTTTCTGCTGCAATAATCACATGATTTGATGCAGTTGCCCTGCAGAAAAACAATGCTGCATTCCTGACAGCGATCATGTTGAAGTTAGCAGAAAAAACAGCTGGTGCCGCGCTGAGTCATGCAGACGTGAACCTGTCACCGGAGGATTGTTGTTGAGACTTTGCTTCAGTGGACCAGAGGTTAAACTGTGGGCTGCACGAACACGCTAACAGGAAACCGCTCGGCACAAGCTGGGAGGTACTTTACGGAACCAAATGAGCCCAGCAGCAGAAGTGAACATAAGGAGAGAGATAATATTTCATACGTGTGAAGTCAGGTGGACACAAGCAGAATGTTCGCAAGGTACGGGAAATATAGTTTTGGGCTTAACTATAGAGTAAAACCACAAATAAAACAAACAGTGTCTGCAGACTTTATCTATGAATACTGGTCTGCAGCTGAAACGACTGTTAAATCTCAAAATCTTCAATTCTTATAAAGGTGATATAGAAAAAGACCTGAAATATGGTGATGGATCTGTTGATATTTTGGGGTGTGGCAACCCTGTTAACAGCCGATTAGCATCTGATGGATGCAGAGCAGAGAGCAATCGTATCCCAGATTCCTACGTCTCTCTGCTCGGCTTTCTAACCACACGGCCAGACAGAGGTTTAAAGTAGAACGGCCAAAGCAAACGAGGTGGATTAGCAGAGCTTGCAAACAAGTGAGGATTTCATCCAGGACATGTTACTGTAGCCACTAGGGATGCAAATTTTTTTCAAACCAGTACGATGCAAATACTCGGATCTGAGTAGTTGCTGATACCGAGTACCAATGCCGATACTTCTACCACACAAAAAAACGCAATTAATTGGAAGAAAGGTTTTGTTTTCCTCTCCGATTGTTGTAACAAATGATGTCGAACTAGGGAACAAATAAAATATTCATAACAATAACCACAAAACCAAATTTTTAGTTGAAAAATAAATTTTTTATGTGTAATTATTGCAGTGTTTCCAGATTTGAAGTATCGGTTCGATACAGTGCATGAGAGCGGTATCGGTGCATCCCTAGTTGCCACTTTACCAAGTTAATGCCAGTATCAGAGAGCCTCTCGGACATTCCTAAGAGCTCAGGCTTTGGCTGCAATTTGCCGTGATCAGATGCTTTTCACAAAAGATTACGCCGTTGCCGGGATGAAGCGGGGTTTATGGTTGGTGTCCAGGCTGCTATGTGGGGGGATGAATAGAAACCAGAGGTCGCACTAGTCATTTTGAACGACGTCAAAAAAATTCCGGTCATAATCGTGATTCGTCTTTAGCCAATTAGAGTGTCTCAAGTTTCTTTGCTACGAGCAGTGCAAGCAGGTAAATTAAGACAAATCCAGCCGGGAGAAAAGCACACATATTTACCGTCAAGAAATGCACAAAGTGCTTCCCTTTGCTAATTGTTCAACGATTAAATCGTCTCTAGTTCTCCCAGAACAGATTTAAAAGCCGCTTCTACGCACACGCCCGCCACCGCGGCTTGCTGCTATCGTCATATCTGAACCCCCACCCAACGATTGGTCCACAGCACTTGTGGAGTCGGACGGTTTACTTAGAGCAGTACAGGATGGATTTTTGTGGGTTTGGAAAAACTCCAAATCTCGCAAGAATCCAGCTTGCAGCCCAAGGTTAGCGCCGAATACAGTGTGTGGGAATCTTTTCTGAAATAAGGTTGAAAATATCTGCGCGATTGCACTGAGTGGTCAGAGGTGTGAATAGTAATCTGTAAAAATGAAAGACAGCCTTTAGATTTTTCACCATTCTAAAAAAACGAACCCTGAGATGGAAGAATCTGTGTTAAATAGAGAAAATAGATTGTTTTTTCTACCGACTGAATCCCTGCTCCTCAAGTCTTTTTGTGACTCTTTTAATTCCCCGTTAACTGAATGGCGATCTGCTCTCTACCGTAAAAAAACAAACAAAAAACATTCCAGTTTGCCATCTGAGCTGCCACACTTTACAAATGCTACAGGAACTCCTCAGGTTTACTTACATTTTACAAACTGCTGCCAGCTGGGGGCCCAGCGGACACTCAACACATCATCATGACACCGCCTTCTGTTGTGACGACGCGTTGCGGCTTCATTCATAAATTCAGCGTTGCAGCAATATAACTACCAAGCTTGCCGACAAGAACGGCGCAAAATTCCTGCAACGCCATGCCGCACTCATAAGACACACCTTGTCGGGAATTTTAACCCAATAAGTTGACCCTGTGTGTGGTTTGTGTTTTTAGCAAATATTAATTAACTGTATTTTTGATAATAAATGTAAAAATAAGTACTCAGGAAATCAGAAAGAAATGTTATTTCCGTTTTTCCATTTTCCATTATGTGTTTATTACATTTTAGCTTTTAAAATATTAAAAACATCCTTATCTTTTTTGTGTTGCCTTGTTAGGAAAAATATTTTGAGTATTTAAAGGCATTTTGCACAATAAAATGTTCTTTAAATTTGGAACTTTATACTTTTTTTGAAGTTGTTCTGCAGCAATGTATGTGGAATGTGAGAATAATAATGTCCAATAACAATAATTTTAGAAATATATGAGCAGAAGATTATATTGTAATAAATATCTAGACATGCTTCAGATTATGTTGAAATATGGATTTGAGGCAATAGTCCAGCTCTGGAGGGAATCCAGCAACTGAAGCTATCTCTCTTTGTAATTTATTGTTTTATACTGCTGTATTAATGTGTGAAGTGACCTTGAGTGTCTAGAAAGGCGCTTCAAGTTAAATGTGATATTATCTTTTCATCATCAAGAAATCTTAAGTCAGTTAAAGTCAGATCACAATACTGGAGGAGGTCTGTGCTCTCCGACAGCTTTTTTTAATTGAAGATTAAATCAATCATTAAGTAAACCATGAGGTATTATATGATCTGCTTCAAGCAATATTTGCCGTATTACTTTCTCACCCAAACACCAGGGTGCCGTCCTTTCTTATTCCAAACTGGGCGTTTTGCACCCCGCCGCCGTCCCGCACCAACCGCCCGCTGCTCACCACGTTTCCCAGACACTCTCCTGATTGGGTGTCGAAGAAGCCGCCGTTTTGGGCATAAAGGCACCCGGCGGCGGTAGCTGTCTCCTCGACAGACGCCCTGCGGTTCGTTCTGCAGCCACCGAGCCCTCCTGGCTCCAACACAGACACCGTCCGTAGCGGGTCGTGGACCACAGTCATGTGACCTGCAAACGGAGATCCAGCAGTCAGGGATACCACTCTGCTCAGATGGAGCGCTGATTACTCGTATTATTTTACTTTTTGGGGTCTTTTTGGTTAAACGACGCCATCCTCACTCACCGAGAACCCATCTGGTGCCTTTCTCCACGTCCGTCACAAACACCTTGGACTCGGCAACCGGCCGCCCGCTTCGGCTACTGGAGGGCCAGCTCTCGTGGGTGGTGTTGCCGTACATGACGGGCTGACAGTCCCTGACGTGACGGTGGGAGTGGGCGGGGCCGTGCCCCTGTGAGTAAGGCTGGAGGAGGTCATCGTCCAGAGAACGTCTGCAAAGCGCATGATTCCATTTAGAAGAGATCCAAGCAACACATCTACAAACGTTGGTCTTTTACAGCGGAAATTTTTATAACTTTACATGAAAAATATTGTAAACTATGTTAGAAGGTAAAACATTGCAAAGTTTTACCTGCTGACTAAATGGGTATTTAACAAGCAGCTAACCCATCCAAATATCATCAAAAACTTGGAAACTTTGTATGAAATCTATGTTTTTAATCGATAATTCTTGACTATAAAACATCTGCTGCAAAAAGGCACCCTCAAATAAAATCTAACAATATTTCTTCTCAACTTTTACCCTACTTTGTCTATAAACAATTTAAGGAAAACAAGCTCCAAACATGACGGGGATACTTGATCATTTTTAATTGGTCACTTACACATTAATGATTAATTTCTACAACAAAACAGATTCTTTTCTTGGTGAGAAAATAAGAAAAAGGTAAAAAGGACTGCAAGAGGCCGACTTTTCAGAACAAAAACCCAACAAAGAGCTGAGGTTATTTCGTAAACCAAACGGTAATGAAAGAATAAAGGCTTGAATAAAATCAGGTGAAGAAACAAAAGATGAGTTTAATATCAGTCAATAGAAATTGATCCATTCTAGTTGGTTTCAGCTTTCTTCTTTAAACTTTATCACCGAAAAGAACTTTTACACAGAATAAATTTTACACTGTCTCCTTTAACGAGGCTGAGTTATATGTAATCTATGTAAGAATGTATAAATTAATTAAGGATAAACTGAAAAAAAGACATTTATGAAAACAAAAACATAGAATATCGAGATGAGGAAATCAATTAAAGGCTTTCTAGCACAGAGAAATGGTTGTAATCAATTATGTTGCATTTGTGTTTAAGTTTCTCTTTTATTAGTTGATGACCACTTCATTTTACATGTAACTTTTATTTATATTTCAGAAAAGATAAAAACACAATCTTTTTGCTCCTTGCCTTAAGGAGTATTTTTATTTTTACCTTCCATTAACAACCATTTTGTCCATCTTAAATAGGGTTTCTGCAAGTTTTCACAAGTTAAATTAGAACATTTTAGGATCAGGATAAGTTAAATTTGACAGCTGAATACATTATGAGAGCTTATCTAATTTAATATTTCTTTTTTAATTAAATTATTTAAAATTAATTACTTTATCACGCTTTAATTCAATCTACAACTTAGGGAAGTTAAGTAACAAACGTTGCCCAAAACGCTAAAGAGAAAGACGAGCATGAGCAGATATCACAACTAAAATCGTCATCGCAATATTTACAAATATCATCGCCAGGATTTGCGACAGTCGTTCATGGCCTAACCTATAGCAGGTTCTCCTTCCAGGACTTCTCTTTATTAAGCTCTATTAATTTTCCACTTGACTCTGACCAGCTTCCCCATTCCGTGCTTTAAATCCGTTAACTTCTCAAACATTTTATTCTTGCTACTGGCTATTCATGATGCTATTTTTGGCTAATTCTCTCCAACCAACCTCTGAGGAAGCAACAGAACAGCCGAAATTGTACTAACACTAAATTGCGTACATATGGACTCAATTTACTTTTAAGGGCAATTGATTGCAGTGGATTGTGTGTTGAGGTAACAGATTAAAAGGGGGCTAAACTCACTACACTTTTAAGATATGAAATTCTGAAAGTTTTTGAAAACCAAACCAATTGTGTTGTAGTATATCTGAATATGACAAAAAAATGTATGCTAAAATACATTCCAATACAGTCGACAAACATTATGACTTGAATAGTGCTAGTTCTGGTATTAGAATTATGAGACAACAGCACCACCTGGTGGTTGAAACACGCAACTAAACATGAAAGCTAAACAGTTTCAAACTGTCAGCTTCCTTGAATGAAAACGTGACGTCCCGTCTTGTGACTAGAAGTTGGGTCATGCAAATACACAGCCTGGCGCAAATATTATCAAACTGAACTGATTTATGCAACTTTTTTAAAAGGTATTCTGCGTTTGTCACCTTAGACTAGAGGCTCCTGCCTTTTTTTAAGGTTACTTAGACTAATTTTTGTCTAAATACATAGCTTTCGAATGAGTTAAAAACTGAAAACAGTTACTCAGACAACTATTAAGCTAAGTTAGGTTTAGTTTTCGTACTTTTCTTTTTTTTTCACTAAAACACGGTGCTAATTTAGAGATATCTTAAATATTTACAGTAAGTATACGTCACCTCATCGGGGGTCAGAAAGTAGACAAACATACTTCTGTCAGCGGACTCCGCTAACGGCGGCTAACAGGCCAACATTGGGCTTTAAGCTCAAAAAACACACACACGGTCTTACCGAGTGTTTCCAGCCTCGGACGTCCAGATACAGAGCCACAACAGCAGCCACGGGTAACAGCATTTCGCCCACTCTGCTGCCATATGGCGGAAAAACTACCCTGTAGAACTAGGCTCTCCTGTTGAAGCCAACATCAACATACTGGCAGAGCGAGACGTCAAAATAAAATGATACCAGAGCACGCTTCCGGTGGGTTTGCAAAATAAAAGCCGCGCTGCCAGGTGGGAAAGGTGGGAAGCAAAGACTGTGGAAACTAGCCAAAACATTCTTTAAATTGGCTTTATTGAACATTAAAACATTACAGTAGATGGCTTAATATATGTTGAAACAAGTGCAGAGAACTTAGTACTTAAAACTTAGTATCTAGAGGGAACAAATGCAATACCAAGAAAACAAAAATTAGATAAGTGGTGGAAAAATGTGTAATGTCACTGAGCATTTTTTTTAATCCAAGGGGATCATTTTCATTTAATTATATACTGCTTTTATTTCGTTTCTTCATTTAAATGTAATGCACTTAAATGTATTTTGAATTCACCAATATATACTCAAAACTTTGGTAGAGCCATCGTATTCTTTCATTTATGTATAATCAATTTAGCAAAGCAGAGAATAATGTTCACACAGATTTCTTCTGTGTTATTCTTTAATGAAATACCAGAGATAATATGGTCCAAAGAGGATCATTGTCATAATACCAGACAAGGCCCAACATTTCATCTTCCTTTCGTTCATAAAACACAGGTTCAATTTTCTTTTAGGTATCATGGTAGTTAGTTGCTAAATGAATTTGATTATCCGACAATCACAAGATTTTGCAAAAATAATTTGAAAAAAAACCCAGCAGATTTCTAAACTTGAGAGTGTGCTTTGATGTTAGTACCCCAACTGGAATGTTTATTTAAATATACATTTACATATCTGTTTAAAACCTAAGAGTCGTTATAACTACAGCATGATCCAGAAGTTTTTAAGCATCATTTCCTTGCTTTTTTGTATTTTAAATAATTCTTTATAATTTAATTTAATTTGTAGCTGACTAAAAACGTTTTTTCGCCCACTATACTTGAGAAAAAAAAGGTTCAGTTAAGGGACTTTTAATAAAAGAATCCTCATTTGTGTATCATCTGTACGTTCTACTTCAGGAGAATCTTCAACACATTTGGCCAAGGGGGAACTTGTGGTATGAGAAAATAGCTCTGGAGTACACAAGTCAGAAAAGGTTGGGAAAAACTGACATAGAGGAAGTTGTGTTCAGAATGATGAGTAAGTTCTAGTTTTATGCTAAGCATAGTAGTTGGCATTAACATTTATTGTGAATTTGGGAGTAACTGGGAGCCGATATGGGAATCAGCACTTCCAAATCAAAGATCATGGTCTTGAGCTGGAAAAGGGTTGAGGTCCTTCTCCTGGTCGAAGACGAGGTCCTGCTTAATGGATGGGACTGTGGTTACAGGGGGCTGAAATAAGTTCCCTCCCGTGTGTCTGGGCACTCCCTTAGACATAGGGTGATATCAGGAAATTTGAGTCATCAGATAAGATGAGCCACTTCAGGTTTGAGCCTCCTAGTCATTTACTTTTGTACAGGCAATGTCCGCAAGAGATTTCCAATTGTTGGCAGGAGTGTTCTCGAAACCAATGATTGACTTGATTGGTCTATAGATGTCAAAAGGTGGCCCAATTTACCTAAAATATAGTGTGAGAAGCTTGCTCATCCAGCGTAGAGCTGCTGCTTCTTCACGTAAAGAGGACACAACTCTTACCTCCTCCTCAATATGGTAACAAACAGAA
Source organism: Apricaphanius iberus (assembly GCA_028564705.1). NCBI lineage: Eukaryota > Metazoa > Chordata > Actinopteri > Cyprinodontiformes > Aphaniidae > Apricaphanius > Apricaphanius iberus. The sequence continues at coordinate 344,031 of JAPXFQ010000931.1, forward strand.
TACCTAACTATGCAGTTATACATGTTGTTTACCGTCCTTATATGGCATAATATTGACAAATTATAGTAATATATCTTAAGAATGACAATTAGTAAAAGAGAAATAGTAATATTTAATCTAAACATTTTCTTTTTTGGTATTGTTATCCAATTTCCGGTGGTGTGTCAGGAAACTTTACTCAGGTCTCTTTAGTTAATATTTTTTTGTTTTTGCAATATTGTACAAATATTTCAAAGTGATGTTATTATCATTTCATCAATACAATCCATATTTTTTAATAATCAAAGCAAATATTTAGCATCTTTACTGTAAGAGTCTTTCGATTTTCAAGTCAGTTTCTGCCGGATGGTCATCGGAACGTTTTAATGTAACACAAAAGCAGAACAACTGTTGAGTTTGCTGGGATTGGAACATTCGAACTTTAAAACTTACTGGGTGAATAAAATAAGAGATCATTTGTTTATATATTCATTCTATTTTAAATAAATCTATGTTAAATAATATAAGTTCTTTAGGTGTTTCTTTTCGTTGAACATAAAATACGTCGATGTTAAATCTGACCGTTTGAAGTTTGACCGTCGTATTTACGAGGTACATGGAACGCAACAGTAGTTGAAGGGGAACATGGCAGTCGGCGTCAGTTTTCAGCGTGGATTATTAAACAGGAAAAAATCCCTGATTTACAGTATTCCCAGTAAAATAGTACCGATCGCAGTTTGGAGCCAAAGAGCGGCTGAAATACGGAGCGTGAGAGCGTCAACAAACGCCACAGGAGAGGCTCAGCAAAGCGAGAAGTACTGCCTGAACCTGGTCAGGTGGGTCAGCCTGCGTGCAGTGCTAATAACAGGCATTACGAAAACACCAGACAACTGTATTTACCGCGACAAACACTTAAAAAATAACAGAGCTTTTATATATATTATTCAAAAATGCTGCGATTATTTTTTAAGTACGGCTATGTCATTTAGTTAGGGAATATTTGGTTTAAGACTACATGTGTCTGCTATTCATTTAGATTTCTGGTCAGGCAAGGCAATTTTATTTGTGTTGCTCACTTTTAACAACAGGGTAATTCAGTGTGCTTTACACGATTCAGTGATTAGGAAAAATAAACACATGATACATAAATAAACAAGGAAAATGTCAATGCCAACTTTATTTATATAGCACACTTAGAACAGCCACAACCGCCCAACGTGCTGTACAACAAACATTATAAAGTACAAATTGAAGAGTAAAAACAGTGACAAAATATACAACATAAAGCAATAATAATAAAATACATGGGCTCTGCTCAGCCTGTGTTGAAGACGAGGCTGAACTTGGCTTCCGATTCGCAGCTTCTGATTGGAATTTTCCGGTCCACCTTAAAAGTGTCAGAACGCCTGTAGATGGTGGTATTCAGTAGTTTTCCTAATCCCGTGATTGAGAAAAAACCTTTGAATGAAAAAAAAAAAAGCATGAAGACCTAGGACGATGAAAGGAGAATCAGCCCTAGATTGTAACGGTATTTAATTCATCTAACAACCAGGATTTTATTAATTTTAATTGTAAATCTACTTTCTAATATGTGTAACTCACAGTAAAATGTAAATTATGTATTTCTATGTCTTTTTCTGATCTACATCACATTAGACCTGTTCCTGATATAAAACCACAAGATTTATACTCCTCAAATCTGTACTGAATTATTCTACAGGGTCTATACATTCATAAAAACACAGTCTCTGATTTTTGAAACCTTTATTCTAGTTGTGAAAATGCAAATTAGGTTCATTTTCTGATATTTTTGTGATCCAGACCACATTAGACCAGGTCCAGGTCTACAACTGCTACACTTAGACTCTTCAAATCTGGACTGAATTATTCTACAGGGTCTATACATTCATAAAAACACAGTCTCGGATGAATATAAATGATCAATCCTGCCATAGGGAATCATTATATATGTTCCAGATTAATAGTTCCTAACCTTCTGTGTGTGCAGACTCCAAAATCTACCTGAAGTATGTGGTTTCCGTTTCTAGCTCCCGATTTGGGAAATGACTAAAGGGCATTTACAAACCAATTTGTCTCTCTCTGATATGATTAATCTGCATCTGGTTTTAAAAATCTACAGTACATTAGACATAACAGACCGACATATATTATTCTACACTACTAGAAGAACAATTAAAACCGACTCTGGGATTTGTCAAACCTTTCTCTGATTTGTGAAACTTCAATAACGATGGATTTTAGCTGTTTTTCTGCTTCTCAGCCACACTATTTCAGCTGTTGTTAAAAAAATACAACACTCAGACATTTCAAACCTGGATTATATTATTCTACACTACTAGAAGAACAATTAAAACCGACTCTGGGATTTGTCAAACCTTTCTCTGATTTGTGAAACTTCAATAACGATGGATTTTAGCTGTTTTTCTGCTTCTCAGCCACACTATTTCAGCTGTTGTTAAAAAAATACAACACTCAGACATTTCAAACCTGATATAATTTAATACACTACTTAAGAATAACAATTAAAAACCAACACTGGGATTTGTGAAGACCTATTCTCTGAGTTTTGTGAAACATCAATTAAAATGGTTTTAGCTGTTTTTTCTGCTTCTCAGCCACACTATTTCAGTGTTATTAAAAAAATACAACGCTCAGACCTTTCAAGAGTGGATTATAATATTCTACACTACTAAAGAACAATTAAAACCAACTCTGGGATTTGTGAAATAAGATTTTTTCATGTGGCAGAAGACATGCAAGGCAACACAAATTTAGTGGTAAAGCACACATTCAGCAACATGGTAATTAAAGGTGTTTTATATTACATTTTTTTATATAGAAAAATGTGATATCTAATTAAATAATGACAAGCATAGAATATATCATTATAGAGATAAAAAAAAATAAAAACAGATACACAAACATAATTGAGGTGTAGGGACAGCAATACAAAGTAAAGCATTTTGAGAAAGGAAGTTCAGCGAAGATTTATGTACACAATTTGATAGGACTATTGTTCTATGAATCAGAGTCACCTTTAATGGCCAAATATGACACATACAAGGAATTTGCAGATACAGTACAACCTGTGCAGCTATCTTGCATTTATATACGTTACATATATATATAGGTTTATATAACTTAACTGTATGTAATCATCTTTTATTTTTTTATTATCTTTCAGCCCTTTCAGTAATGGCTAAATAGTACAAGTGTCATAAAATATTGCATAATGATGAAATTGTTTTTAGAAAGTCCAGTGGACATCACACAGATGCTAGGTCAGGGTAAGAATAGTGTAGGAGAACAAATGGTCTGAAATTAAAAACATGTCAGTGGAAAGTAAATTGGAATGGGTTGAATAGCCAGTCTTAGAAGATAAAGAATTGAAAAAAATTGTAATGAAAGTCTTTATGTAACACAGGCATCAATACATGCATTGGAAAAGGTCAAAAAACTAAGCAGGGCTGAGGCAGTGGAAAAAACTGATCATGGCGAGATGGTGGAGAGGTAAGAGAATTAGAATGACTGAACAATTTCAGCAATAGAAACTTGCTGTGTATATCTTGCTGTTGTCTTTGGGGAAGTTCAAATATTTAACTGAAGGTATTTTTGCAGCGAAAAAGAGGAGCTTCTCATGCAAATAAGAACAGAAATGGAGAGACGTGCAAATCTCTGAAGTTCTCCGAAGCAGTGTTCAATAAAATGTTAATGTGAAGCTTGATATTTTTCTTGTTTTTGATTTAAGACTTTTTAAATATCTCTTACCCGAACAAAAATTCTAAACTAATCCACCTTTATTGAAGCTTCACAAATCAGAAAAAGGTTTCACAAATCCCAGAGTTGGTTTTAATTGTTCTTCTAGTAGTGTAGAATAATATAATCCAGGTTTGAAATGTCTGAGTGTTGTATTTTTTTAACATCTGAAATAGTGTGGCTGAGAAGCAGAAAAACAGCTAAAATCCATCTTAATTGAAGTTTCACAAATCAGAGAAAAGGTTTCACAAATCCCAGAGTTGGTTTTAATTGTTCTTCTAGTAGTGTAGAATAATATAATCCAGGTTTGAAATGTCTGGGTGTTGTATTTTTTTAACAACATCTGAAATAGTGTGGCTGAGAAGCAGAAAAACAGCTAAAATCCATCTTTATTGAAGTTTCACAAATCAGAGAAAGGTTTGACAAATCCCAGAGTTGGTTTTAATTGTTTTTCTGGCAGTGTAGAATAATATAGTCCAGGTCTGATATGTCTAAGTACTGTAGATTTTAAACCAGAGCAGATTAATCATACTCAGAGCAGAGACAAATTGGTTGTAATAGCCCTTTAGCCATTTCCTGAATCGGAAGCTAGAAACGGAAACCAACTTCAGTAGATTTTGGGTCTGCACACACAAGCAGGTTAGGAACTATTAATCTGGAACATATATAATGATTCCCTATGGCAGGATTGATCATTTATATTCATCCGAGACTGTGTTTTTATGAATGTATAGACCTTGTAGAATAATTCAGTCCAGATTTGAAGAGTCTAAGTGTAGCAGTTGTAGACCTGGACCTGGTCTAATGTGGTCTGGATCACAAAAATATCAGAAAATGAACCTAATTTGCATTTTCACAACTAGAATAAAGGTTTCACAAATCAGAGACTGTGTTTTTATGAATGTATAGACCCTGTAGAATAATTCAGTACAGATTTGAGGAGTATAAATCTTGTGGTTTTATATCAGGAACAGGTCTAATGTGATGTAGATCAGAAAAAGACATAGAAATACATAATTTACATTTTACTGTGAGTTACACATATTAGAAAGTAGATTTACAATTAAAATTAATAAAATCCTGGTTGTTAGATGAATTAAATACCGTTACAATCTAGGGCTGATTCTCCTTTCATCGTCCTACAATGTTTCATGCTTTCAGTTCATGAATTAGGAAAACTACTGAATACCACCATCTACAGGCGTTCTGACACTTTTAAGGTGGACCGGAAAATTCCAATCAGAAGCTGCGAATCGGAAGCCAAGTTCAGCCTCGTGTGTTGAAGGCCAAAGCAAAAAGATGAGTTTTCAACAACGACTTGAATGGACTGGGCCATTTTGACATTCAGCGGAGCAGCTATGGCAAAAGCCCGGTGTAGTGCGAAAATCTGTTCCCCTGAAATATTCTGTTCCCCCCTTAGGTTTAGGCACTGGTTCCCGAAGGGTAGGGTTGGGAAAACTGTCAGTTTATGGTTAGGCAATGCTCATCCAATGTTAGGATTAGAGAATGACTTAGGGTTAGGTAATTGTTCTCGAATGTTAAGATTAGTAAGAAATCAACCGGTCAGCCAATCAGAAACGACAAAAGGTTAGGGAAAACATACCCACGTGACACCAGAAGGAACAGAATATTTCAGGGGAACAGATTCTCGCACAACACTGCTCTCCTCTGGTTTTACGCCTAGATATTGGCACCTCCAGAGTCATTTGATTGGAGGATCGCAATGTACGACCTGGATCACGGATCAACAAAAGCTCCGAAAGGTAAGATGGAGCCAACCCATTCAAGCATTTAAAAACCATCAACAGTATCCTGAATTGAATCCTAAAGCCGACTGGAAGCCAGTGCAGAGAGGCCAACACAGGAGTTATGTGCTCACGTTTCCTCGTTCCTGTGAGCAAACGCGCCGCTGCGTTTTGAAACCACTGCAGACGACGGATAGAGGTTTGATCGAGCCCACAGTACAGAGAGTTACAATAATCTAAGCCACACGTAATAAAAGCATGAATGACATGCACCAGGTCACCATGAGGCAAATAGGGTTTGGCTTTGCTAAGCAAACGCAGCTGAAAAAAGCTACTTTCGACGACTGAACTTATTTGTCTGTCAAATTTAAACGAACTGTCCAAAACAACCCCAAGATCCGCAGAGATTTTCAACTTTACTCATGAACTACAGGTAACTAAATCAATAAAACAATACTAAGAAAAGATTCCCATGAAATCATCTGAACATCCTCTCAGACCTGGACGCCGTACTCAATGCAACTCACTAACTGGGAGCGCGTTGAAGAGTTACTGAGGCTTGGAAGTGTGTCGCTCTCAGGAGTTGTGCAAACCACCGGTTTACGCTGCTGTGTTACCTCCTGGTGAAGCTTCATCTTACAGGTTACGAAACAGCTCCTTTAAAGAGTCTTTCCGTCCTCTGATCTCTTCAGTTGGAACATTTTTTTCCTGACTTCCAAACTTTGCCTGACGTGGAGCATAATTCCAGTCTCCAGTGTGGCAGCGGTGCGTCGATTCGGCTTCCCGAACATCATGTGAACCTCAATGAGAAGTCATCTGTGTGAGGCAAAAATCCAAAACCCCCTCACAAAAAACCTCTGCAGCAATCCTGCTATTTGATTACACACAAATGGGTGAGAAGCAGGGCTGTAGTCATAAATATAGTATTAATATAATTATTTGAAAATTATATTATATATAACTGGTTATAAAGGAATAAATATCAAGGAGTAAATAAAAAAGAAAAAAAGATTATGCAACTGGTCGACCGATGAGAATGTCAGTTGAACAAGATGGCATCGACTGATTGGTCGACAAAACCAATTAAGTTGAGAGCCGTCGTGAGGTGGAGGAAATCTTGACCCTGTTGGTCAAAATGACGGACAACAGAAATCTTTTGGAAGTCCTCTTCCTCGGACTCTTGGCTGCTTCTCTGGTTAACGTCGGTCAGTTTAGGTGGGTGGCCACGTCTTGGTGGGTTTGCAGTTGTGCTCTGTGGAAAGTCCGGATCTTAGGGTGTTCGTTTTAAAACCAAATCCTGTCTTAAACTTCTCCACAGCTGTATTCCTGACATGTGTGCTGTGGTCTTTGTCTTTCTTCACTGTTCTCTAAGGCCTTTGGTGATTAGTTGCTCTGGACGTTTCCTTTGTGGCTATAGAGAGACAGAATGTGAAAAAGGTTCATGAGTAAATAAACTTTTGCTGTTAGGTGGTTAATTCTTTTTTATTACTTAAAATGTTATTTTTGAAATCGACAAACGTTATTTATGGTATTTCCCCTTTGTAGTATGTATATAATTTAAGTCCTTAAAACCTAATAATTTTATCGCTCACAAAGCTTCTTTTTTTTTTTGCTTAACTAATATTTCTTTTAACCATGTTTATCCTTGTTTGTTTGTTTGTTTGTTATGTTTGTCCTTTTTTATTATATTAGACTTAAAACAGTGAATGAATCTAAAGTCTCTTGTTGCTCCTCCTCAGGTCCAGAGACTATGAGGGCTTCCTGTCATGCCTCCTCCTCCCAGAGGAGGCGCGGCGCTCCACTCTGGCTCTGAGAGCCTTTAATGTGGAGCTGGCACAGGCAGGTAGTCCTCCATAATGCTAAATGCGAGATGTTTTCTTTACTAGTGTTGAGGTTAGTGTCTGATATTTGCAGTTCGTTTAAGCCAAGTTGTTCAACTTTGGACTTCCTGGTTTGTCTTCTTTTTTTTTCTACTGCACTAGGTGAAGGACTCCGTTTCCCAGAAGACCATTGGTCTGATGCGAATGCAGTTCTGGAAGACGGCCATAGAGGAGATATACAGAGATGACCCACCAAACCAGCCCGTCAGCACGGAGCTGTGGAGGGTAAATGTCATTACAGCGAATGCTGGTCTGTCCTTAGAATTATTTATTATACATTTCCAAGTTATTAAGTGATCATTGGTTTTATCGTTTCTGTGTAGGCAGCGAGGACACATGGTCTTACAAAAAGATGGCTGATGAGGATTGTTACAGAGAGAGTAAGGAACATGATCAGCTTTTTTTCTTTTTAAATTCGCTTCTTTGCAGCTTGAACGGACCCCGATAAGAGCCGGGGTTAAATTGCTTGACTTGGTGGTTAAAGAGCTGCATTTGAATGTTAAACAAAGAACCTTTTCTCCTGAATGCCTTCCTTTCAGTTCCAGAAATTAATTTTATTATGTTTATTTTAGGTTTAAAAATTTAAAAGCATAGAACTGCCTGGAGATTTGATTGGATTAAGAAAATAAATAATATTAAATAGTACAAGCAGACATAGCCAGAGTAGGAAAAAACGCTTGAAAACAGGGTTATTGTTCAGAATTGTTTAAATAAAACTTTGCTCATATTTTAGAAAAAAAAAACATGCTCAAATCACTTTGGAGTTGTTTTGATGTTTTGACAGCCTAGTCTCCCTGTATTGAAAGAACTTTTCAATACAGAACAATAACACCAACAACATGACTGGTTTACATCGTTGTTATTTACTAAATACTTTGCTTGTATGGTGTCCACTAGAGGCCGACCCATATGGGCCGATACCGAGTCTTTAAAAATGCAGTCGCCGATATCTAAAGCCGATTATTAAGTCTGATATCCAAGGCAGATATATATACTTTTTAGCGGCACATTGATTGTGAAAGACAACTTCACACTCTCTGTGTAATATAAATTAAAGAGTCAATAAAACTTTAAATATTTAACTTCAAATATAAGACATAAAAAACAACTCAAAACAGTAACCTGATAGTTTCAGAACAATATAAATTAAAACAGATTCAAGTTTCTTTAAGTATACAAATTAAGATGCATTCAAAGAGTAACCATAATAATAGTGCAAATAGCTGGTCTAGGTAGAATCTGGACTTAAAATATTGAAGAAAAATCCCAAAGTAAAGCCCACTGCCACATGGTAGTAAATAAGTAAGGGATAATGCCCGACGAGGTGTACATTATCAGAAAATAATGGACGACGCGGAGGCGTATTTTCTGATAATGGACACCTCGAAGGGCATTATCCCGCTTATACCATGGTCACTTACAAAAGAAAGACATATTTAATCAATTTATAATACTTTCAAGTGTTTTAGAGTTAAAATCGTGAGTTTTTTTTATTTTATATAAGTCGAGCGCACTATTTAATATCTCCCGTATACAGGTGTTGCCAAGCAACGTGGCCAGAGCGAGCCGACCGCAGCGATTTATCAGTGAGGGGAAGCGAGATGATGGCTTTTTACCTTACATTACGTGATACAAAATATCATTTCAGAAGGCCAGTACACTACTTACTGCTTGTGTGTGTCTAGAGGATGACGCAAATAACGCTGAGACTCCGTTGCCATTTGAGCCAGCGCAATAATTTAGAACTGTCATCAGGCAATTTGACGGGACGCCTTTCCTAGGTGTACATTATCACTTTTTAATGTGCACCCTCCAGCCAATCAGAATCGAGTATTCACCCCAACCATAAAATCTATAATATATACAAAAGTAGTGCAGTCAAAGATTAAACACCAAACTTAAGAGTACAATATGAGTGGGCTGGCTCATGGTGGTACGGAGTGTGTGGGGGGTCCTTCTTTCTGCAGCTGGCCACACATTTTTAAAATATCGGCTTTTAAAAACAAATTTTTGCTGATGGCCGATACAGAAACATTCTTATATATTGGCACAATATTTTGGCCGGCTTCTAGTGTCCACTTGTGCCATTTCGTTGAGGTTCTTGAACTCTGTATGTTAGTTTTCCCATTGTAGATATCCATTGTTCCTTTGATGGCACTGTAACTTTCCTCAATTTCCTTGTGATAGATTGTTGTGCTGCTATCAGCTTTATTTTTACTAACTATTCATCACATTTATGAATCGTACCATCACAAAAATTACACAGATATGAAACTTCAGACCACCTGTACTAGTCTCTCATTTGAAGATAACAAAAAAAAATCTTGCTTGCCAAATTGGTATTTTTATGTCGGTCTTTGGATGCTCTCCAATTTCCCATTACTCTCCAACACACACTAAGCTGTGACTCCCTTAGTTATCCAGAATTTGTAATGTGGTCTAATTCAGCTGGCACAACTTTGTTACCGTATGCCATCCATTTTAATTAAGTTAATTAAGTTTATACATGTCAAGTATTCTATACCAGACACAAATGTATTTTTATTTTTTATTTTGTTTATATGTATCTTTATCTCCAAGGAAATTTAGAATTGGCTGTTTCTTTGTCTCTGTTTCTACATTTTTCCATTTACCTCCATAATTTGGATTACACCAACAATAAACATACTTCAGTTGTGCTGCATTGGGTCGCTGAAGAGTTCCATACTTTACCCGAGGCCCAAGGAAGGATTATCCAATGGGCATTACGGGACAGTGGGAGTAGTAGTAAGAGAATCAAAAATGATCGAAAAAAGGCGGTTTCTATAAATGAAAGAGAGAAAGTGTTTATTAGGCTGGTGCTAAACAGCTTGAAGCTAGCTGTAGCAGCAACACCGTTTGGGTTTATCCGGTATGTTATGCAGCATTGTGGGGGACAGCATTGTGGTTCTCATTTCTTTTTACTTTGCATTTATTTTCAATTTATGATCAAATGCTTTAAATTAATAGTCAAGTTTACTTAAACTAACAGTACAATTTTTAACAAGAAGAAGAAAATATGAGGAAGACAGGTGAAGACATAGAAGAACAGGACTGGAGAGCTGTGAAGCAAAAGAACTGAAAGAGAACAAAAACAAATGACGATGAGTGAGACAGGAAAGAAAAAATGAATAGGTATGAGATAATTTTTGTGATCAAGTTATGGAAAAATCTGAATTGTAGTCCTGGCCGGGTGCAGGTGATCTCAAGCAGGACGCTTTTACATAGGCAAGGGAGTTGCACCATTTTTAGAAGAATGTGATAAAATTATGCTACTTTTTTTGGTGATGGGGGCCTCTTAATCTGGATATTGTTCTATCCTAAATTGTAAATTGTATTTCAGTGACTGAAATCTAGTTGTAACGGGGCCCATCTTTCTAAATCTTTTTTGCGTATTGTTTTGGACTTGCTTTTAATTTTTATTCTTGATATCCAAATATCTTGTGTTATTTCTGCTCCAAGATATTTAGTTGGTCCCATTTTCAAAATAAGTTTGTGAGATATGATTTGTATATATTTTGAGAAGTAATACAATTCATTGTTTTGACTTTGTCGTACTATTTGTGCCAGAGGTTTGCTAACATTTGGAAAGAGTATGAGAGATAGTCCTGAAATGGCAGCATTAAGAAAAGCTAACGTCATACAAAACAGTTAAGACAGTTCTTCTGAGTTCAGAGTTTTCTTACTTGTTATAGGAAGGAGAGACAGACCAAGCATGTCGTCCTGGCCTGTGTCTGAATCATTCAGTCTTACAGCTCCGTTTTAAACAAGTTAGGCTCTCCCACTAACATTCTCTCAACTCAAACCCTGAAGTGAGAAAGCTGAGTATTTATTGCGTTTATCATTGGTGGGGACAACGGATCCAAAAAGGAACTTGACCCTCCTCATAAACCAGTGTTTTCCTGACATCCAGGCCAAATTGCTCCACTCTTTTCTGGTTGGTTGTCAGTTGCCCTCTAGGTTGCTGACCATTCATCTACAGTCCACATCCCTGCCTTGTGGATCTATTTAAATACATTTTTAGCTGTAAGAATTCCATTTATTTTTGTTCTAACAATTGGCTGAATGAATAATGTTTTAAACTTTCTCACTGATTGATCATTAAACCCATTTTGTCCCCCAGGACTTGATACAAAAAGTGCCAGTTAACTCAGTCAAACTCTTTTTCAGCAACTATACTGAGGAAAAACTGCACTCCTCTCTCTCTGCGCCCTCCCTGCTAAGTTTTTCAAATGTTATATTGCGTCTGACGTCCATATAGAAACCGAAATCCCATATTCATCAATTAGTATAAAGAAAATATTTAGTCTCATGGAAATTATTGATGTATATATTCTATAATCAATATTTAATACTAAAATTGGCGTATAATTGGCACAACATTCCCTGTTTTTACCTTGTTTGGGTATAACTGATATTAATTGCTCCCAGCTATGATAATGGCATTGTATTTTCTTTTAGATTAACATAGAATTGTTATTAGATCTTTCTTAAAGATTTTGTATCCTTCTACTTGAAAACCATCAATTCTTGGTGACTTGCCATTTTTGGATGTATTAATAGCTTTAATTATCTGCTCTCGCGATATCTCAGCTGTTAGTATTTTATTTTGGCTGACTCCAATGGAAGGGAGATCCAGTGAATGGAGAATGTTTCTTGTCTCTTCTGTGTTTGCAGAGAGAGGCTGTGTGTAAAGTTGTTCATAAGGTTTTAAAGTTATTCTCAATTTCTTCAGGATTGTGAGTGACTATGATAATATTTAGTATTTGTGTTTAATTCCTTTTGCTTACTTAATCTTTTATGGTCCTGTCTCATAGTTCTTCTACTTATTCCTCCAGATGTCATTGATAGGTTTTGTGGTCTCTAAAATCTGCTGATGAATTTCCTGAAACTGAAAGAATTGTTCCAGTTCTTTGCGCTTTTAACAGCAATCCTCATGTTTTGATTTTGTTGTATTTTTTTTTTTTAACAAATCTGATATCAATCTTTGGATATATCAAAGTTCTGGTGTGGCTCATCTTTCTTCTTCTACGCTGCATAAAATGTTACTAAACAGCAGAGTTTACTGATACCTGGGAGTCCTTTCTGGTTTGTTTTTGGTGTCACATTTTAAAGTTGCCCTGCGGAACGTTTCACAGCGCTCTGATTTCCTCACGTAAATAATTTGCATTTGTTCAGGTAGAAAACAGCTGGATTTGTTTGGTACACAATACATATCGAACTGTAATTATTGTACAGAAAAACAGTACGAATACACGTACCCCTACACCATTATTATCAATGTATGACGTTTCTTAATTGTAGAGGACAGCTTAGATGTAATATTGAAAGGTTCCATGCATTAAAATTCTCTTCACCAACAATTAATTCGGCCACTTAAATGAACTTTAGTAGCAACAATTTTGGTGATGACTGGAAAGAAAGTAGTTACGAAAATCTGGTTTAGGAGAATTCCACATTATTATTGTAATATTCCACTGTTGCAATGTAATCTTTGTCAGATATTGTCCATCCGTGTTTTTAAATATCTGTGCAAAAATTTACCCGATGGAGATTACAGGAGAATCCACTGAAGGTTTTCCAGAGGTCGGGTCATGGTTACTAGGGCTGAACGATTTTGGAAAATAATCTAATTGCGATTTTTTTTTTTTTTTCAATATTGCGGTTGCGATTTAATGTGCAATTACTTTTGTGGGGCTTTTGTCATGCATTTTTTAATTATTGCAATCAAAAATATTGTGTATTTTAAAATTATTTTTATACCTAATTTATTCTATTCAATAAGATTATTTACTTATTTTAAGACAAAGGCAAATATTAACAACTTTATCTACTTTTAATCATCACACTTGATGGTCATCAGCGTCGTTCTGCAATCAAGGTTTTCTTCCTTTTGATCCCAGATAATAATTCCCTCCGGCTGCAATGTTTTCCTCCGTGTGGTTATCCATGAAGTAGGATGCTTGAAGCAACAAGCTCTGATTTTTAATTCTCCATCGATCTAATGCACTTACAGACTCTGATATGGCTCCGTAGAGCGGTTTGATCTCAGGTCAGTTGTTGCAAAATACTCCGCTGTTTACGGTGCGGCTTTAGCTTTCTGTCTGCATTTTGTATACAGTGCAGGTAAAATGTGGCTAACATGTGTTCGTGAGATTGAATCCTAGCGTATTCATCATGCCTAACAAAGCAAACTTTTGGCTATAAAACCCGTTATAGCACGAATTATTTCAGTGTGCCGTTTTTTTATTGTTCGTAAGGAGAGATTCTTTCAAACAGCTCAGTCAGCGATCCCTGTCGGTTGGAAGTTTGTTTACTGGAAATTTAAACACTGCTGGCTGTCAGTTTAGCCGTGCAACTCTCATTTATGGTGGTGTGATGTTTTTAGGTGTTGATAGAGGTTAGTAGTGTAGCCTACAATACCAAGGCGGGTTCTGCATTACCTGGCGTTGCGCAGCATCAACGTTTTCATAGCAGATATAGATTTCTCACAACTGATGTACTTTTCCTCTTTGGTACTAAATATTGTGTAGTGTTGGATTCTGTTAAGCTTTAGGTCATTTTATAACTGGTTAAAGTGCAGCGTTTCCTTCTCTCCCTGCGTTGTTTGCAAGTCACGTGACTTTAGCAGATATGTTGACATCAAGTCAAATCGCAGCCTTTGCGATTAGGAAATCGCAATTTACCAAATCACGATTTAATAGCATATGAAATTAATCGTTCAGCCCTAATGGTTACCCTTTCTGTGTCTTTGTCTCTATGAAAAGCATTGTATAACTGGGTTTAAGACGTCCCTCTGGGGATACCTTGATGCAGTAATTGTCCTTTCGAAATCACCTGATTAATAAACGCATGTGTTGAGTTGGCTGATGATTTTAATAACTAATCATTCTTACTAATAAATTATGGTTTTCTTTCTTAAACTCATCAAGTTTCTTTGTCTCAACAGGAAAAGGATCTGGATGACAGAGCCTACAGGAACCTCCAGGAACTTGAGAAGTACTCAGAGAACACACAGTCTTCGCTATTATACCTGCTGCTGGAGTGTTTAGGTATGTGTTAACGATAGAGGACGCTCTGCAGATTAGAGATCCAACAGAGATGCTGCTGACGTTGCTTTCTGAAGTGCCTCCAGTTTTGCGTCTGGTTTCCTTAAAGAGAAATTCAGTTTTTTTTTTTTTTAAACCTGGACCTTATTGTTTATTAATTTTTTTAAAGCAATTTTTATGTTTTTTTCATTCACCCTGAGAATTTTGGAGCCAGTTTGAGCCGTTCAGCAGTATTTATACATCCAGTCTTGATCAACAGTATCCGTAGAACGGGGTGCTCGGTGCAAGACACATCCCGCTTCTAATAAGGTTTAATCTGCCCCAAATGCCTTAATTTTACCATGTTTATTTTCTCCTTAGACTTACGAACGCCTCAGAAGTGCTTCTTGATTGTCATCCGGGCCGATATGGGGGGCTTAGCAATAAAACAATAATAAAAAGCTGCCGCGTCCAAGATTCAAAACATAAACATTGCTAAAAGATAAGGTCCAGGTTGAAAAAAATCCTGAATTTCCCTTTAATGCTGCTCGCACTTTTGCGTTCTCCTCAACATAAATCTGTTACTTTGGGTCAAATGGGTCTTTGAAGGCCTTAAAGGCTTATAAAGACTTAAAAAAGTCTTTAATAATGATATCTGGGTTTTAAACTTTTGTGTTGTATTTAACTTCTTTGTATTACATTTTCCTCAAAAGTTTCATCTGTCAAGCATAATTATTTTGATTAAATAGCGTAGCATAAATTAAGACTGGCAAAACCAATGATTGTGAACGCAACAAAGACCCGGGAAGATCAATCGGGATGATTTTTCACAACTCTGCTTGGCTTGTTGTCTTTCTTTATACCTTCCACATTTCCCTGAGAAATAAATGAACAAAAGTTCAAGGATTTTGTCTTTCTCTGCTGTTATAAAGGCAGTGCTGTGTTGAAAAATAGAAAAATCTATTCTGAATCGATTCTATTAAAAACTCTAAGAATCCAATCAAATCGATTCATAAGTTTGAAATTCATTTTGATTAACATCATTTTCCCTTTTTTACGGCTAAAATAGGAATAAAAAAATCCAGACAGCCGTTTTAAGGCTCAGTTCTGAAAGTATTCATACAGTTTTTTCCTGCTAAACTGTGCCTCACCCAGTGTTAAGTCATTGAATTACAGAGCACACAGCACGGCAACCAATCAGGACGTCTCACTGTAGTTGACGTTGCCCGACATTGACGCTGCCTAGTCAACCATGATCTGCCAGTGTTTAACATCCAGGGTTGATGTCAACGCTGGATGTTTAAACACTGGTAGAAAATGAAGGAGGTCGGAGATGTATACGTCCAGAGCAGCCCAGAGTCCAGGAACAAGCGGCGGACCAACGCAGGGCCGACCGCCCCCAAAGAGAGGAACAGATGGAAGCACCAGGGGAACACCAAGCAGCTACAATGCCGGGGCCCGGGAGGTTGCAGGGACGAGCCCGCATATACACATGCAAACGCATAAACACAGCAACTAGCAAAGCTCGCAGGCCTTTCTCTGCCGGGTGTTTTAAACACTCGCGGATCGTGGTTGGCTAGGCGGCGTCAACGTCGGGCAACGTCACTACAGTGAGACGATCTGATTGGTTGCCGTGCTGCGTCAAGAGCGTTAAGACCGTCAGAAGTTCAACTAGCTTAACTTGTGCGTTGCTAGAGCTTTGAAGCTTGCAAAGTTGACGGAGCCAAAGCTCACACAGCGCTGCAGAGACTCTGATGCTCCTCAAACGGCCTCAAACGTAGACTTAACATGTAATCTTGCCGCTGCTGACGCTGCTGTTTGGAGCAGTGTGAACGTACCATAACTCTTGAGAATCGAATAAATTCTTGAAATTTGAATTAAAATCCAGTCCTGTTATTTTTTTTCTATATAAATCATTGTAAAAAAACGTACATTTAACTTGAAGAAACCTGTAGGAACGCTGATCTTTTTTGTTTTTACCACATCAGCAGTAATTGTCTCTTTTCTGACCTTCTCTGCTTTGCCCAATCATTGCATCTCTTAACAGACCAGTTTTGTTGGCTATCTTCCTGTTTCCTCATTAGTGACTAAGGAGTGACATAAGGGTGAAGCAGTTTATCATTCCAGGTAACACTTATGTCTGCTTTCAGCCTTTAAAAATAGCAGTAACTCCATTAGTGAAGTCATAATTGGCCCGCTGTCTGGACTGAGGATGCACAGCTGAAACTGGCAGTGAAAACATCACTGTAAACCGCTTCTCTTTATTAATAAAGTGGCGATCCAGACTTTTGCAGGAAGTTGGATTTTGTTGCTGATATCCGTGTTGTTTTCCGTTTGCAGGTGTGAAAAATGTCCACGCAGATCACGCAGCGAGTCACATAGGCAAAGCTCAGGGGATCGTCACGTGTCTCAGAGCGACTCCTTACCACAGCAGCCGGAGGAAAGTCTACCTGCCCATGGACATTTGCATGCTGGTAAGTCGCTACTGTTGAATCTGACGGGGTTCCTCCCTCATAAAGACACTCAGGAAGTAGTTCCACACCTCGATTCGGGGTTTTTGACCGCTCAAGTGTGTAATTGAATTTATTTTAGTTTACTTATACAGTGCAAGATTTGATCTCAAGCAAGAATGTAGCGACAGTGGAGAGGAAAAACTCCCCTTTAACAGGGAAGAAACCTCCGGCAAAACCCGAACCTGGCTCAGTACAAGCGGTCATCTGCTACGACTGTCTGGGGGTTTGAGAAGACAGAGAAGAGACACAGAAAGAACAAAAGGAACTGATTTAACAGTACTTTCTATATTTAAGAAAGATAAAAGTTGATAATAGGACATGGAATACTTTCGGTCACTGGGAGGACCGTGTGATCATTCCTATCTCCAAAAATTGGGACAAGCGTTGAGTGAGATAGGAAGTTTAAAACTCCAACAAAAGCAGCTCTGAGTTTTTTTGTAATGAGTCTGAGACTCAGAAACAACCTTTTGGATTCACTCAACATAAAATTACACACTATGTTGACATTAAAATTTGTGAATGACAAAATCTGTTCAAAGAACTTTACAGATCTGCTATTTTTTTTTTTTATTCAAATTAATACTTATTCTGTTGATATAATAGGCAAATCAGGTGTTGTAGTGCATAAGAATGAATTCTTCAAGGAGTTTGTTCTCGATGGCTCTGGGCTGGAAGCATCTCCTGTAGCAGTCTGTGTTGCAGCATGAAGAGGATGCTCAGGGTTGTCTATAATTTTCTTGATTTAAAAAAATAATTATTTATGAATAATCCAATTTTCTTATAAAAAATGATAAAATATTAAACGAAATGCAGCGATACTGGTATCGGGGCTGATACTTTTCTAATTTACTTGGATGGGTTAGTTAACCCATTCCAGGAACTAATATTTAAAATGTGGAAATTCTGCAGTAATTTTAGAGATTTTGTTTTTTTACTTGAAATTTTATATCTGTGTTAATTTTTATTACTATTTTGTTTACACTAATTCACTATCACTTGTTGTAACAAGCAGAGAAGACGACAGAGAATTAACAATTACCTCTGATTTTAAGGATCGGCTAAATAAATTCTGGCCACTTTCCCAGATCAGACCTAATCTTGATTAAAACACCGTTATTATGGGTAGTGGGCTTAAAGATTGAATATGGAACATGGGCACCAAAGCGACATCTAGTGTGTTGAGGTCGTAGTTTCAATAACAAAACGCAGTCTGGATGCCAGTTCTGTCACCATGTAACCAGCATCATGTACTGTTGTTTAATGTTGTTTACAAAAGTATTTGGCAACCCACAATGCCGCGCTGCTGTTGGTTAAATATAACGTTTAAAGGAAAGGGTGCACTTTCGTCCTGCACACTTCTAAACTCCCCGTTGAAGTATTACTTTTTTAAAGAGATCGCGTTTAAGAAAAATGTTCCATATTCAACCTTTAACAGAAAGGGCCCACGTCACGAATTATTTATTAGACTTGTTTCTGGTCTGCAGATTTCCAGAGTTTTCCCTTCAGCTGTTATTTCTAGACCAATGTAAGATAGATTTCAATACCCTGCATGTGTCCACAAACCTCATAGCTAAATATTCCTTTTATATTCTTTCCTTTTCAACAGTAAAACGTCTCTCTGCTGCAGCAGACTTCCATAACAAGATACAGTCTTTGGGTTGAGCTTTAATCAGCCAAACGTGATTATTACACTGATTATATACTTGAAGTAGAGCTGTGTTGAAATAATCAAAAATCTTGTAGATATCGAATCAATTTGCAAGTTCAAAAATGTATTTTCTTTTTTTTTTCCTGACAAGGTTTCTGTGCGTAACTCTAATCTCTAAGAGAGAAACTCCAGGCAGAAAATTGTGCTATTGTTCTGGAAGTTCTAGATGCTTCCCTGCTCCAAAACACCTGGTTTCCCTCATCATCAGCCATTTGATTCTGCAGGGGACTGGTAATGTTTGATTCAGGTGTGTTGGAGATGGGATGCATCCAAAAGTTGCATAAGTTTAGCTCCATTTGGCAAAGACCAAAGCTCTGGATTTAAATCCTTCTGGAATATAATACCACAAGCATTTTCTCAACCTTGTCGGGACCTTCTCCCCAGCATTAAGACTGACTGCTGCTGCTGCTGGAGGAGCTGAGGGGGCGAATCCAGCACGCAGATGTATTCAGGCCGCTCTTTGATGCATGCAAGCTATGCCCTTAAAAATAAAAACAAAAATCCTCTGCTGCATGGATGATGCTCGTGACCCGGGGCTTTCTGGGCACGCTCCACTTGCATCCCCTACTGCATCCAGAAGAGGGAGCTGGAGGTACGTTTAAACGGCCTGCAATATCCAACCGCTACTATTTGCAGAGCACCCATGAAGTAAAACAAGAGGATCTATAATGTTTGTTCATTAAAATATATGACTTGATATGTTCAGGATGCAGAAGACAGACAACAGATGGAACATTTCTCAAGTAACACTTGACTGATTGAAAATAACAGAGAAAAGAAGCTGGGGGGAAACAACAGCATGACGAGCCACTCTCATTTAACACATTCAACAAAAGCAAACTCCCAAACAAAACTCTTTTTCTTTCAGCTACTTTGGTTTTAACATTTAAAACTGATGGAATCCTAATTTGGTGGAATTTAATTTGGGCCTTTTCTATAAACAAAAGTGTATATCAATGTATGTATATAATTTTATTTATTTATTAGAAATTGCCTTTGGTGTATTTAAAATGTTATGGACACTGAGATGGAAAAAGGGGAAGAGAGGTGGGAGAGTGCATCTGTAAACATATGCACTCAAACAAAGGACATCTCCACATCCCAAGCGACCCCCGATACCCCTGACAGATCAGATCAAGAAAGCCCCACCAGAACACGCCACCAGACCATGCAATCCTATACCGCGAATTATGAAAAACCCAGACACTGGCTTTTGAATTAAAAGTTATCAAATAATTCTGTGCATGTTTAAAACAGAGACAAGGAACCAATTTCCAGTTCTTAACATTTATTTTGAACAAATTAACAAATTGCAGTTTTACAGAGGAATTTTGCCCCCGTCAGTTCCTCTGTGGTCCAGATTTAAAGAAATCTGAACAATTAACTGATCTTCATTTCACAGCTTTATAGACAACCGGGCCTCTAGGCGTTTCTAATCTCTCCAATCAGAACATTTTCATACAGTGTCTGAGCTCTTATTTGCTGTCAGAGAATCCTGGAGTCAGAAGATGGGTCGTCTCTTGTTCTGGGTCAAAGGTTCATTATAAAGATTTATGGTTAAATGGCTATCTGCTTCTCTAAAACTTTCCTCCCAGTTTCTTATCTAAACATCCTGCTTTTACAGCTTGCAATAAAACTCACCCCAGAGTTTTATGACTTAAAAGCTTACCTGCATAAACAATAGTGACAGACCCATTTTTACAACCATGCAAACTATATAAACATTCTTTTACCTTCTGAATAATAAAAGTTTAAACATATATAGAATAACACCACACTGGCTCACTTCCATTGAGAGATATCCATCCCCTGCTCCATCCTCGCCCACCATGCAATGCAAACACAGACCGCCCAGTCAAACATTGGACCATTGTGAAGGGCGGAGCAATGGGCAACGCCACAGCGGACCCACTGTTTTATATGTGACACTTTAGTTTTAAGTCTTTTGACAAAAAATTATTTTAGTTTTAGTCCAAACCATTGGTTTTACTTTAATTTTACATTAATTTTAGTCTAATATATATATATATATATATATAACTAATGTTCTACTTCTGGCAAAAATATCTACTTGGAAGTGTAATTAAATACACAAAGCCAAAACCATAATACCCACCACTGCTCAAAAATAGCACACATCTAAGAATAAATATCTAAATTATAAAAAATACACATCTCACACATTATAAGCGTAATTACTAAATTCAAAATGAACAGAACAAACACATTCCCAAATACATACATAGTCTTTTTGAATTAAAATTTAGGAATAAAAATACGAAGGTGGATTTTGTTGTTGTTGTTTTTTTTGGGGGGGGGGGGTCTAGAAAACTAAAAATGACCTTTTATTGAAGCTTAACAAATCAAATAATGGTTTCTCAAATCACATACTTAACTAAAATGTTTTAAATTAGAGCAGATTAAAGATGTTCAGGGTAGAGGAAAGTTATGTGTAATATTCCTTTATCCATTTCCCAAATGGGAAGCTACAAAAATGAAACCAACTTCAGCCTCATTAACAAACATAAGGATGGTAACGTGGTTAGTGTATCCACCTTGCAAGTACTTTTCAGGTCGTCACATTTACTTTGATAACAATGTTGGCGTATTCTTTGTCTCAAAAAAAAACAAAACGTCTAAATCAAATGACCTTTGAGAGAATTCTGACGTTTTTCTGCCTCTTCAGATTATTGTGCTCTCACCATGAAAAGCTGCTCCGCATTTTTGTTCCTTGTTTAGTTTTTTTTGTTGTTTGAAATGGGTCCATAAATCCTTTTGTTTTTTTTCTCACAGCCAGGAACGGTTTCTACTTTTTATCATAGCGTGATCAGCTGATGTCTCCCCGGGAGCTTTTTCAAACCGTCGTTAGTGTCACGTCTCAGTAAGACGACTGATTGGTTCTCTGCTGGTCCCGCCTTTTCTATTCGTTGAGTGGTTTGTTTGTCGCATCCTTGCATTTTTTCCATCATCTGATTGGATTTTCGTCATCATCATTTTTGTCTCATATTTTATTTGTCGATGAAAATGTTGAACAATTTAGTCTTTGTCTTCATCTTTATGCAATGTATTTTTTCAAATTGTCGTTTTGGGTTTTCCTTCCGAAAAAAAATAATGAATATAATTCATCCTCAAAATGAAAACTGTGAACAATGAACAATGTTCTAGGACAAATTAGCATGCATCTTGTTGAATGTGACGTGTAGCCAATCAGAAAGCGAGGCGACAGCTTGGAAGCATCTTAAGCTTGGTTTATGCTTGATGCATGTACATTCTGCGCAGAAATGAGATGTGCAGAACCGGCCAAGACGCCTTCCAGCAGCATTTATACTTTTTGAGGCTTGTCCCTGCTGAAAACCAATATTCTTGAAGACTGTAAGGGGTAGTGTAGGGCTCTACAGCATACATACAACACTACACTGTAGTAGAAGTAGTAATCACTGTTGTTTACAAGATTGCGACACCTGTGAGCTTAAACAAAGCAGAACTTTCATGCTGTTTACTTAGAAAAAAAGACGAAAAAGGAGACTGTCCCCTCGTTCATTAAAACACAGTTGATCACAGTGGTCTCTATCGGCCGAAATATAAAAATGTCTGTATTTACGAACCTCCGCCATGTCTTTCCGCGCGGGACTGTCCGCGTTGTTACAAAATTTCCTAGGTGCGCGGTGCGGAAATTTGGTTCTCCGGGGTGGCTGCACGGAGAGGCGTGGTTGCTGAAATGACGTAATTTGGCAGCATAGAAACCACGCAGATGCGTCAAGCATAAACCAAGCTTATTATTATTTCTATGTTTCAGCATCAGTCAGAGCAAAATGTGACGTTTCCATGTGGAAAGACAAAAAAAACAATAATTCATCCCACACCTTGTTCACTCCTTTATCCAACGCCATGATTTCATTTTTTTTTCTCTGTTTGTTGAAATGCGCAGACTGTGCGGACCCCACCCGTTTATCTCTTAAACGTTTCTCGCCCTCTTCAACTCTGTCCTCTCAGTTCTGTCAATTTTTCCTTAGGATAGTTGTCGACTATCGGTCTCGTGCCGGTATTTAGCCTTAGATGGAGTTTACCACCCACTTTGGGCTTCATTCTCAAACAACCCGACTCCGAGAAGACCCCGGCATGACGGGGGCCGTTACCGGCCCTACACCGTCCACGGGCTGAGCCTCGATCAGGAGGACTCAGACAGAGTGTTGGTAGCCAGGTCTCCTAGTAGCTAGGAGACAGGTTAATGTTAGTAGCTATGCTGCTTTAGGCTAGGCTGTTGGAGGACATTACTCCTACTTCTCCCCAACTGCATGATGTGCTGTCAATTCAAGCACTAACCTGTTTTCTATTATAGTAGGTGCTCCGGATTAGCCCTGCTTGACGACCCTGACTAAGATGGCATTGCAGTGACGGAAAATTCTCCACGTCCTGCAACAAACTTCTGCATCAGTTCTATTGCTCTTTCTGTGTCTCTGTTATGTATTCTCCAAGCCACAGACGGTCGCGGCAGATAACTGCTTGTGCTGAGCCTGGTTCTGCCGGAGGTTTCTTCCTGTTAAAAGGGAGTTTTTCCTTCCCACTGTCGCTTCATGCTTGCTCAGTATGAGGGATTGCTGAGAATTACACGACGCAATCTTCTGTGGTTCTGTAATTTCTACATTAAACATTGTATTGTAATAACTCTTCTTGTAAAGTGCCTTGAGATGACATCTGTTGTGAAATGGCGCTATATAAATAAACTGAATTAAATTGAATTGAATTGTTAAGTATTCCCCAAACTATTGCCAATGCCTCATCCTTGGGATCTAAATTTTTTTAGTCACGTTTTATATCATGAGGTTTTGTGAGACTGCCTGTATGAACTGGAATGTTTGTGAGTAAAATTGCTCTGTGTGTGGTGTCTCATCATTGCCATGTTGACCCTCACCACACATTGTAGGAGCAAAGCAGGAATATACGTTTTTCTTTCTTTCTTTACAATTCAAGACTTTACCTAAATGTCGGTCATGTACACATTTTATGAGTTTCCTTTATAAAATACAGGCCTGTATCTGCATGAATAACATTATACATCGGTGGGTTATAGTGTAAACTCCTAAAGTGTTTGGTTTAAGAGTATAAATTAACATTTCTTGAGTTATGCTCCAGTCTTTTTTAACACTTTTTCATGATCTGTGAAAAAGCAGCAGCTTGAGCCAATTTGCTGCTTGGTTTGTCCCTTTCTGACATGTCTGATGGGAGCTGCAGGTGTGAAATGAGGCACATCGAGTCTCCAGGAAAATTTTGCTCTCAGTCGGGGGCCCATTGGCTGTATGCCGCCGTTCCATTTGATACCCCAGACAATACTGGAACTAAAAATTCACCCTCTTGTTTAACCTGTTAAACCCGAGGGTGGGGCTGAACGATTTTTGAAAATAATCTAATTGCGATTTTTTTTTTCTTTAATATTGCGATTGCGATTTAATTTGCAATCATTTTAATGGGGCTTTTCTCATGCATTTTTTTATTAATGCAAGCAAAAATATTGTGTATTATAAACAGATTTCTTTATACATTATTTATTCTATTCCATAAGATTATTTTTAGTCATCAGGCAATTATAAACAACTTTATCTACTTTTAATGATTACACTTGATGGTCATCGGCGTCATTCAGCAATCAAGGTTTTCTTCCTTTTGATCCCAGCTGGCAGGTTAAAAGTAGGATGCTTGAAGCAACAAGCTCTGATTTTTTTATTCTCCATCGATCTAATGCACTTACAGACTCTGGTATGTCTCCGTAGTGCGGTTTGAGCACAGGTCAGTTGTTGCAAAACACTCCACTGTTTTCTGTGCGGCTTTAACTTTCTGTCGGCATTTTTTATACAGCGCAGGTAAAATGTGGCTAAAATGTGTTCGTGAGATTGAATCCTAGCTTATTCATCATGCCCATAAAAGCATACCCTTGGCTATAAAACCCTTTATAGCACGAATTATTTCTGTGAGCCGTTTTTTTCATCTGGAAGTTTGTTTACTGGAAATTGAAACACTGGTGGCGGTCAGTTTAGCTGTGCAACTCTCACATATGGTGGTGTGATGTTCTTAGTTGTTGATAAAGTTTCGTAGTGTATCTCGTGAGGCAGCAAGGCGGGTTCTGCATTACCTGGCATTGCGCAGCATCAACGTTTTCATAGCCAATATAATTTCTCACTGATGTACTGTTCCTCTTTGGTACCAACTATTGTGCAGCGTTGGATTCTGTTAAGCTTTAAAACATTTTATAACAGGTTAAAGTGAAGCGTTTCCTTCTCTCCCTGCATTGTTTGAGCTGTTTGCAAGTCACGTGACTTTACCAGATATGTTTACATCAAGTCAAATCGCAGCCTTTGCGATTAGGAAATCGCATTTTATCAAATTGCGATTTAATTGCAAATGCAATTAATCGTTCAGCCCTACCCGAGGGTCCCCCAATTGGGGGACTCTGGGAATTATTTTTTTAACAGGCTTGAGACAACACATCATCTGACAGAAAAAATAGTGATAATGCACATCAAATTAAACAAAAGACCACGCGTTACAAGGCTATCTAACCTATTTTTACCAACCACAAACACAATTCAGATGCCTCATAAGTAAATATTTGTAAACATACTCGTATTATCATAGTTTCGTCAACCCGGCCGTTACATTCCGGCCTCAAATGAAAGCAGAGACTCTACCGATTCCAAAGATATGTCTCCCAAAACGCTACGCCAAAGCACCGCAGATATATAAGCCAATGTATAACACAACAAAAAAAAAATCGCTTTTCAGAATCACAACTGAAAATATAGCCTTACCTTTCCTGTTTTGCCGTGTAAAAAATATTTCTTTGGAAAATAAACACTATTTTCTGATAATTCCATCACTTGTGCACCATTTAAAACATTCCAGGTGTTTCCTGTATAATATTTGGTTCCTAGGAAGTGTTTGCTGTGAATTCATGGATTAGACTGGCTTTTCCCCTACGCTCTGTTCTCGGCTCCCTGGTTGGCTGACTGTATTGTCAATCTTGTTTCGCAAGTTTTGGCATTATTCTATAGGCTTCTACGATTCCAACGAGGTGTCACTCATGCAAATTGACCAATCAGCTCCGGGGAAAAGTCTTATACGTAAAATAAGATTGTCAGTCGGCAAGACCGTCTTATGACACAAGATGGCGCAAGACGCACGGACATAACTTTGTTTTGTTGCTTTCACTGTTTATATCTGATAAATGTCACCAGAGAGATGCCCATACAGAGAATCAATCAAGCTTAAACTTGGAAACAGGTTTTGTCATCATATCTGTTACTATTGATTCAGTTGGACAAAACTCCACAAGAATTCTCTTCTTATGTATTACAGATCTTATGAAGTTTTATTTTACATATGTTCACTGGGTTCTTTAACAAAACGATCGTTCCCTGATTTTCTTCAAATATTTTAGGTGTTTATATATTCATAAGAATCAATGTCTTGGATCAAATGAGTCAGATATAGTCATTCGTGATCCTTTTGCTGCCAGTGCCATGTATTCAAGCCACATGTTGACAGTACTATTGTTGCCTGCTTCTTTGCTTTCCATGATACCAAAGTAGTAGCCTGTCATACCGCGCCTGTCAGAACTATCAGATGCTCAGTCTGTGTAACTGTATGCTATAACACAGAGTTTATTTTTCTAAAGCACAGTTCTTTTTCTTGACTGCCTTTTTATATACCTTAGAACATGTTTGACAACTGTCCAATCTTCAACAGTTGGTGTATAGAAATATTGTGAAAGTTTGCTAACTACGTAGCTCAGATCCGGCCTACTACAACAACTCAGATAAATAGGACATCCAACTGCTTCTCTGTATTTTCTGACCTCTGGTAAAGTTTCACAGTACTCAGAGCGAATGAATTTCTACTCACAAGGAGTTTACCGTGGTTTATAGTTTTGAATGTTGAATCTCTTTAGAATGTTCTCAACAAACAGAGACTCGATGTGCCTCATTTCACACCTGCAGCTCCCATCTGACACGCCAGAAAGGGACAGACCAAGCAGCAAACTGGCTCAAGGCGCTGCTCTAGAGTAGCCGGATCAACTTTAATGTGCCATGATTTTCGTTAAGTGATAAGCTTGTTTGTTCACAAACACTATTAAAAAAGGATTAAAATGGGAACTTCACACTAGCGTCACTCTGAGACCCTCTCATTCAATGCGTTTTCTTTATTTTCATGACTACTTACATTGTAGATTCTCACTGAAGCCATCAAAACTATGAATGAACACATGGAATTATGTAGTACTTTTACAAAACAGTGTGAAATAACCTGGCCTCCAAAGTCACCGGACCTGAACCTAATGGAGATAATTTGGGGTGAGCTGAACCGCAGAGTGAAGGCAAAAGGTCCAACAAGTACTAAGCATCTCTGGGAACTCCTTCAAGACTGTTGGAAAACCATTTCTGGTGACAACCTCTGGAAGCTCAAGAGAATGCAAAGCAGTAATCAGAGCAAAGGGTGGCTACTTTGAGGAATCTAAAATATAACATGTATTCAGTTATTTGACCCTTTTTGTTTAAGTACATACAGTAATTCCATACATCATGTGTTCATTCATAGTTTTAATGCTCTTATTGAGAATTTACAATGTAGTAATGAAAATAAAGGAAACTCATTTAATGAGAAGATGTGTCCAAATTTTTGTTCTTTACTGTACGTCTTCTGTGACATCTTTATGCACTTCTTGTCTTAGAAAAAATGTTTGAGTTTCTCAAGATCTTACATTCGGATTCTGGAAGAAAATATTTCCTTAACATCAAGAAGCACCTTTTCATTGTTTGCTGCATTAAATAAGTCATCAACCCAGATTATCATGATTACTTTCTCACTTTCTATTTCTCTTGAATAAACACAATGATCTGCAAATCCACAACTGCTTAAATAGTCTGGTGAAGTTTGATTCCAGTCCAGTTACGTCCTGATTGCTTCAACCCATGAAGTGATTTCTTTAACTTGTACATCAGTTTGCTATTCATGCCAGACTCTATCTTAAAACCTTCTGGTTGTTCTATATATATATACACTTGGTCATCTATTGGTGCTTGTAAAGATGCAGTTTTTACATCTATCTGGTGTAACATCTTTTCTTGGACTGCTTTCTGCATCAGGATCCTCACACTAGCTAAATTAGCAGTAGGTGAAAAAGTGTCTTTGTAGTCAACTCCTTTTGTCTGACTGAAACCCTTATCAACAAAGCTTTGTATCCTTCTGATCCCACTGCGTAGACCGATTTACTCCCCACTGTTTGCTTACCTTCTGGTAAAGTGGTTAAAGTAAATGTATCATTCTCTTTGAGTGATTGAATTTCTTCACTCATCGCTTCCATCCATTCTTTCAGTTTATTCGACGCATTAGCTTCAGTAAATGATGTTAATTAGTGGTTTAAATGTCTCTGGCAGGCCTTTCATTATCATTGTAATCAGAAGTCCATCACTTAATGACTCACCAGCATTTGTCGACGCCGTGATGGTTGCTTCGGCTCGGATGATGTAATCTGTCCCAGTTTTATTCTGATCGTTTGATAGAGAGGTCAGGTCAGGTTTATGACTGTTGGTTTTACCGTTCCTGCATAGTGCTCTATTAAAATCTTCAACGCTTTTCCAGCCGTCATCAACCGCGTCTCTCATGACTAACTTTTGTCATCCAGGAACTGTATCAGCTCTGCATACGCCTCTGCATTTTTGTCACCACCATCATCGTCATCAGCGGCTTCTTCGCCTTCAGTCTCTTCCGACTTCAGAATTGCATCTTTCAAACCTTGTAATCTGAACTTCGTTTTCCATTGTTCGTATTTTCTTTCATCTCCATCAAATAATAAACGGAACCATCGACTGCCTGTCTCCTCGCTCCTCCTGGTGTCCACCTGTTGATCCGTCTGGTAATCCCAGGTATTTCATGCTGCTTTACTGGGCCCATAACCTGTTAGCAGGGCTGCTCACGCTGCGGTGCGGCACGACACGACAGGGACGGCTCAATCACTCCATCTGAAGAGAGGGAGTGTGTTGAGCCCTTTACCGTCACTTTACTATGACGCAATCAGCACAACAAATAATCACAATCAAAAACACCTGTGAACACTCATTCTAACAAGGAGTTTAACTGACAGCTAGCATTGGCAAAGTCTGCAAGTGAGTTAGCTTACAGATCCAGGAGGAGACTCACCGTTTCCACATGTTTGATCCGTATAAACGTTTTATTTGAGTCCATCTAGTGTAGGCTTCACCTAAAACTACTCTAGTTACTGCGGTCACTCCTCTCCTGCGACTGATAACGATATCTCCGGCGCTCTGAAGTAGCGGCTGGACTCGCCGACTCCACCATTTCTCCCAGTGCCAGCCCACCTGTGCAGACCATATTGCTAAAGGTCTTTGCCCGACCCCGACCCGCACTATTATCCCAAGTTTCAAGTTGCAGAAGTCTCCTACATTTATATAGTGGCTCCCTGATGCCCACAAGTCAGATAAAATCTCCTGAAATCTAGAGGAAGTGGTCAAGAGTGCACACAGAAACGCACGCAGGCGAGACTGACTTTTACGCAACAACAGTAAGCCGTTCAATTTTCATCTAGCTGCAGACTAAACAAAAAGATTATAAATATACATGCCTTGAAATTATTCTTATTCATTTATCATCTTAAGCTTCAGATAACAGGCCAATATGACCGGAGTTTCAAACATTTATCCAGTAAATTGAAAACCTGCCGGTCACGTTGAAAATATCGCGGAAAAATGTCAGGCTGTAATCGGGTTCGGTCTTTAATAAGCTGTCAATCAAAATATACTCTTCGGGCTCAGGCTGAACTCTCTCGTGTCGGGTCGGGCCCAACTTTTAAGGCACGATTACAGCTCTTAGTTTCATATTCAACCTTAATGCGAAATGATCAACACGTGTTTGTGTTAGCACGTGTAAACACTGGGTGTAACGGTTTGTCTTCGTGTTTTTAGGTACACTTGTGTACCAAACGAATTCAGCTGTTTTCTACCTAAACACATACAGAATGTTTTTGCTCTGAACTTCAAACTTAGTTTAAAATGTTCGTTGAAAAAAATATAAATCAATCAGATCTGCATTCAGTTAAATACTTTCAACAATTTTAAGTTATAGAACATTATGAAGTCTAACAAATCTTCAGGAATTGATAGGGGAAATTTAGGGGGTAAAAAGTTATTTTTTTAATGCTGATTAAAGTAAAAAAATAAGTAATATACACATTTGTAT
Organism: Apricaphanius iberus; assembly: GCA_028564705.1. Taxonomy (NCBI): domain Eukaryota; kingdom Metazoa; phylum Chordata; class Actinopteri; order Cyprinodontiformes; family Aphaniidae; genus Apricaphanius; species Apricaphanius iberus. Next base: position 373,926 of record JAPXFQ010000931.1, read on the forward strand.
TTATTGTTTCTTGTTTCAAGCGCACTGAAAACGTGCCGAACTGTGATTTGTTTTTCTCTTCTTCAGATTGACAATTGTGCGCCTTTAATGTGGGCTTTTCTAGTTTGAGGTGTTGCATAATATCTCTGAGAACATTGCTGTAAGAAGAATGAACAGAGCTTTTATCAGATTTAATAAGATTAATCCATGAAGCATCTCAGAGTGACACTGTTGTGAAGTTCCCATTTTAATCCTTTTTTAATAGTGTTTGTGAACAAACAAGCTAATCACCTACCAAAAATCATGACACGTTAAAGTTGATCCGGCTACTCTAGATTTTGTTGCTTTCTTTTCACCTAGTCTTTTTTTTTTCTGCTCATTATTTAAAAAACTTTAACTTTCTTCTTTTTGGTTTATTTAAATTTTTATTTTCTGTTTTTTTCTTTTGTTAAAGTAACTTTGTTTCTAATATTATATATTAAATTCCATGTTTTTTTGTGTGTGTCTGATTTTCCTGCATACTTTAAAATGAAAATGTATCCTTTTACTGGGAGTTGATATGATGCCAAAGACGTTGGTTGTTATCAATGTTTTATTGTAATTAATTTGTATTCTGTATTTCGAAAAATATTCATGCAGAATATTTATTATTCATGTTAGAGTATAAGAAATGTTGGAGTGTTAAATTAGTACAGATTTGGAAGATCTCTCCCCTTGGTGTCTTAAATGCGATTAGATTATTAAAAAGAAATCCTGGTGACCAGAATATGGTTCCTCATTCTCGTGTTTGTTTCTTTAGCACGGAGCTTCTCAGGAGGACTTCATCCGCGGCAGCCGGGAGAAGAACGTCCGAGATGTTGTGTTCGACATCGCTAGCCAGGCTCATGTCCACCTTGAACACGTACGTCCTGTGCTCGCACCGCATCATTAAAATCATCTTTTAATTGTTGTCTAAACCTTTGCACACATTTACTGTTCTGCTTCTAGAAAATAAGATTTGAATTTAAAAATGAATGATTGAATTAAATTGTTCCTCAGTGGGGAGATTCATGTATACCAAAGCAAATAGACAAATATAATAACAAGACTGTAGTGTAATGGAAATTACAATATGAAAAAAAAAAAACTAGATAATTATTAATTGTTTTCTGGAATGTTCCAAGAATAGTTTTATAATCTAATTTCTGATCTAACATTCATTATCATAGGTTCATTGTTTCACAGAAGCCAAAATAAATGGATTTTATAACCTTCTTCTTAGTTCTAATATCTTTAGTCTATGAAGGGAAGAGGTTTAAAAAATGTAAAGCAAGATACAAAACCAGCTTTGATGCAGAGGACGAGCCACTTGGAAGCAGACTTGGGGTAAAATAAGAGCTAAGCCTCATTAAATGACCAATAATTATTGGAGCCTTGTGTTTTCTCTGATATTGAGGTCATAAACGTACTCCTCATTTCCGCTGCCACTGTCAAGTGTTACTGGCCGCCATTTTGCCATCTGGCAAAAATGGGATCGATTCTATTTTTTGCAGGATGCCAGAGCAAGTCCGCAATCAATCTACACAAATCACACAAAACCAACAGGATACTGAACAAGCACTACATGCTTTTTATTTAAAATAGATCAATAAAAACAAACTAATTATTAAAAGATTGCACATTAATGCACTAAATTAAGCCATAAATAAAGCCTCTTTAAATTCAACTTACTCAACCAACACGTCTTTCATTTCCCATGTGTTTCTTTGAGCTTTGGAGAGGTGCGGATCTAGAGTGCATGCAGTAGAAATTAGAGACGACAGCGAACAGCTGTGGAGAGCACAGCGGAGCGGATGCAGTGAACATCAGGGGTTAATTCAAAGTCAATTCAAAGTGCTTCACAGTTGCATAAATTAAGAAAACAGATAAACAGGAAAGAAACATCAAGTTAAAAAACAATTACTTACAATAAAAAAGCAAGAGTGCAGATAAAATACTTTCAACTGTCATAAGCACTGGTAAAAAGAACTGTTTTCAGCCTGGATTTAAACATTGTTAGAGTTGAGGCTTGTCTCACATCCTCATGAAGACTGTTCCAGATTATATCTGCCTGAAACTGAAATGCAGCCTCACCCTGTTTATTGTTGACTCTGGGAACCACCAGGAGAACCCTCCCTGAAGTTCTCAGGGCCCGAGATGGTTCATATGTCTCTAACATGTCAAAGATGTACTTTGGTGCCAAACCATGAAAAGACTTGTACACAAGCAGAGCTGTTTTAAATTCAATTCTCTGAGCGACAGGAAGCCAGTGCAGAGACCGGAGCGCTGGACTAATATGGTCGTATTTCCTGGTTCTTGTCAGGACTCGAGCAGCAGCGTTCTGGATGTACTGCAGCTGTCTAACAGCTCGTTTAGAGAGGCCAGTGAGCAGGCCGTTACAGTAGTCTAACCTGCTGGAGACAGATGCATGGATAAGTCTCTCTAAGTCTGGTTTCCACACTATTCCTCTGATCTTAGCAATGTTTTTCAGATGGTAAAAAGCTGTTGATGTTATTGCCTTGATGTGGCTGTTTAAGTTCAGGTTAGAGTCCATGATTACCCCTAGATTTCTAACCTGCTTTTTTGGTTAAGATAAAGAGACTCAAGATGACTGATAACACTTAACAACTCTGAACTTACACCAGAGTTAAACCAAAACTGGTTTAGAACCACAAATGTTTAATAACAAAATTTCTTCTATGGAACGTGATATCAGTTGAAAAGTATGTAAAAAAGCAGATAGTACCAAAAAAATAAGAAAAACAGTTCTAAAAAAGTAATATTGGTACTTAGACCTAGAAATAAAACACAACTGAAACCTGCTAAAAATGTGAATTTGTTTGTCTATATTTAAAAACTTTATTTCTAACATGTAGAAGGTCTAAAAATCCAGGATTGCAGACCTCCAAACATGCTAAAGGGTCCTGGAGAAAAGCAGTGATAGCACTCTTCAAACAAAAAAACAGTTGACCAGGGAATGTACATAAAACCAGCAAAGATCTCAGAAAAATCAATACAACTTCAGAGAGACAATAAATGCGTTGCCACTAATCTAACAAACAGCTCACTTTAAAAACTGTTAACAAGGAGGCCTGGCTGACCTGCAGAGTAAAGTGTTCATCATTTATCGAGCTGTCGTTGTGAAAGTTCTACCGTCCAGCACATCTTTAGGATTTCTCTGGTTTAATTTCCAAAAATCTCCTTAAGTTATCAAATAATAGCAGTGTGGGGTTGGTTCGACATTCGATGTTACTATGACACTAGCAAAAAAACAGATCTCATGCTTGTATGTTGTAGTAACAGCTGGGTAATTAAAAAATTCATCTGCAAAAATCTTTAGAGTAAGAGTATTTACATCACATTGAAAAAGATTTATTTTTGTGAATAATTTTAATTCAAATAATTAATACCACACCTATCGTTATTCATGTCTGAAATGGGGAAAATAACTGGTGGAAAAGGCAGGAAAAACTGTCTTGCAAATATGGTAAAAGGAATAAATGTAAACAGCAGAGACGGTCTCAGAAAATGATTTGTCCGAAACATTAGCGGAGATGTACAATCAGCCTGTCCTCTCAAGAAATCTCCTGTCAGAATGGTTTGAATACTGCACAAGCTCCAAAAGGATTTTCCCTAAGAGGATCTAAAACATTTTCTGGTTAACATTCTCACTGAAGGAAATCTGGATTTGCCTGAGATTCAAACTGTGACACCAGTAAGTTCCCTTTTTGCTGAAGCTGAAGGGTTCCTGCTTCGTTCAGGGGCGAGATGCGGTGAAAAAACTCACGTCCTCTGCGCTTCTGTTTCTCTCTCTCCCCTCTCGAATACCTTTCAAGCCACTTGAACAGCAATGATAGGTTTGGTAGTTTTTGAAAAAAAGTCAACATCACTGGTGACTCATACTTTGGCATGCTGTGGGTTGCAGCTTGCATCAGCAACACAGTGGAGGATTAAAAATGTCCCGCAAAAGAGTCTTCTGTTACTAATGTTTTCCATGAGCGTTTGCAGCTAATTAGTTTGGAAATGTACCCACTTGCATGCCTTATTGATTTCTGTCCTCCTGGAGACCTTTTCATTATGCAGCTGTTCAAACACTTAAGTATTTTCGTTTAGTTTGCTCATTGTTTGTGTCTATTAGGAAGTTCTGCCAGAAGCTAAATCACATGAAATCATACTGAGAGAAAGCAACTGGGAAATATGAATCAAAGTGTTATTTTTCATCAGTTTCGATGTCTTTGTTTTTTAATCTTCTAATTGAATTTCTCTGTTTAACAAAATCCTCAAGGATTCCATTAAAGTAGAATTTCAGTCCTGCGTAACATGCCAGATGAAGCATACAGATGCAGGCCATTTACACGAGTAGCTGGGTTTAAAACAAAACAAATATTTCCCCCACCTCGTTTTTTAAAAGCAATCCCCATACACAATAAAACAGAGAAGTGTGTTTTTAAGCACAATCATGGACAGCAGTTCTCCCAATCCACTCATTGTAACTTTCTACTCCGTAACTTCTACATGCAGCAGCCATACAGCTTATAAAAACAAGTGAGCAAAAAAACTCTTGGACAATCGATAATACCAACACAGCTGTGAGGACATAAATGCTGTTTCTGGGTGGAAACTCGGGTGGCACAAACGATGGCGGAGGATTTTGTTTGTACCAGACAATGAAGTTGCAACACCTAAAACTTTGGTTACATCTGTCCACACACAAACGCTGAAAACGGAGAAAACGTAGATCTTCACTTTGGCCGGAGTTTTTAGAAATAATAAGTTTTGGGCGCGTTTTTGTGTGGAACATTTTCTCCGTTTTGTGAGATACTACTTAGGGACAGGGTCTCATAGATAAAAACACATTACTGTACTTGTCTTACTACCTGAGCTAGTCAATATTTTTGACACAGGCATATTTCTGAGAAATATTACAGAGAAATACAGTGAGGAACTTAAGTATTTGAACAAGCTGCGATTTTGCAAGTTCCTCCTCTTAGAAATTATGGAGGGGTCTGAAATTCACATTTAATGTGCATTTACTCTGTGAAACACAGTATTGAAAAAGAAGTCAAGAAATCACATTAGCTATGTTTATATGTGCAAAATGTCTTTACTACTAATAATAATACATTTCTTTATTTATGAAGTGCTTTCTGATCTGGTGAAGCTGGTGACATAAAGACAGGATGGGACCACAGTTTCAAAGGTTACGGTCGGTAGAACCGTATGCCGTCATTGTTTAAAATCATGCAATGCTCGAAAGGTCCCCCTGCTCAAGTCATCATATGTCCAAGGCTGTCTGAAGTTTGCCAATGACCATCTGCATGATCCCGAGGACGCATGGGAGAAAGTCATGTAGTCAGATTAGACCAAAACAGAACTGTTTGGTCTAAACTTCGCTCGCCGTGTTTGGAGGAAAAGGAAGGATGAGTTCCCACGAACACCATACCTACTGTGAAGCATGGGGGTGGAAACATCATGCTTTGGGGGTGATTTTCTCCTCTCCTCTCTTCAGTAATAGCACCGATGATCGGTCTTCCAACACGACAATGACCCAAAGCACACAGTCAGGAGAACCAAAGAGGGATTCTGTAAGGAAACTCCGTGTTGCTCACCCTCTGCCCTGAAACCTGTCAGATCGAGAGAAGACTGTGTGGAGGAGTGGGCCAAGATCTAATTGAATAGAACAATCCTTTATTGTCCCATATTGCCCCAGTGTTATTTCCTGATTTTTTTCTTGAATACAGTCTCTCACAGTGAAAATGCGCCCAGGAATTTCAGACCCCTCCATAATTTATAAGTTGGACCGCCGGCAAATTCTTGTAGATATATGTATAGATAGATTTATAGGTAAAAAGATGCAAAATTAGGCAGACAGATGGAGATCCCGATAAATACAGGAACATGTAATATTGTTCATGTTACAGTGTAATCCTGATTTTCTTTTTTTCTTTTTTTACTCCTTGTGCCAATGTTATATGTACTTCCTGTGTTTAAACATTGCTCCATTATAACAGTGGTGCATTGTTTTTGGTCAGCCAGCCTGGATGTTAAACCAGTCTGCAAACCCTTCCTTGGCATGGTTTGACAAACACCGTTACGATCCCCAAATCCCAAATCCAATTGAGAATGTGCCGGTACATGTTTGAGCTACAAAAGGCCCAACCTGTAACTGACGGAGCCCGAGGGGTTTGCTGCTAACTTGGCTAAATCAGACTCCAGTCTACACACACAAAGGTCTGGATTTTGCCTCCTCCAGGAATACAAAGTCATTTTGTCTAAAAGAACCTACCCTTCACTGTCGAGTGCCCAGTTTCACTATTGAGACTGATCCAGGAATTTAGGATATTTAAAAATCAGTGTATATCATGTATGTTGCAAAAAATTCAATATGTAAGAACAACACTTTGGGACAAGCAAGATGAAATATATGAAAATCAGTTCTCTGTTTAGTTCATCCCAGAAAATACCTCCACTCTACAGTTTCAGTCCTAAACATGGACTAGATTAAACTTGTGCTGTGGCAGCAGATCAATCCGTTTCATTAAATCTATAAACCAGGGAATACTCTTATCATAATGTAAGCTATATAATGAGCTCAAACTGTATACAAATAAAAGGCTTTGGTATTTAAAAAACTAACTTATTGGCTTAATTAGGAATGAACTGGCAGATAATTCCTTAACCCCACGAAGAAACGGTGAAGACATTTCCTTTTCCTCTTATGTCTGTATTTGCATATTTTGCAGACGGTTTCACTTGTCACAATGGGGGAAGTGCTTCGTACATAATTGTGATCCAGTTTGTTGACCTCCATCCAGAACTCTGCTGTTGCTCCTCCTGACGCCATCTTGTAGATTCTTGATCAAACTAGGTCAATTATTCCTAAATTAGTTTTACCTCCAGCTGTGACTAATCAGATGACTCCAGTTCTCCCAAGAACGGTTGCCCCCTGTTGCAAGAAAGCTTTAAGGAGTCCATCTATTTTCTTTTGAGTTTGCCACAACTCATGGAGGACAGAGGTCCCCATTATCCAAGTCTAAAAGATGTTTTATTTTGAGAAAAGACCGGATTTGCTCCGTTGCAGCCTGATATAACTCACTCATGACACGTGCCAAGACACTTGTCTCTGTCATGTGATACGTCACTGCCAAAAACACACCCACAATCTAGCAGAATGATTAAAAACTGAGGTCTTTGAAAACTATTTTCACACCTGCACAGCAGTGTTCAGATTTCTGCTTGACAATCGTGAAAGAATGCATAATTTTCCTTGTCTTTTATAAGTATGCACATTTTTTGTTGGTCCATGTCATAAAATCCCCACAAATAAATTAATGTACTATGAAAAGATTCCGAGGGTTGGATACTTTTAAAATTAATTGTAGAAATATAAACTAAATTGTGTTCTCTGTATTTTTCTGGTTTAAATGTGGGCACTGGAATGGGTAATATAAGATCACCATATTTAACTTAGCTTCCCCTTTATCTGTCTTGCTGGTCCATTTTTTTCACAAACACATTGCTCACCATGTCGTGGTAAGCTGTGTTTCAAGCTAAAACCTTTTTGATTCTGCCGAATATTGACTATTATGTTTATCACACAGCGTTTTCTGTAGTTATTCCTGTACATTCAACAAAGGCATTGAGGCCATGAATGTGTTTTTATTTTTCGCCCTGCAGGGAACAAAGTGCCCTTAAAAGACAATTTAACACTAGTTGTATGACAAATTGCCTGTTACAGGTATACAAAACACTAGTTTATTCATGCCGGTTCCATTTGTTTGTCTAAGTGATTCAGAAGTTGAGTGCCTCAACAAAAACAACAAAGAAGAAATTGTGTCATAAAGCACTTAAGACATTATTAGAGAGTGTGACTCGATGTTTATCATTCAACTGTTACAGCTACATTCACGTAGCAACACATTCAAGTAAGATCTTTTCCAGGGAAGGCTTTTCTGATTAGAACTGATGACTATTTTACATTTTCAACCTTTAAAATGCTGGTGGAAGCAAACACAAACTCAGCATTTCATACTACTATGTTTCAGCTGAAATTTCTTTGAGTTTTTTTTTCATTTTTTGTGTGTTTAATATTTCGAAACATTTTCCAGCTCCATGGGAAACCTAATTTTTGGTTTGTTTCATTGGAGTTTTTTTCTACTCTTTCCTACAGGCCCGATCATTTAGCCCCAACGTTCCAGCAGCCGCAACCCCCGCCTTCCTGCACACTGTAAGTCTTTTCTTGCATCCAATAATATTCCCCTTCTATTCATCAGGATCACATTTGCATTTTTAAAGCATTGTGCGTCATATCACTGATGCTTGCTTCAGTAATCCTCCTGAAAGTCAACCGTCCTACGCCATATTTGTGCTCTCCAATATCTCCAATAAAGCTTTACCAGATTTGTTCACCCACTCAGGAGATCTATCTAATCTGTTTGTTTCTCTTCTGTTTATTGATTTAAAACCAGAATTTTTTGTACATTGAAATTACGTTTAACTACATTTCCACAAAGATTAAAACAGACTAATATTTTCCTATTTTAGGTCGGTTAGGATTACCAAAATAATCTTTGTTTCCAGATTATCCAAATACTAAGAAATATGTGTTATGCCGATTGGTTTTAATTACTTTTGCTTAAATTAGAAATTTACACTAAGATTACTATGCGTTTAGGCACCTGGAGGGATCCAAGATCATTAATTAATTGTATTCACAACATTTGGGCTAAATTGAGGCACCGCCGGGGTTGTATTTTAGAGCAGCATCTAAAACACTTTTATGAAATCATGGAAAAAATCAGAAGAGAACTGTAGACGAGATATCTGAAGGTGACAATTTAATCTGTTCAGTTATACCCAGGTTCACCCAGACCTGTAACTTCTAGGCATCCCACTGTTAAAGAGGGAGATGGATTCTGTGTGTTTGTGTGAAATGTGTGAGGCACTAAACAAAACCAAAAGGCCCTATAAAGATTCTGGTAAGAGACTTTTTTTAAAATCAATTGTTGAAGGCAGTCCCTCCAGTTTAGCGATGTTTTAGTCGCAACTCTAAGCTCAAATTCAGTCAGTCCTTGTGATTTCCGCACATCTTGCAATATCATGCAGTGATTGTCGCATGTTTGACGAATTACGTCTCATCAGTTTACATGTGGCGCTGTCAACGTTTCACCTACACTTCTAGTTTCTTAGGTGAGATTGAGTGGGAGTGGAATATGTCGCGTATGTCAACAAAAATCAGTGCTAAGGCTGTGCTATACAGATTCCTGGAGGTACATGATTTTGTTAGCAATAGTGTGTTTGCACACAATGTCACCCTAGGTTTAGTTTTGTCATCATGTGTCGTTTATGAAGTTTTGTTTTGGTTTCAGAGGCGATTGTTGGTTGCGCTTAATTTGTGGTGAAAATTACGTTTTGCTGAACGTTACAAGGCAAGAAATTTGTTTCTGCCTTGTAACGTTTAGAAATGTACTCTGGTTTTGTCTTATATTACGCTATATTTGATTATTTGAGACGTAAATTTGTCATTAGGCAAATACAGACGGACTCTGTGGGGGTAAATACTTTTTCTCAGATTCAGGGGCTGCTTTCTGCTGCTGGATGGAACATTTCTATCGAGTCCATAATGATGATCCATCACCGACCTGCGACTACAGTACAGAGCATAAAAATGGACTCACCCTTCGCCGTGCAGCAAAAAGGACCCATTCATGCGTGTGTGGGAGTGTTGCCGTCTATTTGTGCTCATGATAGCGATGCACATGTAAAGCAGGAACAGCCTGTGAGGCAGAGGGGGAAGGGGGGGAGCACTGGTAGAGACTGAGGGACATGAATCACGGCGACTCGCCTCTGTGGCTCTTTCCTTTCAACACTACATGAATAATGACACAATTAGACCTTAAGCTGCAGATCAAAGATTTGAGAGAGAGAAAAAATAAAAATAAACAGATGCCACAATCTGCAGCATCTTTTTGATTAAAAATTTTCTGAAAAGGATTTTCTCACGCACAATATTCTCATCTGCTGTAAAGAAGCAGAAAAATCCTCCTCACACAGTGTGTAGGTGGAATCTTGTTTCCATGTGGCCAAATAGACAAAAACCTTTGAAAAACACATTTCCAGCCTCTGAGTTACCACCAAATTGTTCAGAGAGACACGGGGGATGGAGGAACAGACACCTCAGAGAGGAGAGCTCCACAGGCAGAATAAGGAAACGGCCATAACGTGTTTCTGCACCGCTCGCTCTGGGCCGGGGAGCTAAATGAAAGCCGTACATAACTGTAGAGAGGGATTGAGGGGAGAAAAGCAACCCGATTTGAATACATTGGAAAGGTGGAAATAAACTCCACTATAGCTTTATAAATTCTTTTTCTTTTTTAACATTTAAAGTTTTGAATGAATCAAGTTTGATGCCCTCTTTAAAGATAAATTAGCTCTAACTAATCGTAAATATAGATTACATCCTACAGCCTGTCGGAAACGTTATCGACAAAATTTTTTTAATTTTTTTCCCTGCTTTACTCGTTTCCTCCATAATTTTTAGATCCCCCACTTCTGATGCAGAAAAAAACAGCATCTTAGGCTAAGTCCACACTAAGCCGATAAGGTTATACGGGGATTTAGACGCCTAATGTTATCCACTCAACACGAGCACTTACGCCCCGTTTAAGGTCCGTTTAATGTCCCATGATTGCGCAATCCCATACCGACCTGTGCAAATACTGGGCATGCGCGAAAAGACGCACGAAAAACGCGTCTACGGGTTAGTGTGGACGATAGGGGGGGTGTAGACTAAATAATTATACATTTAAGGCATTACCCGGCTTAGTGTGGACGTGGCCTTAGAAATGTACTGTAATCACACAGCCAGCGTAACAAGTTGCTCTTTTCTTCTCGGGTTTCTTCCTCCAATGTTTCTACTTGATGATGTGTGCAGTGCCTGTACTGTTGACCGTTGCTGGAGGTCCTTTTGTAAGACTATAAAGGTTTGACTCATGGTTAATCCTGGGGACTTTATTTCTTATTATGCCCTTTATCAGACCATTATCTGATCCGTCCTGCTGTTAAGCCCAAAATAATTATTTATACACCCGAGAAGTTTGTCTTGGACAAAGAGATCGCTTTAGACAGTTTTGTTGTCCATTTTGACGGAAAAAGAAAATCTGGTGATAATCAATGTCAAAATGAACGCGTTAACGCATGGTCGATTAATTCATAGAATTAACGTGATTAATTTTTCGTAACGCAATTCACGCATGCACATAATACGGCTCTGTTTATCTCATAATTCAGCCCTCACCACATTCATTCTCCTTTCTAACCAACCAGACTCAACTGGATGGTGAGAAATTATTGTGCAGCAGGACGTGTGTGTGTGCATAAATGACATGAGTATGTTCTTATTATTGACGTATTGGCTTTGAGTTGATATGATTAAGTATATAAGTTGTCAGTGGGAATTTTCCTACGATCCGCTCCGGATGTCAGGTTGTCCATAGTGCCTCTCTCTCTCCTTTACATGGTGCAAAGTATAAATTCACCATATTTATGTTGCTTTATTGATGTTGGCTCATTTTTTAGTTTCGGTACATTTCATAGTGAGTTACCGCTGTGTTAAAATGCGAAATTATTCAGTTCAAGTATTTCAATTCACTTTTATTTATATAGCGCCAATTCACAACAAATGCCATCTCAAGGCACTTTACAAGAAAAGTAATTTCAATACAATTATATGAACATTCCAATCAGTTAAAAGATTTCTATGTAAGGAATCACAGCAGATGGCGATGATTAACATGGTTGTGCCCGGATCACACAGACTCCAACCACAACAATTGCTCGGCAATCCCTCATACTGAGCAAGCATGTAGCAACAGTGGAGAGGAAAAACTCCCTTCAACAGGAAGAAAACCTCCAGCAGAACCTGGCTTAGTACAAGCGGTGATCTGCCACGACCGTCTGGGGGTCTGAGAAGACAGAGAAGAGACAGCATGGAGGATGCTTGGTGACTTTGAGCATCATCTGGACCGATGTTCGCCATCCAGCAGGGGGCATTGTAGTTGACCAGGGTACCTGACCAGGTGGAGCGTCTATGGGGAGAAAAAATACTCAGAGAAAACTGGGTTAACATTCACAATAACAGCAGAAAAAATATATCTGGAGAGTAGTAGAAGAGAAAAGTAGAAGAGGGAAGAAATGTGGTCAGTCTGTCCTCCAACAGTCTAAACCTATAGCAGCATAACTACAAAAATAGCTCAGGATAACCTAAGCCATTCTAACTATAAGCTTTATAAAAAATGAAGGTTTTAAGCCTAGTCTTAAAAACAGAGTATCTGCCTCACGGACTTAAAATGGGAGCTGGTTCCACAGGAAACTAAAGTAATTAAATTAATGTTTTTGAGTGTTTACTTATGGGAAAATAATACATAAATGAAATAAAATTAAAAGATTGGACTCAAAATACAAATAGTTCACCTCCTTTAAGATGTTCGGGAGGCTGAATCTGCGCTCCGCTGCCACTGGACTCTGGAATCAAGCGTTGCTTCAGCCAAAGTTTTGAAATCAGGGAACATTTCTTCAGTTGAAGTGATCAGAAGAGCGAAAAGAGCGAGAAAAAGGAAATCCCCCAGCATGCACTGGGGGTTGGAATGACACCGGGCTCTTGGCAGCGACGCACTCCAAAGCCTCAGAAACTCTTTAACACTTTGTCAGTTCCTGGTTAACAAGATGCATTGAGTACGGTGTTCAGCTCCGACATGATGCTCAGATGTTCTCATGGGAATCTATTTTTTTTTTTTGGTTTGTTTTGGATTGATTAGTTATGTAAACTATGCATAAAGTTGAAAATGTCTGCATATGCACCGGTGGGAATTTGGAATTTGGTGGGAGGGAATTTTGAAATGGTCAAAATGACCAAAAGCCTTCAGGTTTTTCTCTCAACAAAAAACAAACTGTCAAATATAGAAAATATTTGGTTAAAATAGCCTTTGTTTCTTTAAATATGCCCTGTTAACTAACAAACTGCAGATTCCTGTCAGTCAGCTATAGTATTTCAACGTTTTAAATAAATGTAAGAGTCCAAAAAAGTTTATCAAGTGTGAGAGGTTTTATTCTTTGAGGGTGTGTGGCATGAATTCAGGATGCAAACTGAACCAGCTTGTGTTTTGCTCTGCGCTGCAGGTCGTGTTAGAGGACTATCTTCAGAGAGTCAGGAAAGCCGATTTTGATGTTTTCCACAAGAGCCTGCTGAACAGAAACCCTCTGCTCCCCTTCCAGCTGTACCTCCGCTCCTGGAAGAAGACCTACTGATTCCAGCTCTCGCCTCTTCCAGTTCAACCAGTTTGACTCTAAACAGCCTGCAGAGCTGGCAGACAGAGTCTTAGATTCTGCTCCCAGAATGCTAAATTTCAGGTTAGGGAAGACACACAGACTGGGTCGAATATGAGCATTGGCACTCACATCCTCACGCTCAGTCAAACCAGAAACCCCATTTGGCTGGTTTTTGCTCCCATCAGCTTTGTATCTGGAGTATTTGAGTGTTTTCCTAGAAAACAGATTACAGACAGAAATCTAACAGACACACAGGGCTTTGGAAGGCAAACGCCGCAGTCAAGAAATGCTTTTTAATCTCACCTGTGTACTTTTCCAATTTCATTGATTTAAAATATGTTTTAAAATTTGATTAGATTTATGTTCCAGAATTAGCGTAACCGACCACCTATCTCGTGTATTTATCGATCAAACGAAGATCAACATTGTGATGCAACGATCCAGTTATTTATTTTTATTTTTCAGATCAAAAAAATTTGCAACCTGGTGAAAAATTTGACGTTTTTGTTCACAGGCAGCTGAAATAAAGACAGTCGTTAGATGTTTTTCTAGCCATCTAGCATTTCATCTCTTCATTTTTGTCTTTTAAGTTTTTAATTTCTTCCAGTTACTATAAAAGTATTTTGGTAAAGTTTCAGGATTTTAGGAGAGAACATCTGATTCAGATGCTTTATGAACAGTTTCAGTGCTCAAAATTGTAACAAAAAAAGCCATCCTAGCAAATATTAATACTGTTGAGATATCTTGCAGGATTTACAGAATATGCTGCTCCTAATCTAATCATACTCCTCAGTTTTAAAGTCAAATTTGATACTTTTCCCACGCATACAGAGTTTCTCTAACTGTGAAATACTGACAAAGTTCTGCAAACCCTTCCATGCTCTAGAGGACAAAGTAACCAAGTGCTCTGATGCCATTTTGCTCCCAGAAAAAGGTGTAAAACACTCAATCGAAAGAACAGAATCTCAAGATAATAAGCCAAATTATGTGAGTACAGATGGCATCAAATACAAACAATTTTGTCTATGTACAATATAAATTACCCCAGTGGAGTTTTCTTCTGCACAAACACACTCAAACTCACTGTGTGTGGCTGTTAGTGTCTCACTTCAGGTAAATTGTTGGTTCTCCAGCTGCTTTCAACCGAGAGCTGCTGTGGACAGAAATAAAAACTAGTTTGTTGTTTTAAACTGATGTAACCATAAAGGAAATTGTCACCAACCAACTTCCAATGAAATGTTTTTTTTTCTCTGTCTGTTATATTAAAAACCAGAAGTATCTCTGAATAAATTATTGATTCAAGTTCTGATTTGTCATATTTTTTATTAGAAAAGTATTTCAGTTTTAAAGCCATTTCGGTTTGCGGATTTGCATCTGCTGCTACGTTTTATTTCACTACAGCCGTAACCTTGTCACATTACAACCACGCAAAACCATGCTAAAGGTTAAACATTTAAGGGTTTTTAGTGTGGCTGTGGTTTATTGTTCCCTTAAGAGTTTTGATCAAGTTAAATTACACACCTGATTGTTTCAATATTTTCATAATTTCCCAACAATATTATGAAGAGATCAAGCTTTTGGAAGTATTGAATATTTTAATAATTATAGAACAAGATGGAAAAAACGAATTTGCATCACAGCTTCAACATTTAATTCTTTTATTCCATCTTAAGAAGAATTTAAGTGTGTCACGTATTCATCAGAGTTGTTTTAATTTTACAAACAGCAAAGAATTATGGAGATTCAGTGTTTTATCCAGTACTCAAATGTATTTAATATCATCTTCGATGCTTGGTTCAGGTCAAATGGTAATGGGTTAAAAAGATCAACCCTCTTGATAAAAAAACACTTAACTACACAAGAACAATCAAAGAAATGCTAGACAAAGGGAAAGAAACGTGGAGAAGAAAATTCCAAAATTACCTCAAAAAGATCCAAGAAAGGCTAAAGCTGAAGCTGCTGGAACCTTTTATGCTTCGAGGCCATCAGAACTTTAATCTACCTCAAGTGTCAGAAAGTACTAGATGGTCAGCGTTCAGGGGCATGACCAAGGTAAAACTGATGTACTGTTTGATAGGCAGCATGGATGAGATGGACCATTTCAGGTTGAAGATGGACATCAAATACATTCGTCAGTTTCTAGAGGACTCTTTCTTCAAGCCGTGGTACTGAAAGGGAAGTTAGCATAAAAGAAGACCCAATTTTCAATGCTGCACAGTTCACTGCATGCACCGATGCTCTACACCTCTTAAAGCCTCCTTCCTTAGTTGACTTAAAACGTAAGTTTGGGTAATTCTGTAGATGGCGGTCGTTGCTGCAAAAACTATGAGCTGATCTTAAAAATAACACTTAAACTCGAGACTTATCACAGGAAAGATTCAAAAGGAGGGGTGGCTGCATTGTTGAGGTATTAGGTGTTTATTTCTTAATCATGAGTCATTTGTTGTGGGGTTTTTTTCAGTTCTCGGCTCCTCTGGTCTTGTCTCCTGATCCTCTCTGAGAATAAATGTGTGGTTGCTCAACAAACCATCCTTTTCTTTCCCGGTGGTTATTAATACTCTTGCTTTATGTGACAAAGCATTTTAATATAAATGCAATGCCGCTGTTGAACTGAAGTCGATTTTGTTCTGGCAAAAATTGTTTCAGTCTTTGTGGTTGTGCCTTGCATAATTCATGCAGCATAAATTATGGCAAAAATGCATCTTGAAGCACCGCCAAGTGCCACAGAAAATCACAGTGATCTTGATTATGATTCTATTAACTCTTTGAAAGGTTTGACTAATGACTGAATGTACCCGGCCTTAGATGCAGGAGACTCCCGGAGTGTTCAAACTTAGGGGTATATCATCAAATAAACAGTAATTTGTTGTAAATGAAAAAAAAAACCCAAGGTACTTTGCAGTGATTGATGGTGCATGCAATATATGTGCCTATGAGAGTCGGCTAAATTGAAATTAGCCTTGTTTATTGGCAGAAATGCATATTTAATGCCTGCCCAACCCAGCTCCGGCTCCTTCCCCACCAGAGAGGTGACGTTCCACGTCCCAAGAGCCAGCTTCAGCAGCCAAGGTCCCCGCCTTCGGCCACCGCCCATCTTGCACTGCACCCGACCCCTATGGCCCCTCCCACAGTAGGTGAGCTCATGGGAAGGGGGGCCCATGTTGCCTCTTCAGGCTAAGCCCAGCCGGGCCCAATGGGTAGAGGCCCAGTCACCAGGCTCTTGCCAACGTGCCCCACCTCCAGGCCTGGCTCCAGAGTGGGGCCCTGGTGACCCGCGTCTAGGCGAGGGAACACTGAGTCCAAAGTTTCCTCTAATCATAGGGGTCTTCACGCTGCGCTTTGTCTGATCCCTCATCTAGGACCAGTTTGCCATGGGTGACCCTACCAGGCCCTCAAAAACGCTCATAATGTCCTAAAGAAATTTCAGTCTGGTTTAAGGGTGAACCACAGCACCGAGACAGCTCTTCTAAAGATTTTAAATGATTTTAGATTAAACTATGAGGCTCAGAAGGGGACTGTTGGTTCTACTGGAGCTAAGCGCTGCTTTTGAAACAGTGGACCACACTTTTCTTTTAACTCGTTTAAAACAGATCGGCCTCTCTGGTGCTGTTCATAAAAGGTTCATATATATCACAGACAGGACTTTTATGGTAAGTTTAGATACCTGTTTCCTCTACCGTCCATAAGATCGCATGTGGTGTGCCCCAGGGTTCAGTTTTAGGCACAGTGCTTTGTAACCTATATATGCTCCCTTTTGGCAGTCTCATCAGAAGTCATGGAGTTAACTTTCACAGTTACGCTGATGATACACAGTTGTACATCTCCATGTCTCCTGATGAGAAACGACCAATGGATATACTTTTTAACTGCATCTTAGACGTCAAATCTTGGATGGCAGAAAACTTTCTCCAGCTCAACCAGGAAAAAAGTTCTAGTTATCTGAGGCTCAGAAAGAGAAACTTTTACCAAAACTATGTTCACTTTCTTTTTAATTCTTCTCTACAAGTGAAGAACCTGGGCGTGATTTTTAACTATAAGCTGTCTTTTATTCCAGGCATTAAAAACATTACTAAAATAGGTTTTTATCACCTAAAGAACATTACCAGAGTCAGCCCCATTCTCTCTCTGGCCAAGACGGAGACACTAATGCATTTTTTTTTATCACCATCCATCCATCCATCTTCTTAACCGCTTATCCAATTCAGGGTCACGGGGCAGCTGGAGCCTATCCCAGCAATTATCAGGCGTTAGGCAGGGTACACACTGAACAGGACGCCAGTCTGTTGCAGGGCCAACACAGAGAGACAGACAACCATTCACA
Source organism: Apricaphanius iberus (assembly GCA_028564705.1). Lineage (NCBI taxonomy): Eukaryota > Metazoa > Chordata > Actinopteri > Cyprinodontiformes > Aphaniidae > Apricaphanius > Apricaphanius iberus. Next base: position 391,570 of record JAPXFQ010000931.1, read on the forward strand.
CTCACATTCATTCCTAGGGACAATTTAGAGTGATCAATTCACCTATCATGCATGTTTTTGGACTGTGGGAGGAAGCCGGAGTACCCGGAGAGAACCCACACATACACGGGGAGAACATGCAAACTCCATGCAGAAAGACCCTGGGCCGGGATATGAACCCACGACCTTCTTGCTGCAAGGCAACAGCGCTAACCACTGCGCCACCGTGCAGCCTTTTTTTTTATCACCAGTAGAATCAATTACTGTAATGCCCTGGTTTATGGTCTTCCCAAAAGTTTACAGTTTACAGCTCAAGTTTAAAGCTTCTACAATATTCAGCAGCTCATGTCCTGATGAAGACCAGTGCACATTACGCCGGTCTTAGAATCACTGCATTGGCCCACCGTGTGTTTTAAGATAGATTTTAAGGTTCTTTTAATGGTTTTTAAGTGTCTTAATGGTCCGGGGCCTTCTTATCTTTCGGAATTGATTTTAACCATATGAATCTTCGCGGTCTCTGTGCTCCTTGGCAGCCGTCTCCTTGTGACCCCCAAAGTCAGAACACGGACTCATGGTGAGGCGTCCTTTCATTATTATGGCCCTCATCTCTGAAAAAGGCTGCCAGAGGATCTCAGGGAAGCAGAGAACATTCATGTTTTTAAGAGCAAGCTCATGACTCACCTTTTTAACATAGCTTTTAACTGATTATTATTTATTAATATCTGCTTAATTGCTCTGCTTGTTTTACTTGATTTAAGTTTTAGTTTAGCTTTTAGCTTACCATTATCTATTAATTATTGTTTTTCTGCTTTGAATTTTTGTTTGATCATATCTTATCATTGTTTAACACTTGATAATTTAAAACGCTATCAGTCTTAAGATTTTTATCAGTATTTTACTTCTTCATTTAGTTATATACTGTTTATTGTAATATTTTAAATTCTTATTTTAATCTTCCTTCAAGTGTTTCCTCTGTGGGAGCCCTCTGCATTGAGAGCGTTGGTCGTCTGTAGCTGCCTGGGTGCTCTCCAGATAGTGCTTGGTTGGAGGCAGCGGTACCGTCTCAAAATCAATCTCTCTCACATAAAAGCCTTTGCAATCAATTATTAGAAGGAAAGCTTTCAAACTGTTGACTAAAAATGTCATTATTTAGCCGTGGCTAATTATGTTGTTTAATTTGTAAAACAAAACAAAAATCACTAACTCGGATTTTGCTCATTTACATCTGACAGTTTAATTTTAGAATATTTTGCTTTCATTTCACATTCCTCAACTAAAATGCACAGAGGAAATATCGGCATTATTATAATTTTTTAATTTATCATCTACCTCCTTTACCTTATTAGATACATTTTTCGTTTTTCATACCCTGGAACCATTTTGCAGATCATGTGTGATTTCTTATTGACCAAGAGGACCTTTCATATCTGCTCTGACAAGCCTGATGCAAAACTCTCTTAAATAAAACCAACTAACTGGAGATTACTTTGACTTAACTTGCTTTAATCAGGGGACATGATTTGAGATGATTTATGAAAATCAATTAATGTTAAAATTATGAGTTTTTTTTTTTAGAAAACAATATGCAATCATCTTTTCATAATATTTCTATAACTTATCTCCCTAAATATGACACTCAAAGACAAATCAACTGATCTGCGATGTTTCAAGAAATAGTTTATATGCAGGAACAAAATGTTGGCTGTGGATAAAATGCATGGGGGTACAAACTTTTAAAGGGTTGAGTTGACCCAGAGCCACTAGAATCAGAAATGACCTGTAACAGAAAAACATGAAAAGGAACAGCTCATAAATTACCACCTTTCAAACTAAAAACTACAATATGAAAAAAATGTTACAGAAAAAAACGTAACAGAATTTTGCTGTGTGATTTTTTTGTTGTTGTCTAAAATTTCTCTTTCCATTTACCCCACATTCGGTGAAGATGTATTCCTTATTTGAAAGTCAAAGAAAAACAGCTCATCTTATTGCCTAATGCTATCAACATCAGATAATTTGTTGAGCTATTTACTTTTGCTTTATTTTTCCACCGTTTTTATAAATGTTATCTACTGTTTTTAAAAGGTATTCTATGTTCTATACTTTCTGTGCTCTTGCAATATAATTTGACATTTTTTATAAGAGTTGCAGAAAAATACTCCCTAATGTCATCTGGAAAACAGATTCCTATAACGTCTGAAATATACGAGGATGACTGATTGACCTAATTGATGCCAGCGAGTCATAGTTAGTGAAAAGGAGGTCTAATGTCAGAAGCGCATGTGTGATTTTAGTTTAAAGACACCTCCGTCCGGGAGGTCTGGTCTCTGGTTCACCAGTATTCCTGCTAAAATTATGACATGAATATGAAAGAACACTCAATGCAATGCTGAGAAATGATCACCCAAATGTATGAGTCATGAAATTGCTCCGAAAAGATTTCCAATATACTTGTATAGCACTTTTCTACATCTCACTTCAGACACTGAGTCAGCCTGACTATCAGATTTTTCTCCCTACAAAGCCTAACCAATCATGCTCCATTCAACCTCTCCTAAAGTTTCTTCCCTCCATCAATTCATGGTTGGCCATACATTTTCTGAGCTTTAGTTCAAGGGAAATGTAAGCCATTTTTTATTCAGTCCTAACAGTAATTTATGCACCCCTCACCCAAACTCCGGTGACCTGGACACACAACAGTTTACAAGTCTTAAGGTTTCAAGTTTCAAAAACTAAAACCAGTCCCATTAAAACATCTGGATCTGGACATAATCTGTGCTCGTATCGCAACTCGACAAGATTGTTGCAATTGACCTTGTTCTGGGATCAGTCAGGACTCTCTTTGCAGCCTTCAGCTCGTTCAGAATGCTTTTAACCTGTACATCTCCACCTTTCTGTCATCTCTCTAAAGAATTGATTTTAAAATCCTCTTGGTTCTAAACGATAGTGGTCTTGTTCCTCTGTGCCTCTCTGACCTTCCTCAGCCTTATGTTTCAGCACAATCAGCTGTCCAGCTTTTGTTGGTTCTACCTAAAACTGGACTTCAGCACATAGAAGATTAAGGCTTTTCAGACCTGCCTCTAAAACTAAAGAACCAGTTACCATTAAATATTAGAAAGTCTTCTCTTGATGATTTTATGTCTCCCTTTCTCTTAAGAAAACACTTGTTTTCAGTGCTTTAGATAGTGTTTTTTATTTTTATTTTACTTAAGTCTCTGCAGTATATTTTATTTAACTTTAATCTGTTTTCTTTTATATTTTATTATTGTTATGTGACACACTGTGTTTAGCAAATATCAAGATTAACTAGATTTTAATCATCTCCAGTGTGAAGCACGGTGGTGGCAGCAACATGCTGGCTATGCTACTTAACAGCCAGAAAAATCTGATCAAATCCTGGAGGCTAATCCCACTCAGAGATCTATGATTTAGAAAGAAATTTATGTTCCTGCAAGGCGGCAACCATGAAGCATACACTGAGAGCTACAAAGAAATTATTTGAAGACATAAAATTCCTGAAGCAGCCAAATAAAGCCTAGATTTCAGTCTTATTGAAAACTTGTGGCTGGACTAGAAATGAGCTGCTGATACCTTTCATATATTTAATTAAATTACTATATTAATCCATTATGAATAAGCACTTATCAGGGCATGGTCACAGAGGGGATGGTCACTGTGAAAGAGGGAGGTGCTTCCTGAAAAGGGCCATTTAGATAGAATAGTTTGTTTCAAGTGCATATTTTAGGCTGTGGGAGGACACCGGAGTAACCTGAGAGAAGAAATGCATGCAAACAAGAGAACATTGTGCAAAAAAAAAACCCAGCTCAGGCCAGGATTTCAACCTTCTTGCTGCAAGACTAAAAAACGGGTACCGTGTAGTAGGGTTGGGCGATATGGACCAAAAGTAATATCCCGATATATTTGGGGTAAATGCCGATATAAGATATATATCCCGATATTTTTTTTATCACAAAGCGAGAGAAAATGTTTAGTCACAGTAAAACCCAAAATTTGGGGGAAATAAGTGTTTGGAGATATGCTGATTTGATCAGTTTTCAGTACCTTTTTAAATCCCAGGCCCCTCGTTGCTCTGTGCGTGAAAGACAAGGACCGGGGCTCGGAAAGAAGCAGTGCTTAGAGCTGTTCAGCAGATTGCCTGGAGCAATGATCACAGCGTAGTTTGTATCATGTATATCGATATATGCGATATGGTCAAATTTCATATCTCGTTTAAAAATATATCGATATACTTTTAATATCGATTTATCGCCATGCCCTGCCGTGTAGCCCTCGGTTAAATTATTTTTGACAAAATTTGCTTTCACTTGGGTTTTTTATTGTTAATTCTAGTCCAAAATTGCCTAAATATACTGCTAAGGCTTTTTTTAAATAAGCATTACAATTAAAAACATCCATAATTAGCAAATACTTCAGACATTGAAAAAATGGATAAAACAAAATTGATAACATCATTAACTTGACATGAATTTTCTGTTTTCCATAACTAATCTTCAAATCTTCATCTTGAATTGCTAAAACCAAAATCAACCAACCATTTTTAGTTCATGTCTCCCCCCTCTATCCATCACCCCGTTATTCAGTTGCTCCATCATTTCTGCTCGTCTGGCCTTTCCAGATGCAGGCAGACCACAGGTAATTTAACCTACCCTCTTTATAGAAGAGCCAAAACTCTTTCCCAATGTAAAACCTCCAGTGACACACACGTTAACTGTTTTTGTTTAGCAAATTCATTGAAGCTGACTTTTAGAAAATTGGTTTTCTTAACGCTCCCGGTGATGTTTTTTTGGCTTACTGTGAAGAGAAGCTTTTTTCCTGAGTCTGCAGATTGGAAAATTAGTTCCACAAACTTTGTCTTTGGGCAGAAAAAAAATGTCTGGATGAGTTAAGCTACAGAAAGAGCTAATCCCCTCTGATACACTGTCCTCATATAGCAACTAAAGTCTTAGGCTGACTTCACATCAGCTATGCTGTGTATGTGTGTGTTGCATTTGAAGAATATCAGTCCATGCATATTCAATGCATGCATAGTTTATATTATGGCCTCATTTTAAAATGAGCCTCATCCGACTGCCATCTGAGAATTTAGTACTGTTTTTACAAATCAGATATGTCATTATGATCGTCTATTATCAGCAATGAACCGTACACAGTGAATTCCCAGGCCGAAAGGGGATGAGAATTATATTTGTTATAATGCTGACATTTAACTTAAGTACTTAATGAGATCAAAGTGGATTAACTATCAAAGCTCAGAGCGAAGGTTCACTGTCCTTCAGTTCTGATTCTCAGTTTAACTCAATTAATTCAGCTTTGAACACTGAACTGCATGGTATTTCACAACCATTTAGCCTTCCTTAGGTTAAACATGAATTGACACAACTGACCTGCATGGAAACAACTATCTTGAAAAGTTTCTAACTTTATCTAATTTATTATCTTGAAATGTATAATTTTCAGTGAAACTTCATGAGAAATCAATGTTCCTGGTTTTTGTTTTACTCCGTTAGTAGGGCTGTAGTGCTCCAATTAAAGCTACAGCTACACCTGCTACACTAATATAACACATCCTAGAGCTGGATAAATTAATTATTCTAATTAAATAATTTGTTCTTTACATAGTTGAATGTGCTGACAACACATTCACGCAAAAATTATAAATGGAAATCAAATGTATCAACTCATGGAGGTCTGAATTTGGAGTCACACAAAATTAAAGTGGAAAAACACACTATAGGCTGATCCAACTGTTATGTAATGTCCTTAAAACAAGTCAACATGAGGCTCAGTAGTGTGTGTGACCTCCATGTCACTGTATGGCCTCCCTATAATGCCTGGGCATGCTCCTGATGAGGTGGTGGATGGTCTCCTGAAGGTTTTCCTCCCAGACCTGGACTAAAGCATCCGCCAACTCCTGGACAATCTGTGGTGAAACGTGGTTTTGGTGGATGGGGCGAGACATGATGTCCCAGATTTGCTCAGATGGATTCAGGTCTGGGGAACAAGGGGGTCAGTCCATAGCATCAATGGGCACAACCCCCACCTGTTGACATCGGCCCCTCGTACCACCTCATGCAGTCGGTTTCTGACCTTACATTACATGTGTCTGTTTGTGCAGAAACATGTACATTTGTGGCAGACACGGACACAGCAAAGCCTGGTTGTGGAGTTATCTGATTCTCAATAACATTCTCCAGTTAGAGAAGCCGAGCTTCTGAAACTCCAGTTCGGTTCGACTCCAGTCGGACTAAGGTGTATACATGCATTTTAAAAGTCTGATTTCGGTCAGACTAAGGCAATAATTTGAATTTCTCTTGCTTCATGTAAACGTACTGAATGAAAGCCCCGCCAGCATTTAAAAGTGATCAAAACATCAGACAGAAACCATAGGAACTGAGAAGTGGACTGTGGTACCCATCTGCAGAACCACTCCTGTATTGCAGTTGTCTTGCTCATTGCCTATAATTTCCACCTGTTGACTATTACATTTGCACAACAGCATGGGAAATAGATTGTCAATCAGCGTTGCTTCCTTGGTGGACAGTTTGACTTCACAGAAGTGTGATTGACTTGGAGTTATGTTGTGTTTAAGAGGTCATTTTATTTGTTTGAGCAGAGTACATTAGATCTATCTTAGCCTGGTCAAATGAACTAAATTTAGGTGCTTTCTTTGAACATTTGGCTGGAGATATACTATGGACATCCTTATAAATGCGTTTGTGTCTTTTGTTATTGCAAAGCCCAGAACACTTTATCTACCCACATGTGGATTTGTATGCATATTTATGAGGTCTCTTTGATCCAGAAAAAGCTAAAATTCTCAAAATCTCACCAGGAGTTTAGAAATCTAATTTGCCCTGAAGGTCTTTAACCATCAAATGCCAAATCGTTCATAAACACAGCTTTGATGTTAGCGTTTCAGGGACTTTGTGGAAGTGAAGGTGAATTAATTTCTCTTCTATTGACTTTAATTACTCAGGACAGGGCAGATAGGGTCTAATTAATGCCTTCACGTATCGTAGCGGCGTAAAGCTGTTGGGTCCGCTGGTGTAAACTTCTCGACACCCTGGGTCGCAGCTGGTAATTACGGGTCTCGGTGCCGACAGTGACAGCTTAAGGCACAGGGGATGAAGCTTAATTAAAGCCTAACCAGGCACCTGCCATGTCAGAATAAAGAGATGGGTGCATGATCCCGTGCTCAGCAAAGAAGAATTGAATGAACTTCAGAATGAATAAAATATGGAGATTAAAAGCTAAAAAATAATTCATTAGATCTGATTTTCATGTATACACAACTATGTTTTTCCAATGGTACTCTTAAGGAATACACTTTAATACTTTTTTTTCTCCAACATTTTTACAGAGACACTTTCATCCAGTCACCGACTCCAAGATTTTTAAACAATTACTGTATCTGCAAATATCTGCAAAGTTACAGATCTTTAAAGATAGTCCTTATTAGTTTTTCAAATGTGCTACTACCACCATGTGCTATAGTTATAATAAACTTGACTCGTTAAAATGTAAATTTTCTTATTGGGGTCCAGATTTCCCTCATCGAATGTAATTTCTTTCTACAGACAGAAACTGAATTTGGTAGAAATTGCAATAGTCTAGTGACATTGTTGGTATCTTTGTATCCGGTGACCGATAGGCTTACACGCGGGTGGTGCCTAGGTTGTTCCTCAGCATTATGACCAATTTCCCTTCATGTGAGGGTGTCCAAACTGTTTCAACTGGACAGTGATCCCAATCACAAAGCTAGCTTCCAAAGCTCCAACCTATATCTTGTTGAGAACTGTGCTAAAATTCAGGTCCGCGATGACAGGAAACCAAACCATTTAACCATCTGATTGGAGGGTGGATTAAATATCCAGCCAGAATCATACATCTTATCGCTAGCCCATCGCTGTAGCTACGAATTTTATGTGGTTTCTCAGCAGCTTCCTAAATAACATTTGGCCAAATATGAATGTAGCTACAGTTACACAATAGCCTGTATGGTATGTATGGTATGGCTTTTGTGTGCAAGAAGAAGAGTAAGATAAGAAACATTGAGTTTTCTGGTAGACTTAATTATGTTTTATTTTCTAACCAGACATGCTACCATCCTGTTATGTTGATGCCGTACAGCTGTTTTTTTAGGCAGAGCTTGAAAAAGCAAGGCATGTCTTAAATTAAAACCAAAAGAAAAAAAACAATCGTCTGTGTTAATATTGCATGTTACAACAAAGAAACGTGCAGTGTACATATGTGCAAAATTAATTTTCTTTTAAATTTCAGCTGGTGTGTCTTAAATTCAGGTGCGCTCAATAGTCCGAAAATTACGGAAAACTTTTAAGGGATAAAATAAAAGACATGTATGTACATGTAAAAATATAGTCAATTTTTTTAAATTGAATATTTTTGTTAAAGGGGATCCTGTTATGTAAGTGTTTCTTAGTGCTCGTCTATATGGATTAAAGAGTTGGAATTTCCACTGCTTTGCTGGATCAAGACGGGGTTTCTTATTTTTACTTTAACATACAATTTTTTTTATATAGCACCTTCAATGTGACAATTATAGGAGGAAAACACATAAAAAACATAAGTGTTGGGGAACACATAGTGAGATCAGTGTGTGGTTAACATTTTTACCTATAATTATAATCGATATTTTAATATTAATATAATTGTAGATGAAATTTAAGTTATTAATTATTAGGGCTGGGTAAAAATATAGATTCATCAATGCATTGCAATTATTTGTTTCTCAATTCCATATCGATTTATCAAATCATATGAATCGATTCAGTCCACTGGCCAGTGGTGGCGCTGTGGACAACACTCTGGTGGGAGCATTCAGCACATCATACAATTTGTTCTGCTAAATACCTCATGACAGGAAACTTGCTGGGGTCATTTTGTTTTTAAACATTGGTAATACTACACAAAATATTGAAAAAATGTACTCAGGTACTTTATTATTTCTGTATTTACTTATTATTGAATCGATATCAAAGCTAATAAACCAGTATCTAATCGAAACTGAATCGATTCGAAGCCTCATGAATCGAAATCAAATTGAATTGTGGAATTCCTAACAATACCCAGCCCTATTTATTTTATATACAGTAAGTTGATGTTGTGGGCACCACTTCTGTCTTTAAAATAACTTTGGAGTAATTTTACCATGTTTATATTACCCCTGGGACTTACAAACACCTCAGGAAGTGCTTCTTGATTCTCTTCCAGGCTGAGTCGGATTTAATAAACATTTACACCGCAGCAGGACTGTTAAAGGAAAATTCTGTTTGGTTTTTTTCAACAGCCCTGCTGCAGCATAAATGTATATTACATCCGACTCGGCCCGGAAGAGAATCAAGAAGCACTTCCGTTCGAGGCGTTAAGTCCAAGTGGATCATACACATGGTAAAATTACTGTCTTTTGGGCAGATTAAACCTTATTACAAGCGTAATTTGTCCTGCCCTGACCACTCCCGTTCAACGGATGTCTGCTGATGGAGGAAGTGGATATAAATACCGATGAATGGCTCAGACTGGCTCCAAACTTCTCGGGGTGAGTAAGAAAACATAGAATTAGCTAAAAATAAAGTCCAGGTTGAAAATAAAAAGGGAATTCCCCTTTAAGGAGCTGTCAGCCAGACCCTCAGTGTTTGAGTGTCATACCATACTGGTACAATACTACCTGGGAATGGTGGGGGTTTCCGCCCTCCCTCCCTGGGCGCCTTGGTCGTTGCCTCGGCTGCTGCCATGGATCTGCTTCAGTCGAGGCAGATGGCTCCCCTGATGGCGCGCCGTTCCTATCTGAGCTCTACCTATGGTCTTACATGTTTTGGGAAGGTTTCTGAGTGTATGTATGTTTGTTTGTGGATGTGTGCCAGTGTGTGTCTGTGTGTGTTTGGAAAATGGGGTTCGGGAATGGGGAATAATTCTCATTTTGTTTTTACAATTGTGGAGTAGGGATGGGAATGCAGGTTAGGTGGGGTCATTTTAATCTGTAAAGCACTTTGAGCTGCATTTTTTTGTATGAAAAGCACTTTATAAATAAAGTTTGATTTGATTTGATACAACCTCAAGTCTTCGTCACTCTCCTCGTGATTTTTCTGCAACTTACCTCTCTGTGTTCCTTCCAAGGTTACACTCTGACAAATCTACCTGTGATCTGTTCATCAAATCAACAGAAGCCCTGGTCAATTTTCAAGTCTGGTTGTTCTAGGTCCAAGTCTCTCAGTGCTCCAACAAAGTGCTCTGCCTGCCCGCCCTCCGTGCTCACAGCTCAGCTCTGGATTATTTCATCCTTGGTTCCCAACTGAAGTTCTCGCAGACATCACCCTGGACCAACAACACCCAGTAAGCCTCATCTGAGTCAGCCTCACTACTATTACCCATCTCTTATTCACCGTCTCCCCCTCTTCTCTGCAGTGGCTCTCATCTCCTGTACCAAGTTCCCGAGTTACCTTATTTGACTACATTTATTATTGTCAATAAAAACTCTGTAACTGTCAACTAGTCTCCGAGTGTGTTCTGCATGTGGGTCAAAAGAGAAAACCCGGATCATGGCAAGCTGAAGAAGTGTGTTTTCAGGCATGTTTTAAAAAGATTTATCAATGATAACTGCTTGATCTCAGGGGGAACCTCATTCCATGGTCTCAGGGCGATAACTGCAAAGGCTCTTTAAAGGGCCTTAGTGCACTGGAGTGGTGATATGGATGGAGCAATTCAGGAATATAGGATAAAGCTGGACCGTTTAATGATTTTAAGACAAAGAGAAGGATTTTAAACAGAATTATTAAAGACGGGAAAGGGAGGTTATTGTACCCCTATCTAGGAGGAGTTATGCTGCATTCAGACCTCATCCATTGGATACGTCGAGCAACGCATCTAACGGATGAAGTTTGAAGTATGTACTTTTTGGCTTCCATAGCCTGCTTCTGAGAAAAAAACGTTCTGAACTATGCTGGACCGTATCAAGAGAGTGACTTGGTTTTATTAGCTAGATAAAGCTAGACAACGTTGACATCGGATGCATTAGCGCCCATTATTCAGATGCGTTCTGATTTTGGGGAGTTTAACTATTTGCTCCAGGAGCTGCATATGGATGAGGTTCGCTTTCAGCGCTACTTCCGTCTGTCCCGCGCCTAATTTTAAGACCTCCTGGGCCGCATCGCAGCTTAAATCTCCTACCAGGAGACCAACTACAGGTTCTCTGTTCCCCTTTAGGAGACCCTCTCCATCAGACTTGGGTAAGTGTTATTTATGATTTTTTAAATCTTCGTTTGTTGAAAAGGTTTTCACTGGACCCGCGCTTCATTCAAGATACGTGTATAGTGACATACCTACTGTGAAACGCTCTGATTGGTTGCCACACTGCGTTAACTCCATTGGATTCGTCAAAAGTTCAGCTTGCTGAACTTCTGTGACGCATGCGTTGGTACGTTGCCGTATGAAACGCAAGCGTCGTTGACGGAGCCAACGTACTCAACGCAACGCAGAGCCCTTGACGGACCTCTGACGTACTCCCCCATAGACTTTACATGTAATCTTGCCGCAACTGAGGCTGACGCATGCGCTTGGTCCCAATCCAGCATTAGAATAGTTAATGGGAGGTGATGAAGGCGTGAACAATAAACTCAATATATTTCTTGGACAGAATGGATTTTAGCTTAGAGATCAATCTTAATTGAAAACACACACAATATCACTATCGAACTAATCTACTGGTGCAATTTCAATGCTTAAGTCCCAATTTGGTGACAACCTCACTGAAAAAGGGATCCCAGCTTCCTCTGCAGGGCGTTCCACATCACTACCAGATGGTGTGAACAAAACCGCCTCAGTCTTGGGACTATTTAAATGAAGGAAACTGATTGCCACTCATCGCTCTCATCACCAACTCATTATTTAATTTTTGCTTAACTATCAGCTGACATCATCAGTGTAAAATTTAAATGTTCTGTGAGGGCTCCCTAAGTAATCAGATAATAATTAGCTGGATGAATGAAGAAGTAGGACATTAAAACGAGAGGCAGATGTGCAATAGTGTAATAGGGAGATTAAAAAAAGAGAATGTGTAAATATTAATTTGTATTTGTTACAACCAAGCGTCTTAAATACAGACCTGAAACATAAACATCTTTATGAAATTAACCAAGTGTGAGGGAAGGATATATTAATTAGCTTGATCTTAGCTGTAATTGTACGTTTAGTAAAAACAGTAGTTTAGAAACAGTAGCAGGTAAAAAAGCAATGAACTCAGCACTTTCACTTCTTCGACTATAATGTTTTGTCCTCAAAGTCCCGAGCCTTCCTCCCGCTAGCAAATGTCAGCACGACACCTCAAATGGCAGAACAGAGCAGGCCATCATGCAAGGTCTCCCGTTTACCTTCATGAGTCACCACCTTCAGCACCCCGTGTTGTTTCTCCACTGAGCCAGGATGTTGTGGTTGATGACAATGACAGCATGCATTAGTAAATATTATAGGCCCATTGGTCACTAATGACTGACACACTGCACAAAGGAGTCAGTGTTTGTGGCTAGCGAGGGCTTTTACAATGTGTACGTGGGAAGCAAACATATTGCAATATGACAAACACCTCAAGGCTGTGGAGGTGTGTAAAGGACCATTCAATGAGGGTTTATTCAATGGGTTTCATTAGAGAAAATTCCTGGTGATGAATATATCTGCAAATTTACATCACACCCCCCCCCCTGACTTTAAGTCAGAGACCTGCAATTTTTTTTAAATTTCATTTTATTTTCAATTGTCCAGTAAAAAAGCAGATGCCTGAGAAACTGGTGGAGGCTGCAAATTTAACATGGCAGGAAAATATCTGGGAAGTCACATGTTAACAGTTCAATAAACAGGTTAGAAACATTTGTTGTCAGACTTTATTGTCTTTTTCTTGGTGTTTCTAATTGTCCTACTAGCTCAGAACCACAACACATCTTCACACATTTCTTTTTATGTTTTGCACCACTGCATTATCTGATATGATAACTTAGACTTTTCCTCTTAAAAAATATATTATTGCCATATGTTAGAGCCACAAAGCCATAAAAAAGTCACAAAAAAGGATACTTAGAGCCCACTCAATCTCTGTGCTTCAATGTAAAATTATTCAGTATAATTTTACCATGGTTTTCACTTTTTATATTTTTGTTTTGTCAGTACATGTTTAGTTTTACTTCTATTACAATAGTATCAGCTATACTAATATTGCTCAGTTGAATCCCAATGTCCAGATCTAGTATTAAGCACGTTTAAATAAAATGTAGGTTTGCAGAAAGTGCTGTGCAGAAATAAAATGAGTAAAACAAATGAAAACTATTAAATTATTCATTATTTAATTTTATTCACAAAATCAAACAGTCACTAAAAGAGCATGCATCTCATATACTGAGCTTTAAATTGGGCAATAAATACACCAGGAATGGAGCTCTTCAGTGTTTTTGATCCCAGTTCAACAAGTTTTGGCTTTTTGCTCTATTTTTCATCAGAGATATTAGTTGTTGTTGTTTTCGCTGTTGATTTGTTTCGGTTTGGACATGAAAATAAATCCAAATATTGAGAGCTACAAGCCTGAACACCTATTTAAAACAGAAGTTATGAGTTAGGCTAATTGGCAAAACCCTAAACTGTCTGGTTGTTTGCTAGAAACAAACTACACAAGAACAGTTTAAATAATTCAGCAAGGCTGACTTTAAGGAGTACAAACAATGTTGCTCTTTAGTACATCTGTAAGATGTCCTGAAGGGGAAACCAAAGCTTTAACCAATGAATACAGAAGAAAAATCTATAATTTTTTTATTAGTCTAGCATCTTCTAGCGGGTAAAACTATCATTTATTTCACATGAACCACGAATCATGAATTTGGTTAATCAAGACATACTTTTAGTTTGCCACATCCTTCTCATCTCCATATTTCCAATCTTTTCTGTAACATCAGTTTTTTTGTTTAATAGTTGCTCTGGATCAGATAAAAAAATATATATTTTTCTTCTATTTTCTATCAACCTTTAGTGCTTGTCAGATTGTTTCTCTGTTTTTCCATGTTTTTAAAAGAGAAACATAATGACTTTGTGTCTGCAAGGTCTTCGAGAAACTGATTAACAAATACCTGAATGTCTAGGTGAACCTATTAACTGTACATGTTTTTTGTTATTCAGGCAAATTGTTAAAATAAGGCCTTTTTTGGACCTGAAAGTTTCTATCTTGACACCTTCTTGAAGAACTGTCATCCTCTGGGAGGATGACGTGGCGTATTTCAGGTATGCCTCCTGTGGGAGTGGCAGACGTGGAACCACGAGGTTGGCTTTGGCATAGTCCTTGTAACTGAATATATGTTTAAATTAATTTATTGGCTCCCCATTAAACATTGTGGTCTTTAAACACAAATCTAGATTAGACTCTGCTGATGCACATTCAGCATTTCTTAAAAATAAAATTCAAGTTACTTTTAAGCTATATTAAAATGTTGAATTAACTTGTATAAAAAGTTGAGCTCAAGGAGAAGCATCTGAAGCTGAGTTTCAGGGTTTCTTGAGACAATATCTTATACAATCATCCCCAAGCAGTGGAGTAGAGGACACAAAGAGAGTCCTGTGAATGCAGGGAAGAGGAAACATGCAAGAATAAACTGAAAAATTCAAAAGACATGACATGCAGTGGGAAACAACGATAGTGATGGAAAGGGTAAAAAATGCCAAAGGTCTTAAAGTTAATTTGACAAATTTAGCCAATTATCCAAATACTGAGAGAGATGCCATTACACTGTGCGCTTGGCACAGTAGAAAACGTGAAGTCTTTTTTTTTTTTTTTTTCTTAAAGGATGATTTTATTTTAGAAAAGCCAAATGCTTTCAAACAGGTAAAAACATCTGCTGAACTGGTAAAGATTAGGACAGAGTTTCAGCTTATCAAGGGAAAAGACTAGCCCAATAAGCATCTGAAAAATGCATTAAACAACAAACAAATAAATAAAAAAACACATTTTCTCTTGGAATATGTAATTCCAAAGGAACACGAGCTCAGTTTCAGTCATTTTACTTCCCCATCCCGTCCTCATATAATGCAGGTTTAAAACATATTATCCATTAATTGCGACAAATTAAAGCTGCTAATTGGCTTCTTTTTTTCTCTCCATGTCATGTTCTGGATGACTAGTTTACAGAGAGCACAGATTTTAATTGGAAGCTATGAAACAGTCACCTCATCTTCAAGTTACGCTTTTAAGCAGATAGCCTTGTCAACATAATTGGTTGGATGAAGTACTGCTGCTGCACGTTGACACTAATATTTTCATCCTTTCTGAAATGTTCCCTGTTTATTATCTCATTGAAACAAATAAATCAGGATTATAAGTAATACACTGCAGTCAGACGATGTTTTTTAGGGGCGTGGTTGCATTTTTCTTCTTACTCAGCAATTATAGCAAGTTAGGTTGTGAGACTAATGGAGATCGTTATGAGAAAACACACTCTGCTGATTAAAATGATTCGTTTTTTTGGCTTAGGGACGTTTGGATCAGTTGGAGTACTCTGAGTTCTGGTGTCAGGATAATCATCAGTGGCATCTCCTGATTAGATTACCTATGATGCTGCTGCTGTCAATAAAGATGTGTAAAGTATGTCATGTTTAGATAAAACAAAAAACAAAACTGATAGATTCTTAGCATGTGATTAAGATGATCAATACTGGTGGTGCTTCACTGACTCTGAAAAGTGCAAAAGTCTTTTATTTTAAGTGTCCTGCTGGTCTAGGCATACAGTTTGGTGGGTTGGGTTGCATGGCAAAGGCAGATTTTTTTCACAACAGGGGGGAACCTTAAAGGGCAAGGTAGTTTTTTCTTTTAACCTGGATCTTATTTATTGTATTCATGACATTCATTTACTCACCCAGACAAGTTTGGTGAAACTCAAATTCTTTCAGGAGATATTTAGATCCATTCGTGATCAGCTTATATCCGTGTAATGGGAGTTGTTTGGACACGCATATTGACTCCTCTAAATAGGGCATTATCCGACACAAAAATCCTGTAATACATCAATATTTCGTTAACAATCACTATATCAGCAATATTGCCCTGTAAATTACAACAAATGGTGATTTCAGTGACATCGCAGTCTTGAGCCATTGCAGCTGTAGTCTGCATAAGTTGCAGAAAGTAAGCATGTGGAAAGTGAACTTAGTCTACTTGGTCATTTTGTTTGTGCGGTTTGGAAACAGGGAAACGCAAAACATGTTCATGTCTTCAGTAGCAAGTTCTGTCAAACCGACCGCCATCGTAGAATGCAAAGTGAAAGCTCTGCTCAGCTTAGCTTAGCATAAACCAATGTAAGTGAATGGGAACTACTAGCAGGCAAATTTTCTATTAGAAGTGGAATATGGGCTCAAAACAGCTCAGAGGGGCAAACTATATTTTTTTATAGTAGCCCTAGCTACTCTGTGTGATTTGATTCTTTAAGTCAACAGTTAGAATACATTTGAAATCTTAGGCACATAGCAATGAGGTGAAATATTAATAAAAATATGATATATAAAAAATAATGGATATTTATTTGAATAAGTTTTATTAGCATTTTCACATGTATAAATATCAATTTTGGGACGTTTTGATTGATCAAATTGTGCCATGTCGTGCTTTCCATTATGGAACACCAAAGTGCTCAAAATTAAATAAAGAAATAATACCTTGTGAAATATTTCTACATTAATAAACCATAAGCATATATATATATATATATATATATATATATATATATATATACAGTGCTCTGCATAAATGAGTACACCCCACTACGTTTGTCAGAAAACCTTTAGCTTCAACATTTTGTATGATATACTATAATACAAAATACTCCCACAAATGTGGGCCATTGATTGCAAACAAGATTTGTTCATTTGCACACACAAAAAATTGATTTGCCTAAAAAATTCATTCAAGCCCATGTTGCAAAAATGAGTACACCCCAATTATAGTCCTAGTAGAAAAGCCATACTTAAGACTACAAACTTCTAATTAACAGGCATTCAACCACAGGTGAGTCTAATGATTCAGGTGTCCAGCAGACAGGTGACAATAAAAGGACGTTGTAAGGACAATATAAGGACTTAACAAAGAAAAGCCCTTCCCATTTCATGCTGTCAGTAATGGCTTCCCATGGAAGAGAAATCTGAGAAAGGAAATCATTTCTTTACACAAAAACAGGTGAGATCAGCAAAGCTTTACATATCAGTCAAATTACTGTAGCAAAAGTGATCCAAATTTTTTTGAAAGATGGAAGTGCAATTATCTTACAAAGCCGTCCAAGGAAGTTAACATCTCGACAGGAGCGTCTTCTGATGAGAAGGGTTGAAGAAAATCCCCATGGAAGTGCAAATGTGGCTTCTTAGTCTAACCTCTGATATGTTAATTAAATACAATATTTTGGTCAAACCTACATCGTTGTGAGGATCTCAATTATTTCCCTTTATGATGATTGGTTGATTTAGAATTTATTCTGAACACGTCGAGGAGAGACTAATATGAAAAAAGTAAAACTATAAAGCCCCCTTCTCCCTCCAAATCATATAAAAAATTATATTTTATTTTATTCTTTTTTTGTTTATTATAAGAAAATGCATACATAATTGCTTCTATTTAAAAATGAATTACCACTGAATTGAAACAGGATGCCTCACTTTGCTTTGGCTAACTCAGATGGTTTTTACCACAACTGAAAACACAATTTACATTTGGAAGAAGCCACAGATAATTGTGTTAATCAGAAGAAGCTGCTAATATCTGTTTTGTTATGAACTTTTTTCAATATAATGATTAATTTTCCATCCTGAAGCTGTTTAATGTGTGCCATCAATAGTTAATTTATCTGTTTTTTGTTTCATCGCTCTCTTGGATAAAACCCCAACATGTACAATTCTGGGGCAAAAAGTAAAAAAGGACATCACTTAATAGCTTTAAGAACAAATAGAACACAGTGATGGAACCACTTTTTAAACATTACGTATCACCTATAAACATATAAAAATGGGACATGTTAAATGTGAGACTGTGACATATAAATATATATGTTTGATTAGTTTTTATGGAAGCCCATCTTTCCTTTCATCTTGTCACTTTGAAACCTCAACTCATTTATCCTCCTTTTGTCACCTGCTGCATGTAAAGCTCTCAGAGAGGTTGTGCATCATGACTCAACACCTGCAGCTGCAGTTTTAAATGAAGGAAACACGGTCTGCAGCACAAATTAATTAAATCAGAGGCAATAAAAGCTTTGAAAATTACATCCAGAACAAGCTGCATATATCCATTTTGTATGTGGGTTTGAACTGGGAGCTGAATGAGCAGAACTCCTCATTGCGCTGATGGATGTGACGAAAACAAGAACTAAGGGAGAGAGGACAATTTTTCATGGTCACAAACAAACTACAGTATATTCCGGTGTGTCCAGTTTTAGTTCTTGTCATCATGAGGTCTTAATAAAATGTCTGTGACATGTTTTAGTAAGAATAATATTTCATGTCTACAGCTCTGTCTTTGCCCTGCCTTAATAATGTTTATATTTCAGTCTCTCCATCAGAAATGTATCCTGACTGTTGGCCTGCTTAATATTCAATGGGTATGAGGGAAAGAGTAAGAGACGAAAATAACAGTATATGACACTTGAAAAGCACCTGCATTGCTCTGTGTGACGGTTCCCGAAAGCACAACATAAACTAACTTGAAGTAATTATTTTTATTTGTGGTGCTGAAACCCCCCCCCCCCCCAAAAAAAAACAAATAGTAATGCAGGTTTATGGGGAGTGGTGGTGTGTGGAGAGGGGGGCATAAACTGTGGTATGAAAATTTTTTGCACTGAACCGATTTTATTTTTTCTTCATCAAACAATCATCAACATGAGACAAAGACTGCAGGAGTATAAGTGAAATTTTCAATTAATGATGTCATTTAATAATGGAAAAAAAATCAATCCAAGCCAACTTGATGCTATGTGGTTAATTACAATTGCCCTCATTGGTAATAACCTTTTTTTAATGACTGGACAATGATGACACAAAATGAAAACTAGCACAAGAAATGGGTAACAGTATTTTTTTTAAATTCTAGATTTTGGTGAGAATTTAGGAATGGCAGGAGAGCACTAAGGAGTAGGGATGGGTATCGTTTAGGTTTTATCCAACACCGGTGCCAAGCCGGTTCTTTTGAAATGGTGCCGGTGCTTAAACGGTTCTCGAAACATTTTTTTTGAAAAACGGCTCAAAAGGAGGCGTTACCTGGCGGATCAGGAAAAACGTTGGGTGATGAAAGGCTGGGCGTGATCTGGGCTGTGACTGAGATTGCACTTTTTAAAATTAAATAAAGGAGAAATCCGTTGAATTATTTTGTTCTGAGTTCACTCTCACAAAGAATGTGCGGTCTCATATGAGTAATAACAAATAGAGGTGGAACTAACCAAAATATATGAATAAACTTATCAGCAGCCTGTGTTAAACATCGCATACATCAACTGTAATATAGACTTAGTAATCAAATGCAACAATTTATAATTTCCCCATAAATAAACACTGTCCAGTTCATCACAACAGGAAATGAATGCTCTTATTGCAAAGATGTACAAATGTACTTCCACTAATAGTTAGCACTAATTTAAGTCCAAATCATCACTTTAACTGAATAATTTTGTATTCATAATGCAGCGGTACCGCTTGATTAAATGTACTGAAGCTATATGTGAGCCAACATGCATAATTATACAAAAATACGAAGTGTGGACCTACATTTCTAGGATTAAAGGACGACTATTTCAACGAGACCTTGAAAAACTTACCCATGCATTTATCTTTAGTCGGATTGATTACTGTAACAGTATCTTCACAGGTCTACCTAAAAAAAATCAGACAGCTAAAGCTGATCCAAAACGCTGCTGCTCGTGTTCTCATTAAAACCAGGAAAGTAGAACATCACTTCAGTTCTGAAGTCCTTACACTGAGCTGCTTTGAAGCAAAACCAAAACCTGCCTTTGAGCAAACAATTACGACACTTAATTGCTCCCTGATGTTTTTTATACTTTTCATGCTTTATGCTTAATTGTTGTTTTTACTTTCCATGCTTTTATGATTAATTGCAGCTTCGTTTTATGTCTCATGTATTTCTTAATACTTTCCTTGTGTTGCTCTTTTCGTATTTTATTCTTAATTAGTTTCTTTACCACTGAATCATGTAAAGCACCTTGAATTACCCTGGTGAAAGTGTGCTACACAAATAAAATTGCCTTGCCTATTTAATCTTTTTACCTCTACGATGATCCAGTTAATGTCCTCTGGTAAAATAGTCAACAATAAATCTAACTTCCGCAGTCCAATATAATCTGCCAGTGAAATCCCGGATAATTCACTTCCTTGTGTATATTTCTCACAAAGTTTAAATAAAAGCATGATCATTAGCGTGATCATATTAGCCTTTCTTCTTCTTTGTGATGTTTATTGGTTGCTGACAAACAGCAATTTAGTGCATTACTGAGACTGACTGATATGGAGTGGTGACCTCAGGATTAAACTTGCCTCTCTGAGACTGGTGATGTACTAGCATCGAACCCTGCTTGTGCTTTTCTTTTTTTATAAAGCCAAGCTCTAATCTCCATTTTGGTTTACAACCGTATGGAAGTATCTTCTGTACGGTCTTCAAAAGCCCAGATTATTTGGGCTACAGCACCCTATGATCATGGCTGCATCTTAATTAAAATGGCACTGTAATCTGTTTTGGGCGGGCCCTGCTTCCCCAGCCCACCAGTTGGATAGACCTGAGTGGAAATAAAGAAAACTGCAGGCCTGTTAGCTTCTGTAGTAGTGCTAATACAGTGTCCACTGTGTGTATTTTTGCACAATACATTTACTTCGTGTTTAAACTATTAAAATATGCAGTTATACGATAGGGTTTTAGAGGGGGTTTCAAGTGTTCATGGATTGTAGCTATTCCTCAAAAATACCAGCCCCCCACTGTATACCTTTGTACTGCTTTGCGGTAATAATACCAAACCTTTTTTCATCCTCTGTTGCTGAGTTAGACTAGTGAGGCCTGAATAAACTGCTGACCTGATGGGTTAATTGGGAAAGTCCTCCAGGTTTGAGCCTCTCAGCTCAGTGTTACACAGAGAGCTTCCATCCTTTTCCATTCCCTTGAACCATCATCATGCCCCTCATCATCCTTGTTCCTAAGCGACTTCACACCTCCCAAATGTGATCATGAGGTGCTTTGAGAGCCTCACATTAAAACACATTAGGCCTCATCTCTCCTCAAGCAGCAGCAATTAGCAACAGGCTGACAGACAACAGCCTTGCTGCAGTTTCCAAACATGTCTTAACCCTCCTAGAGCAAAGTAAGAATTGGGTAAGAATTATTCAAGCTAAGTTGAATCCTTTTTGACTGCCCGATCACTATAGTCCACAATCTGAGCCTCTTCCCTCTCATTTGTAACTTCATTAAAGTATTTTCTTCAACAAATCCACCCACAAACTGTCAGGCTGGGTTATCATCTTTCCTCCAAGTTGCACACTCAGCATCAGCTAGGAAAAAAGCCTGTGAGGTTAGTCCAACATTCTGTTTACTGGACACCTATGACTACACACAATCCCATGACATTTACTCAATTATTAAATTTGCACATGATATGTGAGTCATGTTAGAATCTGAAGTAGTTTGGCTCCTGGGAAGAATTAGTCAAACTTGCACAGCTGTGTTTGAATTGCTTTTTAACACAAAACACTGCCAAAACAAGACAATACTTTTTTTTTTAAATACTTGGAACTTTATCAGTGGAGACTGCATGGAAAGAGTCCACAACTTAAGTTTCAAGTGAAGCCAAATCCCTGCCAGCCTTACCTGGTCTGACAAACACCATGGCTGCTGTCAGAAAGGTTCTGCAGCATCTGCATTTCCTGAAAGTACTAACACAAAAAGTAAAGAGTCTGGAAATCTGTTGGTGGCCTTTTACTGCTCAGCCGTACAAAGCACGCTGGCAAACATTTTCGAAAAGCAGCATGCTCCACATCAGACAGGAATGCCCTCCAGAGACTCATCAACACAGCACATGGGATAATTGGCTGCTCCCGTCCCTCTAGACAGAAAGGTAGGGACAACTGAATCTGCAATAGGTAAGAAGCTTGTTGTGAATAAGTCAACTGTGGGAGCAATTACTGATGCTGATAATCTCCCTCGATCTGGGGCTCCAAGATCTCACCCTGTGGGGTCAAAATGATCACAAGAATGGTGAGCAACAATCCTAGAACCCCACGGGGGGACCTAGTGAATAACCAGCAGAGAACTGGGACCAAAGTAACAAAGGCTACCGTCACTAAAACACTACAACACCAGGGACTCAAATCCGGCTGTGCCAAACGTGTTTCCCTGCTTAAGTCATCACATGTCCAGGCCCGTCTGAAGTTTTTAAGAGAACATCTGGATGATACAGAAGAGGAATGGGAGAATGTCATATGAAACCAAAATAGAACTTTTTGGTAAAAACTCTACACACGTTTTTGGAGGAGAAAAAATGCTGAGTTGTCACCAAAGAACACCAAACCTACTGTGAAGCATGAGGGTGGAAGCTTCATGCTTCAGGGCTGTTTTTCTGCAAAGGGAGCAGGACGACTGATCCGTGTAAAGGAAAGAATGGGGCCACGTATGGTGACATTATGAGAGAAATCCTCCTACCTCCAGCAAGGGCATCGAAGATGGAATGTGACGGGGTCTTTCATCAGGACAATGATCCCAAACACACCACCCGGCAAACGGAAGAATGGCTTCGTAAGAAGCATTTCAACGTCCTGGAGTGGCCGAGCCAGTCTGCTGATCTCAACCCCATAGAAAATCTGTTGAGGGAGTCGAAAGCCTGTGTTGCCCTATGACGGCCCAAAAAATCACTGCTGTAGAGGAGATCTGCTTAGAGGAATGGGCCAAAATACCAGCAACACCTCCCCGTCACTACCCGTCGGTGATGGTTGCTCTTGCCCGCTGGTTGATGATGGCTCTCGATGCCTGGGGCCGGGGGTCCCGGTTGCGGCCCGGCTCGGTCCTGGTGCATGTCGGGCGGGTCCTGGGTGGTCCGGTGTGTCGGGCGGCCGCTGTTTCGGGCCGACGTCATATTGGATTGACTGGGGCACCTCTTATGGGGGTGCCGGGGTTGTAGAATAGGTTGGTGCCGTCAGGTGGATCGGTGGGGACCGTGCCTGGCGCCCAGGCCTCCTGCCGGTTCCAGGACTTCTGCTGGCTGGTCTGTCTCCCTGGTGGGGCTGTCCGGCATTGGGCCGGCCCCTGATCTTGGCGCCCTACGTGGGGCGGGATCTGGACCCGGGAGCTGGAAGATCTGGATGTCCAGGTGCCGGCTGGGCGCGGCCTGGGGAGGGCGTACATCCGCTGTGGCTCTTGCTGTGGCTCCCTGGCGTGTGGGTGTGTGGGGGCGGGCCGGGTTGTTGGCGATGGGTATTGGTCCGGGGTGGCGGCGGAGTGTGTTGTCCGTCGGTTGGCTGCGGGTCCCCCTTGCCTGCGGCGGCGGGGGGGGCCCTTGTCGGCTGGTCCCTGGTTGGGGGGCCCCGCTGGGGGGCGGGGTGCCCCTGATCCCCGTGGCCTCCGGATCCTAATCCGGGCCCGCCCTGGCGTAGCCGGTTTCCGGCGGAGCCCGTGGGCTCGTCACTGCGATCTCACGGGCCTCAGCATTGCGGCTGGTGGGTGTTCCCCTGGGGCTTCCATCTGTTTCTCTCTTGGTGGGTGATCGACCCTGCGCTGATCCGCCTGTGGCCTCTGTACTCTGTGGGACCCTGGATGCATACATCTCCTGCCTCTTCCATGTCTGTGTCGATTCCTGTAGGACGGATTGACGGTTCCTTACACCAGCTATCAATCACTTGCATGGGGAAACCTTATTCCGACCTGCATGCTCGCACACACACATAGGTGTGGGGACATTGGTGTGGACGGACATATCTTAAGCTGAGGTTATCATCATTAGTTAGTTGTTCACAGGAGCTTACCAGAAACATTTGTATTATGTTCATTAATCCATGCTTGTGTGTAGTAATGTGTAATTCTTAGTTTATTCTACTAGATCCGAACTATTGGTTTGGTTCTGTACAGTTTGTTGTTTTTGTTTTTTATTACTGTTTCTCTGCCGTCCGGCAGAGGTGGAGGACTGGGATGTTTTCTTGTGTTCTTTGTTTGCCTCCCTGTCTTTGTGTCGTCGTTTCGCGCCTCTGTTGGTCCGGTTTCTTTTCTTCACCTTCTTCCTTCTCCCTTCTTGTCTCGGTTTAGTGTCCATGACGTCAGGAAATTGAACCCACAGTAATCACTAATAAAGATTTTTCATACATATACATCAAGTGGCGTACTACAGCGAAGCTGTAATACTCTGCTTGGGAAAGTAAAACTGTTGGGCTCGTACTGGGTACTCAGACACCAATTCTGAGTAGCATACTGCTATACAGGACAGGTTAAAAAAAACAACAACAAAAAAACAGCAACAGTGTGTCAAAACCATAGACTGTAAATACAATGGACTAACCCTCGGGTGACGTCAGCCATTGGTTTCTAAAGCGCAGAAAATGAAGCCAACTGGGCCAGGGCCGGATTATCAGTGCAGGGGCCCCTGGGCACAATGTGTTTAAGGGCCCCCACCCACCACTGCCCTCCAATAGCACCTTTAAGACATTTCACAACGTTGTCAATAGCTAATACACCTATTAATGTCAATACATAAGCATTTAACTCCAGATCAGAATTGTTTCATAATCTCAAACACATTCATACCTGATGATTTTCCTGTCCTGCCTCACTCCTTCTCTCTCTCTCTTCTACTGTCCTGTCTTTTTGCCTCTTTCTCTGTCTCTCGCTCGTCCTTTCAGTGCTCTTGTCTCCTTTTCTGTCTGTAATAACTAAAATTTTATCAATAATCTGTGACGTCTCTTGGTGACGGTCGAGTCCTACTGTCAAACCCCCAGAAGAAGTGATGCAGCTCATTTTGCCAAGTACAAAAGTTGGTTGTGGAGCACAATATAAGTTTATAACTCCTACTAAAATATTGGAATGGCATACATCACATTTACGCTCTGTTCGATAGAAGTGTGTAGCCCTCTAATATCCTTGTTGGTCCCCAAGACAAAACAAATGATTTGAAAAAAATGAAATCTTCATTTAGCAACACCTCCAGCAAAAGCAGTCACAAAGTCATCATGATATCATCGAACCTCTCAAAAGTTAAGACTTTTGACTCAACTCGCATCTCTCAGACATCCATTAGTTCATGCCTCCAGCTCCTGAACTATGTTCCTCACGCCATTACTGATCTAACCAGCAATCAACTAGTCTGTTGCTGCTTTGCTGCTACCCGACCGGTCGCCTGCTCCAACCTGCGTGTGGAAGGAGATAACAGCTCCGATCGGACCTCCATTCCTCTTGGTGGCCTGACAGAATTTTCTCACCCCCACTGCTGGCAAAGCTTCAGCCCGTATAAAGCCTCCCTCCGGGCACATACTTCGGTCTGTTTCTGTAATCAATACCCCAGCAAGCCATCTTTGTCCATTAAGTGCACACGATTAACAACCAAAACTGACAATAAAAACTGGTGCAAGCTATTAGCTAACGTTAGCCACCATTAGCCACCAGGGAAAGCCTAGACTGACGTGTCAGTAAAGAGGACAAGCCTCTAATTATAAATAATTTCAAGATACAGTATTAAAAATAAACGGTGGAGTTAAAAAAAATTCACCAAGCTGTAAGCATGTTTATTTTTGCTGTAAGGTTGGGCTTTTTAACATGGGACTCAAAGGGAATTTGCTCCTTTTTGCAGCCAGCCCCCAACGGATGAGGCAGGAACGGCAATTTTTGCCACTTCCTGGTTGGCTTCACATTATGCGGGCGCAGTTTGCCCCTTGGTGAAAACCTTGTGAAGGCTTACAGGAAACATTTGACCTCTGTCATTACCAACAAAGAGTATATCACAAAGTATTGAGATTAACTTTTGTTATTGACCAAATACTTATTTTCCACCATAATTTGTAAATAAATGAAAAATCAGAGCATGTGATTTTCTTGATTTCACCCCCCCCCCCACCCATTTTGTCTCGCATAGTTGAGGTAAACCTATGACAAAAATTACAGGCCTCTCTCATCTTTTTAATTGGAACTTGCACAATTGGTGGCTGACTAAATACCCTTCCCCGCACATCACACTATATACTATTTGAGACTTTTTGTGCAGTTATTAGAAGTAAGCCAAATAATTATTTTTCACGTATGAACTGTTATTACTGTCATATGGCTTTGTCTCACCCTCACCCAGCTTTGTATTATCATGTATTTGTTTTTTCTATGAGAACACAACTCTTTCTAATCACACTAAACATTTTAAGACAATATGAGGATGGATTGGGAATCAGTAGTGCTGAATTTTATATTCATTTAACAGAACAGTAGGAATCATGACTGCAGGCAAAACGTAAATGTTACTATCAAACTGAGAGGACAGGTTTGTAATGACAAATCTGTCCTTTTTACTGATAACTGAAAGTACAGGAGATAGATTACAGACACCCGACTCCAGGGATTGAATTTATCTCTTCCTGAAAGATTTAGTCGCCTGAAAAGATCGTTAGATAAAATATTTCATTAGATTGCAGCAGGCGGTATTTCTTATTTCACATCTATGAAACGTTCCCAAACTAACTCTGTCAGACATTATCCAAACAGGTAATACCTTTATTAAACATAAATTTAAATGGAAAACTAGGCCAAAAATTAAATTATATGTAATTTGATTCAGTTTATTTATATAGTGACAATTCACAACAGATGTAATCTCAAGAAACTTTACAAGGAAAGTCATTTTTAATAAATCAAATATTTGTTATGGGTGACAGAAAAAGTAGCTTTTTTGCACAGCATGCAGCCGTTTTCTTTGCTATGTCATTAATGTTTTACAGTTAGGTTTATTTGTCATCCTGATTGTGTTTTTTCAAGCAAACTACTAGGTCAGGAAACAGATCCTGATCTTTTCATCTTAAAGAGGCGTCAGTAGACCATCAGCATTGAGATAAACCCTTTCCTGAATTGATTTGCTGTCTTGTCGTCGTGATAACCCATAGTGATAACCTCAAGATAAATGAAATGAAAATCCACAGAGGAGCTTTCTCTGAAACTGCACCTGTTCCATCCTGCTCCATCTTCTCTGTTGGTCATAACTACATATCCTCCACGCTCTCTGAGGGTTTTTAGGAAACAGAAAGAGCCACAATTATTCACGCGATTAATTTCAACATGTCCTGTTCTGGAACGTTTCGCCGCAGCTGGAATCAAACAAGTGGAACAATTTGGGATGGAGAGTTTTATTCACTCTTCTTCTCAGAGAATAATCTCCAGATGTGCAGCTTTTAATTTATCATGACAGCTTTTCAAACAGGCTACATTACTCTCAGCACTAAGTGAATTAGCACCGCATATCAAAGAAGAGTGCTTTGCTTTAACAATAGTTTATTGTTTGGAAACTCTTTCCCTCACATCCAAATCCCATTTAGTTTAATTAAACTATGTGAACATGGATGGAAGATTGGAAGCCAAACTCCAGCTCTCCCTTTGAGATTAAGTTATACAAAATTAAATATGAAAAGCCTCAGTCTTACTCAGAAAACAGGTATTTTCTATCCAAAAGTGTCATCTCTCTGGTCTGATTATAACTTCCCTTTATGCAGCTTTTATTCCTATTTCATTTCCTAAGGTAAAACCAGCTCAAGCTTTAATGTTTTTTACTGCTCTGTGACTTCTGTCAGAGCAATAGTGAGATCTTGAAGGAGAGGTTCTCCTTTTTGTGAGAGTTTCAGCTTCGGTCTGTTCTTACCTCCATTCTTACTGATTTCAAGGGGGAACAGAAATTCAATTTTACCACACTAATCACAAGAGGATATGTTTTTAATTTATAGCTATTTTAATTTGTAAACAGAAGCACAGCTTGCCCAAAAGACCTGCTTTGTGGGAACTTAGAATTAACGCTTTCATGTTTTTTTTCTCATAGTGTTCACTTTGAACTATTTTATGTATTTGTAACTGAAATATGTTTGATATTTAATTTAATAGTTCCTTATGATTTTAATTAAATTATGTTAATTGATAAAACTGCTCCAATACCGACATGTGAACACTTTTCAGTGCTGCTATTACAATATAAAACAGATGCTCTCAGTAATTTTCATGTGAAAGATATACATCGAGCCATTAAAATATTTTGTATTGACTGTATCTGATAGAGCCATACAAAGTAGTGTTTAATTATAAATTAGATTAAAAGTATTCAGTGAAATCTCCGGATTTAGGAGATGAAGTCCTGCGATTTAAACTCAATACACAAACAACTGTTCTATGAGGGCTTCTGAGGTTTGTTAGGACAAGCACAGCTCTGTTAATTATCTGAAAAGAGAAATGTTATGGATGAACTGAAATATAATTCACAGACATTAGAGATCATTAGTAATTAACTCTGTAACAGCCATAGAATTGATATGTATGTTGTCTTTTCCCCCTTTATTTTGCCAAAGACGCATCATGAATCCATCCGCATATTCCTCCTCTCCCTAGCTGTGGCACAGATCACGTTAGGTTTAGGCACTGGTTCCCGAATTGTAGGATTGGGAAAACAGTCATGTTATGGTTATCGATGCCATTTGGAAGACCGATGCCGATCAGACAGTTGTTTATAAAGTTTACCAGCTGCTGGTCCGACCAACGGGCTCCAAGACTACACATTTATTTCATTAGAAGGATTGGAAAAACAGTCAAGTTATGGTTATCGATGCCATTTGGATACAAAAAGACAGACGCAGATCAGACAACAGTTGTTTGTAAAGTTTACCAGCTGCTGGTCCGACCAACGGGCTCCAAGACTACACATTTATTTTATTAGAACCATGACAAAGAATACAGAGAGTCAATGAGCAAAAGTAGCGCTGAGTTGTGGTGTAAGCTCTGATAAACTCCAGATACAGACGCTGTATTACACCACTTATATGTTACTAGCGAAAGAAATGGCTTTTAGAGCCGGTGTTTTTCTGTCTGAGAGACGCTTGCTTTCTGTTCAAGCTGCGCGTCGGGAAAGGAGGCGAGACACGCGGGGAGACCAACCTTGGGTTGGCTGATAATCTTGTTTAGATCCCTGGTCTGAAATGTGTTGGTTACCGTCTTCCTCCCTGTTTGTTTGTGTATTGCAGCATGCACAGGAATGCCATATGTGGCGTTAATTACTGCTGTAAAACCCTATAGTGGTGACAATAAATTTAGTCATATCTCCCAGCCCTAGCGTAAACCATTAACAAATCAGGCCCTACGGCCACGTCCACACTAAGCCGGCTAATGCCGTAAACGTATAATTATTTTGTCTACACCCCCCTATCGTCGACACTAACCCGGTGTCGTTTAAGGCCTGTGGCCGGATAACTAGTGGCCGGGTAAGAGAGCCGTGTAAATCTTAATTCAACGGCTAAGCGAGCTAGTGTGGACAGTTTCCCCGGATAATAAAAGGAAGTGGCGTCAATGAATGCTGTGGCAATAACAATACGACACTACCGGCGACACGTAGGTTATACGCGTTTTCCTTTCGTCTTTTCGCGCATGCCCAGTATTTGCACATGTCTGTATGGGATTGCGCAATCATGGGAACTTAAACGGACCTTACATGGGGCGTAAATGCTCGGGTTGAGTGGATAACATTAGGCGTCTAACTCCCCGTATAACCTTATCGGCTTAGTGTGGACGTAGCCTAAGACTATTGAATCAGAGATTCAGCCAAGAGCCCCATAGTAGCTATGAACAAAATGCAGAGATCCACAGCTCAGACAGAGGAATCTGTTTACATGACACTTATTATCTGGGCAATCCACAAATCTGATATTTTGGGAAGAGTTCCAAAAGAAACTCATCGGCGGATTAAAGCCATAGGAAGTCCCATTAGATGTTTGACTGATGCCCTTTGGGAGGTAAAGGATATATGTGAATGATTTTGATCTGGTCAGATATGAACAAAGCTTAACAATTTGGTGAACAGGAAAATAATTTTGTATCATAGAAAACTGTTACCAGAATACTTCATTCCCATAGGGAAAAATGGAAGTAGCAGCACCATCCTGCGGGCTGATTTTCTTCAGCTGGAACAGAAAACCTGATCGCACTTGATGAGATCCTTATCCAATTGAAAATCTGCACCCAGACGTAAAAACTGATGTTAATTGACTATCTCTATCCGACCAGTCATATTCGGCTATCTTGCAACGAGGAATAAGCAGTGTTGCAAAGTGTCGAGTCGGGGAGCTGAATTCAACTTCACGCCGCACTGTCCAGATAATCTTTTGAAAAGAAAAAGTTAGGCACTCCTTTGTATTGGTCTGTGACATAAAGTTCTGTTAAAATGCACCGAACTGTTTGGAAGCACAAATTGTGAGCGGTATGAAACACAGTACTTTAAAACTGGACCAGAGCACTTAAAGTGGGAGGTACTTTTGCTCCATTTCATCTTGTCTTCTCACAAGACGAATGAAGAAGCAAAATGCAAACTCCCTACAAATGGACTGGGAGACGAGATATGGTTTTTCTCTTTCATCTCATGCTACCAGTCGGCAGCTTCCTCCTTTGAAAGCTGAAATCTTTTCTCCTCTCGACATTAATTCAAAACTGGCACAATCTGCCAAAAATGAAAACAAAAATTCTTCTCCTAATCTCTTAGAAATAACTCCGAGCTCTTGAGGGACAAAACAAGAAGACCTTTCATGGTAGTTGTTTGTCTGTGAAAGTGACCAAGCTGGTTCACTAGGATTACAAGATCTCTGTGCGCATATGTCTGAACAATCCAAAATTGTTGCACATTTTTTTGCCAAAGGCCTCCACAATTTGATGAGGTATTGTTACAAATCACTGCTCTCTGGCTAGAGAGCAGGATAATCAGTACTCTAATGGTTCGCTGGTAGGTTTTGGAAGAGCTTTATTTTGTTGCTTGAAAAAGGCAACAAATGTCTGGTAGATTCAGCCTGAAACCCATTAGCGTCAGTAGAAGCATCTGAGTAGGGATGATACCCGCCTCTCACTTCTCCTCACATGAAAGTTGTGCAGCAGCGGGTCAGCAAACCCATTAAAACCTTCCTCATGTAATGTCTGTTCTACATGGTTTCACATTCAGGAAGCAAACAGTTTGCTTCTTTAATGTTTGATCTGTGAACTAACCCCAGATCATTATCCTGTGCAGTCCGGATGTGTTTTCTCATTTCATATGCATGCTTACCTGACAGCCCATCTCACCCTTCAGGTTAATAAGTCTGACATGATTAAACAGAGTCATACCATGCTGCCTCGAATGTAAATACTGAATGCTGTTCATGATCGCCAGAATTTTGTAATGATCTACAGAGAGCTTTATGAAAGCCTTAAGGTGCTTCTATATTTGTGTGAAGAAAATAGCGAAGGATATCCTTTTCACTGCCTGTAGTTCAATGTGCCCATTACCACAAACACATTTTATTTTAAAACAAGTGAAGGTGAAGTAGTTTTCATTGAATACATTTTGACTTCAAAAATTGAAAGTCAGATTATTCAGATTGCACAAAAAAACGAATTAGTTTTTCACTTGTGCCATGACTACTGAAGATGAACAGAATACTGAACCCACGGTAAAAAAGACTGGGTTTTTGGCGTACCTTTTCACAACTACTAATCACTGCACCAGTATACAGCCCTAACAGTATCCAGACCTGACTTTTTAACTTTTTTTTTTACAAAATTACATAATTCATGTTAGGACTTTGAAAATACTATTTCAGAAGCCTTACATGCTTTAACAAAAAAAAAAAAAAAAAAAAACACAAAAAAAACGGACTATTTTGCAACTGTTTTGAGGTTTTTCTTTTTAGAACCATGGTCACAAAAAAAGGTTTATGTAGGTGAATTCATTCTGATTTTAGCACAGGTATAAAAGCTTCTCAATCCATTCTGATTTAGAGCTTCAGCACTTTCCACTTCATGGCAAAAAAATGCTTTGACTTTTTGGGATGGCTTCCTAAACATCTAACAATTAGACCTTAGTTTCAATAAAAATGGGGGTAAAAATAGTATGACACCTTCATATGGGGATGCGGGACCCAAATCCAATCAGGAAACAGGCAGAAACACAGTGCAGTGGACAATTTATTGAGGAAAAGATCATTTTCAAAACACCGGGATGCATAAAGGTTAATGATAAGCTACAAATTGGTGAGATGGAAACTGGAAGGCATGCGTAGACAAGGAGGGAAACAATATTAGTGCGAATTACAGGTGAAAATAATTAATTTAATGGGGAGAATCTGAGCTGGAACATGGACTGAGGAAGTGAGGGAGAGTAGGTAGAAATAACAAAATATGTAAGTAAAGGGGAACACAGGGAAGGTTCTTGTTACTTAGTCAACTAGGATCCAATGTTGGTTGTCGACCTATTTAGATCACTTGGTGTCAGATAGAATAGTCCCATATATTTTTTTCAGCAGCACTTGAAGGCGAAGCAGTGCTTCTGATTATCTCAAACTGGGCGACATCGAAACTGTCAGGAATTGCCAGCCTCTTCCTCCTTCAGAACAACTCGAGTGATGTGCTTCTTGCATTGATGGTCGGGATGATTTGATTTGAACATGGCAGGAATCACTGTTCCCCGGCTCAGCCTTGATCTCTCTGTTCCACGATCCAAGCGGACATCCAGAACTTAGGCCCAGTCAAGAAATATGACATTTCTGTCAGTGAGAAAGAAGACTAAAGCAGAAACTCAAAATGCCAAACCTCATACTGGTATTTTGAATTCCCAGATTCCTCAGGAAGCTCCTGCTGCATTATTCTCTTTCACTTCATGGGTTGTTTTCACTTCTTCATTAAATGTAAAACCTGGAATTTAGTTATTTCTAGCTTTGCAGGGCTGTTGCAAAAAAATAATTAAAGGTAGAGGCATGTGTTAAAATTATGCTCTGTTTAATTTATCACCGCAAACATCATGCATGCACTGTTTTCCCTGGGTCACATTTCCAAACTGCACCAAACTGGTAAAGCTATCTGATATTAAAGTTGCTGCACAATGTTTAATGCAACCTTATACACACTGGATGTAATAAATGAATCAAATTATCCTAGCAGTTTGGTAACTGTATGTTTAAGTTACAATTGAAAAAAACAACAACAATTGGAGTTGCTAATTGTTGCACTTGGTTAACAGGTTAACTATTATTGTTTTCACAAGCTGACAAATTACATTATCAAAGCAGCATGATCACTGTGTGAAAATGTTTGAAGTTACAAAATCCATCCTTCCATCCATCCATCCATCCATCCAAGCGTGTGACATAAATACCATATGAAGTTGAGGAAACGTTGGTTAATGTACCTGATATGAAGTGGTAGGCACATAAGCGGACAGCTTGCTCGCAGGGGGTCCCACAGCTTAATTTTATCTGATTGCTAGCACATTTTATAGAAATAATCCAAAGTTTTCTGAAATCTGGATCATTGGGAAGCTTATTAATGCTGCTGCAATGCCTAGAGGATCTGTTTTTCCAAATCCATGCACCATTTTGTCTCAGCTTCCACCTTGAGCCTCTCATTTTTCTGTCGGCCTGATTAGCTCAGTTGGTAGAGCATGAGAATCTTAATCTCAGGGTTGTGGATTTGTGCCCCATGTTGGGTGCGAAGAATTGTAGTCAGATTTAGACTCTTAATAAAGATGAGAGAGATTCCTTTAAACGTTTGGAGGTTTTAATATGATTTGAATTGATCATACAGGAGGACAGTAACACATTACAGTAAAATACGGAATACTGACCCTCAGCTCTATGAAAACAAGTATTTATTGTGTTCAGCAACCTATCTATTTTATAGACAAAACAAACAATCTCTCAGGGTGAGAATTCGAGACTTGAAGGCACCAGGCTCCTTGACTAGGTGACAGTGAACTTTGGCATATATCAAGAGAGTCCATTCAGACGAACCATCTCCATGGAGACGCAGATGTGGATCCTTGAATATCAAAACATTATGGCATTGGCTTGGGTTAAAAAGTCTTGGTTCCCATGTCTCTTAATACAGGCTCTCCAAACCTGCTATCCATTTCGTCTGCATTATCCTTTTTTTTCACACCATCTGCTCTCATTGTTAATAAATCCAGCAGACGAATCAGGTATCCACCATATTTACTGTTTCTAACTCTGGGTTAGCCGCATATAACTATAACTGCGGGAAACTGTCTGCCACTATGGCGTTGATTCGATTTGAACTGTTGAATGCTTGGAGAAGTGACGTGAACTCCCGGAGCTCTATTCAACAAAATCCCAATAATATCCATTGACCAGGATTTATCTGGAATAAAACTAAGAAAGCTGTCTGCTTTCTCTTAAAAAAAATAACCTCTAAATCACTAAAGATGTGAAACATAAAAATGATCTGGCAGATTCATTGTCAGTAACAAGAACGGGATTGAATCTCACTCTCTTTAAAAACTCTTGCTTTATAGCCAAGTTTACAATATATCTGTCTTTTCATTTACTATGAAGTTAAACAAAAAGCATAAAATGTGGTTAATAAATGATGAAATGCTTATGCTTCCCGTTTTTTTTTTAGGAATATTTCAACTTTTGTGAAAGGGCTGGCTTCAGTGAAAAATTTCAGCCGCCTGGACTGATTAACCAAATTAGTGCCATTCTAATAATTTCAAAGGAAAATAAAGTGTCCCGGTTCCGCACGTATCTGGTCAAACTACAGTACATGAGAGGGAATTTTTGGCAGCGACCTCAGGGGACTTTACAAGTAACTACCTTTGACTGAGAAAATCTTCCCACCTTATGTGGTTGTCCATCAAATACTTTCCACCACCTTCAGACGTGTTGAAGCAGTTTGATCAGGTTGAATCACAGAGAGAGAATCCAACAGTTATTGCTCTCAGAGAAACAGTGGGGGACACCCATCTGTCTGTGCAACAAAGAGCAATACAGTCCATTGCAATGACCCTCACTGTGAGGCCGTCCAGTTTATTTTTCAATGAATGTGCGATGGGGAGCAGGATACCGGTCTGCTCTGGATGCCAATGCATTCCCCTCTGCATTTTCTTTGTTCAGCATATCGAGCCTGTCTGGCATCTATTATCCTTACCAGGGGTTCAGAGTAATTCTCCCAGGCACAAAAGAGCAGGTGGATACAAACTAAATAGCATGAAAACCTGCTTTTTGAAGCCATTGAGTGTAGAAAATGCCCTCACTCCATCAGAGCAACACAAAACTGCCCCCAGCTACAGAAAAACGTCAGTGAAAATACATAAAAAGGAACACCTTGTTTTGTATTCCTAACAGTAACCAAGTCAGCAATGGAAGCATCTCTCTGCTGTTTTACTCCATAACCAGAGATATATAAATATCTTAGTTCCACTTATGCATTTGAACAGGTAATGTTTATGAGTGAGTCTGGGACTGATCTGCTAATAAACTTCTATAGATAAAATATTATTATGATGTGAGATATGGGATGCCATTTGTAAAGTTCCAAGATAAATACTAACAGAAATAATTTGTGTTATTTAGCCTTTCATTAGAGAAAAAATGGAGGTTCACTTTTTTAAATTTGTATTTACATCCATGTTATTTATTCATTCATAAATGTCAGTTTAAAACTAAACATTTAGTTAACAAGCTAAATATTTAGTTTACAAATTAAATATTTAGTTTCAACAGAGTTTTTGTTTGCAAACAATTGTTTTAGTTTAATGCAAAAATATTTAGCACAAGTTAAGCTTGCGAGCTAAGTATATAGCTTAAAATCCCAATAAACTAGCAGAGAAATAGAAATATACTATCAAAATAAGGTGGGGTTTTGTGAACTTCTATAATAATTCCTGCTGCTGGTGCATTCATTCACTGTTGCTATAAATCCATCAATAAATCTCTCTATTGCTGTTTAAACAGCTCCCTCTTACGTTTGAAGCTTAAATATTGAAAATGTCAGGATGAAAATAAATGATAACAGGTGATATTCTCTCTCACTAGAAGTTTAAATAGATGTTTGGGGGACCCAACTTTTATTTTGGTAGTCCACATATTTGAGCTAAATGTTTACTTCGTAGCTAAATATTTAGCTAGCCTGTTTAGCTCCTTTGTTAAATATTTTTGTTTCAAACTATTTAGCTTGCTCAGTATTTATTTTGTAGTTAAATAACTGTTTATTTTAAAACAAAATAATCATCTTGCTACTTAAATATTTTATCTGTAAACTAAATAGATTGGAGCAAAAATATTTAAGTTTTTAAACTTTTTTAGTGAACTAGATATTTAGTTTATAAGCTAAATATTAAATGTTATACTGTAACATCTATAAATGAATAGATAACATGGATGCAATTATGAAATGAATCTCCATTTATTTATCCTATGACGATCCATCCATCCATCCATCCATCCATCCATCCATCCTCTGCAGGAGAGGCAGCGTACTCCCTGGAGAGGTTGCCAGTCCATCGCAGGTACGACAGGCTAAATAACCCAATATTTGCTTTTAAAGTTTGATTTTGTAACTTTAAAAACAGCACCTCATAGTTGGACTCTATTTCTACACGGAAAAAAATCAATTAGTAACTCTATTAAATGTTTATCTTTAATATTTTCCCAATTTAGCCACATAAAAGTGAAATTTCTATTGTTTCTAAGTGGGAGTAGAAACAGGTGAGTGATTTACTGATGTGTAGCAGCTGTGAGGAAAGAGGAAGCTTGAGACAACCGAAGAAAAAGGAATGATAAAGGAGACCAGGGCGCATCATCTCATGACAATGAACTTATTGTAGTGCTTCTCTAAAGCCATACTAATGAACTTGGATGGCGCGGTGGTTTATTTTCTTTTAGTGATGATGGTACTGGATAAAATTAGCTTTATGGTTAATAAAGCAGGCACCATTCAGTGTTTGCATCTGGGGTTTGCTTCTCTGGAGTGACTGGGTGAATTTGGTGAAGTGAAATCCTTCTGATAATCTAATCAGCCAACAGATCTGTCGGATCATTTATTCAGGGACTTAAGGGCATCTCCGGCTGAAAGCAGATGAGACTTTTTAATTGGGTCAGTTCGGCTTCTTCTTTAGTGTTTATTGCAAATTAATCAAAGATACCAGAGTAGATAAGAGGGCTTTTTAAAAGCTATTTGATGTGTGCGTCTGACAAATAGACGCACACACAAAAACTCATGAGATGATTTTTTCACTCTTTAGTTTTCATTTATTTCATTGTTTTGATGTAAAATTTTATATTTTATGTCGCTTTGGTTCTTTATACCTGTTTTTCTCTAAAGTTTATAAAAGTTTTAGTTTACTAAGAACCGCATCTCATATTAGTTTCTAATAATCTAATTAAGTTAACATTAACAACTCAAAAAAATATGGTTAGAAAAATTAGAATGTTTTTTACCCTATTTCAGATTGAAACTCCTATTAGATACATTCATTATACATAGAGTGAAACATTTCAGACCTTTGTTTCTTGCATTTTTAATAATTATTGCATACAGATTATAAAGACTAAACATTCTCTAATTAAATTTTAATATTGTTAAATACTGGAATATATTTATATATGGAAAATATTGTTTTTTAATAGAAAGTTGTGTGGAAGACAAAAATTTGGAAAAATAAAAACCAGTGACAGGGTTAACTGCTACCTTGAGGGGGTTGTCAAGCAAAATCTTTTCAAGAGTTTGAGGTTCACAAGAAATGGGTTGAGGCGGGAGTCGCCGCATCAAGAGCACCTACGCACAGATGAATCCTACACAAATGCAAATCTAACATTCCTCATGTCGAGCCACTTCAGAACCAGTAAAAATGTCGGAAGTCTCATTCCTGGGATAATCCGAACCAGAATTGAACTGTTGCTTAGTGGTTCAAAATTCTATTTTCAGTTGGAATGTTTTAATTTCTTTTGGAAATCAGGTTCTGAGAGTCTGGAGAAAGAGGGAAGCACCAGAATCAGCATTGCTGTAACTTTAGAGTGAAGTTTCTACAGTCATTTATGATCTGGGAGGCCATTACATCTGCTGGATCTGGTCCACTGGGCTTTCTAAAGTCTACAGTCAACAC
This sequence comes from Apricaphanius iberus, assembly GCA_028564705.1. Lineage (NCBI taxonomy): Eukaryota > Metazoa > Chordata > Actinopteri > Cyprinodontiformes > Aphaniidae > Apricaphanius > Apricaphanius iberus. The sequence continues at coordinate 429,705 of JAPXFQ010000931.1, forward strand.
AGCCATCTACCAGGAGTTACCTACTAGTGTTTCCACTATCAGAACTTCAGGGTTTACCTGACCTCCATCTGATGAGCTAAATCTGTTGGCCCGCTTCCCTATAGGGATAGGTACCGATTTCTGATATAAACGGTAGTAACCAGACCGAAAAGCAGCGTACATTTCAATGCTTTATTTCTTATCCTTTTCCCCCCGGAGATGTAAACGACTATGGATTCTGGGCATGCCATCAGCCGCGAGCGGTTCCCTACATCTCCAGAAAAGGTAAACATGGCTGTCTTTGTGCAAAAAAACTGCTAAAAGTTAGGTATGTCGACATTAATGTACCAACGCGGCTGGATTAGTTACTAGAATTAACTCTTTTTTTGTTTCTTTTTTATGCATTGACCGTATACACAGAACAGCACCCTGTTTATAATCCGGCCCGCACCACGTCAGCTTGTTCAGTTAAGGTGATGTTTTCGGACTTAAATTAGTGCTAACTATTAGCGGAAGTAGCTGTGTACATCTTCAAAATAAGAGCATTTATTTTCTGTTGTGATGAAATGGAGAATCTGCTGAGTGTTTACTTTTGAAAAATGATCGATTTTGACATTTGACATAAGTCTTTATTACATTGGATTTATATGATGTTTTTACACAGACTACTGATGTCCAAATGTTAAGTTTATTCATATATTTTGCTTAGTTCTACTGCTATTTGTTATTATTTTTCACATGGGAACATTCATACATTGTGAATATGCTTGTGGAGTTCAAAACAAAAACTTAACAGATTTCTCCTATATATATATTTTTTTAAAGAGCTACTGCTTCTAGATTTGTCTCTTTATTTACACAGAAAATGTTCATTTTTTTGGTCATATTTGGCAATGGTGATTCATTCACAGCTATCCCGTAATTAGATCAAAATGTCTTATAGTATGACAGCCCTATGAAAAAAAAAAAAAGGTTTTTGGACGGAGCTTGCATGTTTTCTATTCTTTAGGGACTATTTCAAAAGTACTTTATCGGATAAAACCTAAACGATGTCCATCCCTGCTTCCCTCAGCATGGGGGAAAGTGGCTCAGGAGTTGGGAGTTGGTCTTGTAATCGGAGGGTTGCCGGTTTGAGCCCCAACTCCGATTGTCTCGGTTGTTGTGTACTTGAGCAAGACACTTCACCCGTTCCCTACTGGTGGTGGTCAGAGGATCCGGTGGCACCAATGTCCAGCAGCCTCTGTCGGTGGCTACAACATAGCTTACCATCTCAGTGTGTGAATGACTGAATGTAGTGTAAAGCCCTTTGGTGACCGTAGGGATTAAAAAAAGAGCTTTATAACACATGTCGCTGCACAAATTGGCCCTTTAAACAGCAGCATGTCATGATGGCATTACTGCTCAGTGCCAAAAGACGCCCTCAGCATCAGAGAAAAAAGAAAAAAAGAGATCAAGCCAGGAAGAAGCAGGGATGGTTGCTGTGTTTGTGACATTGTTCTAAAATGCTTTGCCTGCAATACTTCCAATTTTACAAATGCCTAATGTTTTGCAACATCTGTAGATATTATTTCCCACTGAGTTACAACTGTTTATGCTGAGTTAACCACAGCTCCATCCAATTCTGAGTACATACCCCATGATCGGTACTCGGTTGGTTCCTGAAATAGTCTGAAAATGGGCCTGCAGGGCCTTCCCAACGTGGTGGAGACACACACATACCGCAACGCTTCGTTTGTGAAAATATGCCTTATGTGTTGTCCTGCTAACAAGCCTTATGGAGATGCTGCATTCTTTTATCTTTGGTAGTAGGGAGGTCGGACTAAAATGCAGACTGGAACTTGAGATCATCATACAGTACTGACCAAAAGTTTGGACACACCTTCGCATTCAATAAGGTTTCTTTATTTTCATGACTACATTGTAGATTCTCTATTAAGGGCATTAAAACTATGAATGAACACATGATGTATGGAATTGCTGTATATACTTAAACAAAAAGGGTGAAATAATTGAATACATGTGTTATATTTTAGATTCAAAGTAGCCACCCTTTGCTCTGATTACTGCTTTGCTTTCTCTTGAGCTTCCAGAGGTTGTCACCAGAAATGGTTTTCCAACAGTCTTGAAGGAGTTCCCAGAGATGCTAAGTACTTGTTGGCCCTTTCTTCCTTCACTCTGTGGTTCGGCTCACATGCAAAACATGCAAGCTCCGTCCAAAAACCCTATCATCTCCATTGGGTTCAGGTCCGGTGACTTTGGAGGCCAGGTTATTTCACACTTTTTTGTAAAAGTACTACATAATTCCATGTGTGTTCATTCATAGTTTTGATGCATTCAGTGAGAAGCTACAATGTAAATAGTCATGAAAATAAACATAAACTCTTTGAATGATGTGTGTCCAAACTTTTGGTCTGTACTGTATTTTAATAAAAATAATATAAAACTTACAGAGGGTGAAGCAGCAATGTAACAGCAAAGGTTTTTAAACTCAAGATACTGTCCGGGTTTTGTGTTTTTAATCGACACTACAGCAAATCTTTGATGGTGTGCAGAGGATTATAGACATCTTGTGTATCGGCAAGGGACTTTGTGAACATTCAAGTGAATTGGCCAGCAAGTCAACGGGTGGTACTTGATGACAGATGTTGGTCAACAGAGTTACTAACCAGGCACAGCACAGAGAACAAACCTTCTACACCACTGCTGCCTTTTCATAGTCACTGCTTGAATAATTAGAATAATCTTCACAGCTGTAATGGACATCCTCAGCACGCATGTACATGGGTTAGTCAACGCAATGTTTTTGTTTTTGACTGTTTCGTTTGAGTCTCTAATCTAGTCAAACATCCTGGAAATACTGGTAGTTAGCCGTCTTTACTTCAGTACATTACAATCTGGCAGTCAGAACTCTGAACATTATGTCACTTGAAGAATGGTCACGGCGTAATAAAAACGGCCCATTCAGAAAATGTGTTCTTGTCAAAATAAATAGGAATTGAGGCTAAATTTTCTTTTTTTATGACTAACATGACATGAATCACAGCTATGACAAATGTATGACTCTTCACAGCCAGGGGGAAGCTCTTTGTGAGGACAGATTTTGCAGACATCCATTTCATATTTCCTCAGGTCAGCTGGTGTACGGCAAAAACAACAAAAACAAACTGGACACAATTGTTTATTATCAGATTATTCTCCTCTGTTCTCCCTGGTTTTGTTCTGCCTCACCATAACTCCAACTGTGGATTTCCGATACACTGACCTACCCCGGGGCTGCACTGTATACAAGGTGAATCTATTAAGAGGAGGTACTCTCTGTATTTGCCTAAAGGGTGCAAGCAGTAGTCCCAATACATATTGTCTTTTAGCCGATTAAGGCTGCTCACATGATTGCAGAAGCTGCTATCAACAATTTTATTGGATTTGTGTGTGTTGGTTGTCTCATCCCTGCGCCACAAGTCATTAGGCCCAATTCTGTGTTTCAGAATGACTTTCTCCAGGGTGTTAGAGAACATGCCAACATTTCTCCCTGCAGTGGCTCATTGCAGCTTGTGGGCAGTGTTGATTGAACAGAGAGAGAAGGGTGGTGTTTGAGGGAGCCAAGGAATCAGTCTCTCTCCAGAGATTTGGAGTTGTGTGCCTCTGTGGGAAGCAAGCTTGTTGACACATGTAAGTGTAAGGACCGAACTATATAGCTTTCCAGATGTTTTTCTTAATCAGAGATGAAAAACGGATGATTACATCAGTAAAGTGTTTTGTTGTAAATACAAAATGAATTTGCTACATATGCTGTTACCTGATATAGCCACCTGTCTGTCGAAGCCAGCGTCTTCCTGTCCTTTCTTAGCTTTCAAATAACAAACATATCTCTATATTTTTACCCAAATCAGATCTAAACATGCAGTTCACATTATGTAACGGGTCTGTCAGTAGGCCATGCTGCTGATATGATCTAAACAGCCACAGAAACGGTTCTGGTTTGCGAGGATGTAATATCTTCAAATTTCCAAACTGGTTGCTGGTTGATGTAGCACCAAGACACTCTCACAGGCTACATGGGCTCAGTTTGATTAAAATTTCTCCTGAAAACCAATCAAATCCAAGAAAGCCTCCCAGATGGGGAACCAGGAAAATTCATTACAAAACTCACAGGGGAGCAACTCAGATTAAAGAGATTAAAAGATATGTTTTTATTTTATTTAACTGATAATTATGCTATCCCCCTCTTTTGTTGCTGCTCGGGGTAAGTGCCCATCTTGCTCAAATCAATTAAGTTCACAGTTAAGCTGCATTCAGACCGCATCCGTTGGATACGTCGAGCAACGCATCCAACGGATGATGTTTGACGTATGTACTTTTTGGCTTCCATAGCCTGCTTCTGAGGAAAAAACAACGCATAGGCGGGGCTTCCTCTGTTGCCGTACGTTCTGCACTATGGTGGATTGTAACGAGAGAGTGGCTTGGCTTTATTAGCTACATCGGGAGCATCAGCACCCATTATTCAGATGCGTTCTGAGTTCGTGGAGTTTAACAATTTGCTCCAGGAGCTGCGTATGGATGAGGTTCGCTTTCAGTGCTACTTCCGTCTGTCCTGTGCCTAATTTTACGACCTCCTCGGCCGCATCGGAGCTTAAATCTCCTACCGGGACATCAACTACAGGTTCTCTGTTCCTTCGTAGGAGCGCCTGTCCATCTGTCTTCGGTAAGTGTTATTTATGATTTTTTAAATCTGCGTTTGTTGAAAATGTTTTTACTGGGCCCGCACTTCATTCATGATACGGCGTATAGTGACATAACTACTGTGAGACGCTCTGATTGGTTGCCGCATTGCGTTAACTGCGTTAACTGCGTTGGGTCCGTCAAAAGTTCAGCTTGCTGAACTTCTGTGACGCAGGCGTTGGTACGTTGCCGTATGAAACGCAAGCATCGTTGACGGAGCCAACGTACTCAACGCAACGCAGAGCCCTTGACGGACCTCTGACGTACTCCACCATAGACTTTACATGTAATCTTGCCGCAACTGAGGCTGACGTATGGGGCGGTGTGAATGCAGCATTAGAGCTTCAGAAATACTTTGGAGAAAAGTATATTCTTCATTTAGAAGAAACTTTAAAAACAGGTTATTTGGTGTTGTGGTGCAGAGAGAAATAATGCTATTTTTTATTTTAGTGGTTGATTTTGTTTGGTAGTTAAAATATTTGCACACAATGGGGCAGTGCTGTGCCAGAAGCAATTGGAGGATCTATGTTTACGTCTTTCTTTGTCTTTGTGCGCGAATGGTTGGGTGGCAAGAAAACAAACGGAATGAAGGGCTGTGAAGACGCGACTAACACTTCCAAGATAGTTATATATCGCTGACATATATGAATACAGAGGCTGTACAATCACCAGCCTGTCAGGACATCAAGTCCACAGGTTTAAAAAATAAAAAAATATGGCCATTATCTTCCGTGCCAAAAGGCTGGCACACACTACAGGATTCTTCAAACCCTCACATGTATGGGAGCCTAAGTCTCCTCCCCTTCCGGTCGGCCCATGGGTCCCCAAACCGGAAAAATAATGAATGAAAGTCAACGAAGCGATAAAAGTTATTTTCTGGTCCTCTTTGTCTTACGTCCTGAATCACACATATGTTGTACTTGGATCTAAATGATAACTAATGATGTACATTTCGAATGTGTTTGTCCAGTGATTTGGGATTTATTTGATTGTAAAAATTTGCATTTGAAATGCCTACAAATCAGAAGTCGCATATATGACGCCATTTGGCTAACAGGAGTTAGCACTAGCTATAGCACGTAAAACACTCTTAGAGCTTGTAGAGCTTCTCCTCCATGCTGGCTCTCACTCCAACTACTGCTTTACCTCAAACATAGCTGCTACTTTCCACATGCTCAGATTTATAGAGGTTTTCTCCGTGTTTAATGCTCCTTTCTTCGTCCTGGAGGCTACAACCTTCGCTATCCTTCTTCTGCTGCAGTTGTAGTCCGCGAAGCGTTTTTACACAAAACTTAAAGTAACTTTTGCCTCCGGTCGAAAATCTGCGTTTTCTCTGCATCAAAATTAGTTTTTACAATTCACAGACATCATATGTTCGATCCATGGCGCATTTCAAACTGGATCAGAAAATAACTTTAATCGCTCCATTGACTCTCATTCATTTTTTTTGGCAGTCAGGGACCCATGGACCGGAAGTAGAAGGGTGTGACTTAGGCTGCCCATAGAGACCACACACTTGAAGATAACAAAAACAAATCATACAAGATCTCCCCCTGCTTATCTTATAGTATAATCAATTCTTCAGGAGATTATCAACTTCTTTACACTTAATATTTCAAATAACGTGTAGTCAAATGTGACTTTAGCGTAAACCAACATGGAAGACAACATTTAAGAAGCCTTGATGGTGGTCTTTGGTCTTTATCTCTGAAAAACCACCAAAAAACCCCAAAATACGACTACGAAAATATTCACGGAGCAGGCAGGAATGCAATGAATAACAAAACATTGGTTAAATGAAGGAGTTTTGTGGCAAATAATGCCTTATTTAGAGGCAGCACTTTAGGGGCCCCCATTGACTCCTATTATATGGATATACGCTGATCATGACTGGATACCAACTTCTCCCGAGGGACTCCAAGTGGCTCCAGACTTTTCTGGGTGAGCAGTTGTAAATAATGCATGCTATAAATATGATCCAGGTTGAAAAAACAAAGAACCTTCCCTTTAAACGTCACAAAAAAAATTTTTTTTAGCTGTGGTCCATGATTAATGAAAATGAACTGAACTGTGAAACTGAATCACAGTATGAACCGAACTGAATCTTTTCGCGTACTGTTCCACCCCTAATGAAATCCTGAATTTTTGTTTGCCAACAACAGACCCAGTATTTGATATTATGTTATACATTTTGCAAAACATGATGAGGAAAACTTCTTGGAAAGCACAAAAAGAACATCGGAGCAATTTTATACCGCCTAAGAGTAGGCTACTTATTGTATGTGTGCGGGTGTATGTTTGTGCTCTCCACATGCCCAGCAGCAAAAATAATCAGTACAGCAGGGAGCTCTGCAGAGTAGCTTTTGAGTAGCTTGTGCTGATATGGATTTAGTCACAGTTTGAAAGCTGCAGAGACGCCTCTTTGCTCATTCATAGCTAACAGTCAGAACAACATTAAACTGCTTCGACTGGCCTCCAACACAGCAGTGTTCAGCAAACAGCTTTCCCTTTTTGCCTTTAGGATATGTGGCCAGTCTTATGCTTTCATTTTGAAGATCGCACAAGTAGTCCAGTTTCTTAAATCAGTCATAATTAAAATGTAATGCAGAAAGACTGCTGAAGGTATTTTCTCTAAATCTTTTTGAGCTATTCACAATAAAAAGTAGATTATAGTTAGCTTTTAACATTAATGTAAAATTCAATTCCATTCAAAAATACTTTATTTATCCCAGAGAAATATTAGATGTTGTCATAACTCATATCCAAGTTTCCTGAACTTGGTGAAGGCAGGAATGATATCTGGTAGATGCTCCAGGTTGTAAGGCTTGTTGCCACAGTTTCACATCATCAAAACGGTCAGAAAGTAAAAAAGTAAGAGCAAAACCCCTTCCAGCTGCACAGCATCCAAAACCAAGGTGAATAATAATTGCTCGAAAAAAGCCACGCCCCATCCTGAAAAATTTTGAATGAAACAGAGCTCCTCCAACATGATGCCAGCATTTAAAACATTTGATCAACAGGTTTTACCAAATGTCTGAATAAACAAGTGCACAAATGTTTTTATAAATTCCTGGTTTTGCTGTTGAATGTGTTTATTGTGATTTCGTCATCCAATTTTTAAAGTGAGGATAAAGGTTTCTAACTGTGACGGCCTAGTTAAAAAACAAAACATTTCTTACTTTTCACAGCTGCAGAAAGTCGTTGTCATAATTCTTAATCATCTCAGACCTTCTGTTCCTCTGGTTTTGTTCTAACTCCAGCTCCAGAGGGAAATATCTTTAGCTTATATCTTCTACTTTCTCTTTATGACTAAGTCTTTATTTTTTGTCTGGCTTCTGTTTGCTGTTGGATAAGTTTAATACAGTTTCATTGCTTCTGAGAGTCATTTTGACAAGAACAACTAAATCAAATCACAGTTCTAAAAAGCAGACATCCTGTCAGAGGAGGATGTTCTTTTTTAATATCGGTCTCCGACTCTTTACTCATATTTTTAGTAGACAATTGATACAGAAATAGCCTAAAAATAAGGAATCAGAAGCAAAAATGTGTTAGAAATAATGGGTTGCCTAGACCTTCTATACTGTTGGGATCAACTGAAAACTAATAACACACTGACAGGCAGATCAAACAGAGAGGAAATGTTGGCTAGTCGTTACAGCTAATTTAAGGGGATGATGCTCCAATGCTGATAAACTGGAGATGTCAATCACTAAAGGTGTGACTGACACAACTTGAAAGACAATAAAGCCAGGCGTACACTGTGCGATTTTTCAGTCACGGGTCTTCAGCTCCGTCTCAAACTGTACGAGTGAATTGCAGGGGTTAAAAGTTCACGGCTCACGACTCATGTGCTCACACTGTACGAACCGCTGTTCGGATGCAACCTGACTGCCCACACTGCACGACACGACAGACCCGGAAGCAGAAAAAAAACACAGGAGTTAGATGGGCGTCTGAGAATTGCGAGGATGCGCTCAAAAGACAAACGCGCTGCCCTGGCAATCTGTCCCGTTTTTTGTGTGGAAACACCGTTTGTTTATGCCAAAGACCAGAAGTACTTCAGCGTAACGATGGTGACACGCATGCGCAGTATGAGAAATAGCTGGTAGCATTGCTTCCACAGTGCGAGTCATTCACGAGGGGCGACTAGGATTTTAAACAGGTTGGATTTTCTCACGACCGATCGGGAGCTGGTCGTGAGGTGTAAATTGCCTGTTGTTACCCAATGTACACTAGGCAAGGCAAGGCAAGGCAATTTTATTTGTATAGCACACTTTCAACACAAGGCAATTCAAGGTGCTTTACATGATTCAGTGATAATGAAACCACATGATTACAAACAAAACATATAAGTTCAACACTAATCAATCAGTAAGAAAAGATAATCTAAGGAACAAATTTGTAATTAATACACAATCACTTAAAAAAGAAATAAAAAAGTGAGAATAGAAATTAAACCACAACAATAAAAAATAATTTGAGGAAAAAATTTATGCAATTAAAACAGATTAAAACAGATAAAACACAATCGGGTAAACAAAACAAAAAGTGATCAGAAAGCACAATTTAAGATTCAAATGCACTACACAATGCAACGCGAACGATTAAGCCAAAAGTCGGCACAATACAGAAAAAAGTCGCACGAGTGACAAATCGGCCCAAAAACGCACAGTGTATGCCTGGCTTAAGACAATAAGACTGAAAAGCCAAAACGAAAAAAAAAAGTAAATAAAGAACCCATAACTTCCCATATCCAATATGAATAAATTTGATGTGGTAAACAAGTCATTGGATTTTCACTACTCTTCAAAATGGAAAAAGAAGAGAGCAATTTTGGTAAGAGCTCCATATAGATCTTCATAAATCTCTGCTGAAGGTTGATACCTGTTAAAGGGGCGTTTTTCCTCTCCACTGTTTTCACATGCTGGCTCAGTATGAGGGATTGTTGTGGTTGAAAAGTCTGCATCAATGGAGCCCAACCTCACGTCAATGACTTCACGTAATCTGCTGAGATTCCTTACATAGAAAACTTTTTTAACTGATTGGAATGTTTGTATAATTGTATTAAAATTATTTTCTTGTAAAGAGCCTTGAGTACATCTGTTGTGAATTGGTGCTATATAAATACAATGAATTGAATTGACAAGAGCAAAATAGCAAGTAACAAGGTGCAGCTGTGAGGGAAAGCAAAACAGGTAAAATGAGGGAAGGCGACTAATGTGATCAAGGGAAACAGAAGTAGATGTAAATAAACAGAAGAGGGGCGAAAATGAAGGGAAGGAACTCACATGGTAGCACCTTCTAGACTATAAAAAACGCAGAAAATAATCTTTCTTTCTTTCTTTCTTTCTTTCTTTCTTTCTTTCTTTCTTTCTTTCTTTCTTTCTTTCTTTCTTAAGCTGAACGAATGTAATGTTTTTGCAGTTGTCAGAGCCCCGTTCAGCTTGCCTCCACCATGAATCAGTTCTCCTGCTAATGCATTTTTCAAACTCGACTCTATCTTTTTTTTTTTGTACTCAGTCCATGTTGCTTTGCTGCACACTTCAAAAGAATGCCCTTATAAACCTTTATTCTGTGCTCTTGCTCCTCTTGCATCTCCAGAACCGAGACCCACCGAAACACATTTGACAAGAACGAGTGTCTCAGCTTAATGCAAAATATAATACAAAATATAATGCAAAACTGCATATGTACGTGTGTAGCTGTTAATGTGCATAACCTAAGGTTTTGAAACAAAACAAAAGCTCGAAGCATCTGGCTTGTTGTTGAGAGACTAATTAGGCAAATCGGCCGAGACTTCAGAGCACAAAACACAAGCTAGAAAGGGCAACGGAAACCTTTTACTGACTATAAATTGATGTTGTTATTGTGACTTTGTGTTTGTGCTTCAAACTGATTAAATCCCTCATTGTTTTATTTCAGATAACATTCTTTAACTTCAGCAGATAAATTAATTTAGGGAAATTTAGATGTTACTTCAAGAAGCTTCAAAAGGAAGAAATTGCAGCAAGCAAAGGCAGAGCAATTACATTTTCTACTCTGGTGCTGTTTCACTAAATGACAAATATATAATGCTTTGCCGAAGTAATCATGTTCCTTTAAGTTTTCCACTTTTTCTCACATTACAGCCACATACCTTAATGGGTTTTACAGTGGTAGAGAAACACAGAGTAACAGATACATGTTCTTACTGGTCTTAATGGTCTTACTAGAATTTAAAAATATTTAACAAATATCCACATAAATGTAGCAAAGGAAAAAATCAAATAGATCAGGGAGACAGTTTATCTTAAAATCCAAGTAAGGTTGGGTTATGGAGAAATGTGTAAAGCTTTGGACACCGCAGAATTCATTTAATTTATTAACCAGCAACTGATAACAGATATCTTTACGCACTTTACAAGAAAAGTCATTTCCATTCGATTTTACACACATTTCAGTCAGTTTAAGTTTTCTATTGAAGGAATCTGAGCAGAGTCATTGAGTGCAGCGTTCACTCCTCCTGAATGAACATAAAGCAACAGTAGAAAGTTGCCTGCATGTGGTCATTGATGGCCAAACTCTATTTAATCTTGTTTTCCATCAGATAAGAGAGTAACGGATTTCAGCTCCTTAATGTTTAATTTGATAACAATGACATAACTAGTAAAATACAGTGTTTTCACTCGTATACTGTTAATAGTAGCTGCAGAAGTCAAATTTTAAAAATCATGTAGATGTAACAGAACGCAACCTATAATCTGAAACTGAGTAGCAACGATAAATTTGTACAATAAAAAAAAAAAAAGCTTTCCAAGGATCTTCTTTAATTATTACCGTATCTACATAAACTTTTCAGATAGTCCAAACATGGGATTATTTTTAAGATTTCGTTTTAGTCAAAGGAGTCAAAACAACAAACAACCTCGTCAGTCGTTGGCATACGTATAAACATGGACATTTTTTCTTGGTCTTGCAGGTAAAGAGAAAAGGATGCATCTTTTTTTATCTTTGAAACATGTCAATTTTTGTTTCACTGAATGTGATTTAACAATTAAGTTAAATCGATGTTACTATTTGAAGTTGGTGTCTGCAGTCAGTAGTGGGTGGTCAAAACTATTTATCCAGCGTGCAACCAGGGGATGATGTTTAGAAGGGCTTGTGGATTTATTATTAATCCTGTAAACTTGTATGTCATAACAGTAAGCAAGAATCCATTATGTCCGACTAGGCTTTTTTTTTTTTCCACACATCACTCTTCATAATGTCCAAACTGCAGCTTCTTGTCTACTAACATCTCCAACTGACAGCAGCGACATGTTTGGCTCCTTTTAATTTATTTTCTGCCTCTAGTCCACATAGCCTTATAAAAAAACATACATTCTTAAAAGCAGTCAGCAACTTTATGCTGTAATTTATAACACGGTCGGACATTTCCAGGGAAATCTAGTTATTATTCTGGCTTCAAGTAGCTATTTACTTGTTGTCACTCTGCTGGCGAATGAAAATTGGCACACGTGTGTCTTAGTTGAATGGTGTGACTTTTTGTCTTTCCAATTTTAAGACCTATGTTGAGCAATCAAAGACATAAAAAATGAAAATTTATCATGCTGCGTTCAATCTGAAAAGTACCATCCATTGCAAAATAGTTTCATTTTTTTTCCCATAAGAATTGGGAGAGCAACCAGGGAGGGGCCAACATGACCCAGTGCTCCTTTAGAACTTGTCCTGTCCTTATAGAGATATCAAATCTAATGCACAGAAACCGTAACTAATGGGTACCTTGGATTTGTCTTTTTTTTTTTTTGCTTCATACTTTTAGTGAATCGAAAATTAGTTGTTGCACTTTTAGCTTCAGCCATATTGAGCGAGGAACACAGTTTTAACAATGCTATATCAGAGATCTGAAACCTGCAGTTCTTGAGCCGCGAGTGGCTCTTTGGCTCACTTAGTAAATTAAATGATGAAATATTGCTCTGTTTCTGTAGCGTCATTCTGTTGCTCTTTTCCGCCATGATAGAAAACAAACAAACACTGGCCCCTTCCTGGCAGCCCTGGTAAATTTGGTCTGGACTGTCTTTATCTGCAAACTCTGCCACCTGTAAACACTGACCAAGGGATTTATGTCCTCACTGAATAAATGCAATTAAGTCAAAGGTTGGATTTATGCTAAATGCTCTGTTTGATGTTGAGCTATTGTAATAAAAAGTGAATTATTTTAAGGCTTTGCACACACCTTTATAAGCACTACTGATGAATCTGAAGAACATCATACAGAGATTGTATTGAGGCTTGATAATACGGAAATTAGTTGTCTTTTTTTATTTTATCACCAGCCATCATTACCAAAACTGCAGACCCTAAGATTGTGTCCTCAGTCCATTCCTTTATAAAGTTGAAGAAATAACTGCCAGAGTTCACTATCCACTACTATCACAGAGCTCATGCTGTGGTGTTCCCATAACTATCTGCAATTAAACATTGATAAAACAAAAGAACTGGTTGTATACACATCAACATCACCTCCAGGACTTAATCCCATCCCCACCCATGGTGAACCAGTTGAACAGGTCAGTACTTGCAGATATCTTGGACTCACCGTGGACGATAAACTGACCTTCAATTAACATCTCACCATTACACTAAAACACACACAACAGAGATTGTTTGTCATACACAAACTAGAGCACTGTCTTTTCTGCTTTACAAAAGCGTAATTCAACCCATTTCTACTACTGCTCTACTACATTTCTTTACCTTGCTGTCACCAGCAAAAACAAACTGAACAGAATCTAAGACATAGCATCCAAGATAATACACCTTCCATCTCCCAGTTTGACAGAAATCACATATCCACCATTGCCTTACACACAGTTTTGCCCATCAATTGAACAAGTTTTTCACTTAATTCCCATCTGGCTGCAGATGCAAAACTCTTGCCTGGAAAAAACTAATTTTAAGAAATGGCTGTGACAATCATATTTTAGCATATTTTCCATTAGTTTTGTGTTCCTATAATGTGTACTTTTTTTCTGAAATTCTTAAGTTTACCTGCAGCATTGAGCATGTAACGCGGTGTGGAAAAGATTATGCCTATGGGACAAAAAACATCTATCTATGTAAGTTATGCGATACAAACTGCTAGTTGTAATAGTTGTGTTTTTTTATTGTTGTTGTGGAGCACACTGACATGTTATACTTGATAATTTTTTGTCCATTCCTGAGTTTTTATTCAGCCTGTTATTGATGAAGATTAGTTTCTTGTGAATTCACTAAATATCTATCAGACTACGTTAATGTGAGAGCAACACATTATATTTCAGTGAAGCATTGCAGAGCCTCTGACCAGGTAAAATGTGTTGGATGATTGAGGCTGTTAGAAAAAACAAAATCTCCCGTTTTTTAGGCTTAGAAGTTACATATTTACTTCTGGCCACACGCCTGGTCATCTGTGAAAACAGCCCAACAGAGATGGTTTCCATTTCATGCGACATTCCTGTTTTTTCTCTCACCATCTGCCCTGGCCATCTTTCATATCAGCTTTTCTCTCTTTTTCTTCTTGAAGCCTCCTCAGTTTCACTCAGTTTGTATTTTTATCACTTGTTTCAGTTCCTTTCATGTCTTTCCTACTGGTTTTTATTGACCAGGCTTCTTTCATGCAACCTCACTGTAACAACGGACAATAGCCGCATGGAGAGCTTCCATAGACACTTGAACCCTTTTACCTTTTTCTCTTAGTGGCTTTTTGTATGAGTGAAACAGTGCAGGGACAACAGATATCTGAAGATTTACGCTGGATGTCGGAATTTAAAATTTGGTTTCCTCTTCCTTTCAAAAAGTAACTGATTATCTTTTCATTGGATACACAAGAAAGGGCTTTTCTCTTATCACCATTAACATTTGCACAACAGTTAGTGCATTTCTCAGAACAATTAGTACAAACTGCAAAACCTAGTGGATAACCTGCAAAAGTGCGTAATTTGCTCAAAATAAGTTCTGAAACCATTGTTTAAGAACAAGACAGTCAAATGGCTTTGTCATGTTTTCATTGTGACACTTTAGTTACTCTCTCTGTGTTTTCCTATGCAAAATAGTCAGATCTTGGTGACACTACCTGGAAATGCTCCAGACAGCACCATACACCTGTACAGCCATTTGAAAACTACAGTAAAGTTACACGTTACTTTATTTAGTGAGGTAACTGAGTACAAGACACATATGTATGTTTCACATATTTACTGCATATATGCTCTCTGAAATTCTACAGCATTGTACAAAAAACTAAACACAGTCACGTATTTACGACCAACATAAGGGATACCATTATGGTAGAACTTCCACCTCTGCGAGGTTGTCTTACAGTCCTATGTGTTGCAGAGTAAAATTATAGTAATGTACAGTAAATATGAGATATAACAATGTATTGGATTACTGACCGATACTATACATCCCTATTCTCCCTACGAAATGTTTGAATGATGGAAAGTTCTCCCTACATTTGGTTGCTGTCGTTGAGCAGCCTCAACCATAGTGAGGCCGTGATACAAGTGTAGCCCTAATTCCATCAGGAATTTGCCTATGTACTTCACCTCATCTTCTTCTCCCCCTGTTTTGTCCCATTCCCCTTCTTCCGCGGATTCTCACCCCTCCTTCACGACGCTGACATACCATTTTTGTGGTACAGAATTGTAGAAATGGTACAGAGTATGTCCTGCTTGGTTCATATATGTTTGCCAAGTAAGGGTTCATGGGATTCAGTGACTGTGGACAAGTGGCAAGTTCACCTGAGAGAAATTTTTCAATATAGGAGACATTTTCAGGAAAAAAAAGATAAAGGAATGTATATAATTAGCTTGACAGATTTTGACTATAAGTTTTATAGTGAATGAATATTCAGCATTCATAAGTATTTTTTATTTTGACTGACATGACATAAGCAAATGATAATGCTATAAAAAAGCAGATAATTCTATGAAAGTAACTGATACATGTCCAAAAGCATTTGCAATGTTTTCAAAGGAATGCGAATCTGCTATGATGATGTGGACAATGACTCAGTGTTGTGGAGGTTTACCTAATAGTGGTGAGAACCTTCATTCTGATCTGAGAAAAGCACCAAAGCGACGGAGAAAAGCTGTAAAAATAGTGTAAATGAAAACAAGATTTCTACCTAATGGAAGTGGATGGCAGGTTTTCTTTGAAATTTAGCAACCTTGGAGTTTTTCCTATATTTCATTTAATCAGTTAAGGAGCTAAAACTGAAAGGTAGCAGCAGATTCACCTTAGTAAAAGTCACCTTCCTCGTTTGCACAGACAAAAAAGGTTTCTTTGTAAGTGCTTTATTTCTACCTTACTTCGGAGCAGATACTAAATTCCCAGGAGAGCTGAATGAGTTGAATGTGAAGTGTGAGGTTCTCTGAAAGAGGAAAAACTTATGCAAAAGTGAGAATATTTACAAAATGAACACGCGTGTGAGATGAGAACAATGGACGAAAAATAATGAGAAAAAAGTTGAAAGGGAAAACAAACTTTTACTAATTCAAACACTGTTCATTTGTAAAATTGTTATGATCCTCAGGTGTTTGCACTTTTAGTTTAAAGTGTTTGGAGATTTTGATCATTTCTTTTTTTATTTAGATCTTGTCACTTCTAGTTTTTCCTTTGTTAGTTTTTCTACTTTATTATTTTTTTTTTTGCATTTAGGATTATATTGTTGTTTAGTTTGTTTCTGCTTAGTGTCTCTTGAGGGTTTAAATGAAGGTAACTGGACTTTTCTTGTCTTGAAATTTTTTTGTCTCTCATCCAAGAGGCTTTTTGGGAGTATCCGATATACACTCACCGGCCAGCTTTATTAGGTACACCTCGCTAGTGCCGGGTTGGACCCCCTTTTGCCTTCAGAAATTCCTTAATCTTTCATGGCATAGATTCAACCAGGCACTGGAAACACTCCTCAGAGATATTTGTCCATATTGAGATGATAGCATCACACAGTTACTGCAGATTTGTTGGCTGCACATCCATGATGCGAATCTCCTGTCTCACCAAATCCCAAAGACACTTTGTTGGATTGAGATCTGGTGACTCTGGAGGCCATTTGAGTGCAGTGAACTTATTGTCATGTTCAAGAAACCAGTCTGAGATTATTCGAGCATTATGACGTGGCCCGTCAGTAGCCATCAGAAGATGGGTAAACTGTGGTCATAAAGGGATGAACATGGTCAGTAATGATACTCAGGTAGGCTGTAGCGTTGCAACGATGATCAACTGGTACTAAGGGGCACAAAGTGTGCCAAGAAAATTTCCCCCGCACCATTACACCACCACCACCAGCCTGGACTGTTGATAAAAGGCAGGATGGATCCATGTTTTCATGTTGTTGACACCAAATTCTGACCCTACCATCCAAATGTCGCAGCAGAAATCGAGACTCGTCAGACCAGGCCACTGAGCGTATATTTGGGTTTCTTGTCTTTGGGATGAACCAGTATTTGCCTGAGTGTGTTGTCAACTTCAAAATGTACTGGGATGTAATATCTGGAAAAATATCCTTCTTAACTCAACAGCAAACACAACACCCCAGTGCATTTTAAAGCTGGTAACACTCTCAGACAAAGACTGCTCAGTGTGTTCATCTTTCTTCTTTGTTTTCTCTGTCTGCTTCCCTTCCCATCTCTAATCTCCATCTGTTCTGCTCTCTCTCTCTCTCTCTCTCTCTCTCTCTCTCTCTATCTCTCTCTCTCCCAGCTGCATCTGCTTTACCCTTGATTGGTTCCTTCTGTGCCATTCCCCACTCCTCCTCAGTATACCTAAAGCACAACTCACTCCAAAATCAACCGTTTTTGCTGTTAAACTGTTTAAATGGATGTCTAATAGTGCTGTCTACATATCTTCATCATTATTTTTGATATCTTGGAAAATTTTTCCAAAAACGTTGATTTTGTATCAAAAAGTGTTAGTGGAGTGCCCTCCTCAGGTTAAAATTTTACACTGCACTTGAATTTGCTACCGGCTCAGTTTGGATTTCTGACGACAGGATCCTGCTGCTGTAGAATGTAAAACAAAAAACACAGACTTGGCCACACAGCTGTAGCGAATTTGAGTTGCTAAATCTCAAACTATTGCCTCGAAATGATACGGCTTAGGGCCGCTCGTTTCCTCCACTGAACCTTAGAGGAATATTCAAACTGCCCCCATCCGAGGCAGTGGAGCTTGCGTCACTATTGCTTTGCATCTTTCTAGCTGTCTGCGTGTCCTGCTGCATGCAGTCATGTCAATCACAGTGCAGACCACACCCATTCCTTCCCTTAGCTGGACCGCTAGGCAACACCTCATTTTGAGGCATTTTTCAGACAGAAAATATGGGCGGAGTATGACCCTTGTACGGGGTGAGTTACTCTTTAAGCTCTATGGTTTGCACTGTTCTCCACTGGCTTCTTTTATTTACCGCCTACTCTTCTAGATATTACCTCTCCTCCCTGCATCACACCTGTACATTTTTTCCATTTCTTTTATTCATTTAAGCTCTATCGTGCTTTTTCTAAGCCCAGTTTGCAGTTTGGGCCTGCCACATCCTACATCTCAGATATGGCAAAAAGAAAAAGATTAATCTCAGATCTGTTATAATGAATGTGATCAGTGTTGGGAGTAATGCATTACAAAAGTAATGAGTTACAGGAATATATTACTTTTTTCAGTAACTGAGGAATGTAATGCATTACTTATTAAATATACAGTTACAATTTCAGTAACTCAAGTTACAAATGCATTTTAAATCGTTTTTCTGGCCATCTAATGCAAAAGACCAAATCAAGTTGGATACCATAGAACAAGATCCATTGCCTGTTGTTCAAAACTAAAACATCAAAGAATCAGGACGGGTGAGGAAAAGATCGACTGTACATTTAAACCATCTTTGTCAACCATCTTTGTGATGAGCACTTTCAGCACCTTCTTTTGATTAGATTCAACAAACATTACCATGAAATAGAAGGCATACAAAGGAATATGAGACTTAATTTTAATAAAATAGTCCTAAAAATACAGTATTTGTTGTGTGACGCTTGTGTAAAATGTAAATTGATAAGTTACGGTGCTTAGAAGTCGTGTTAGATATTTAAAATATTTAGCCAAAAGTAACTTAAAGTAGTGCAACTCAGTTACATTTCTAAGGCGGTAATATGTAATGCAAACATATTACATTTTTGACATTGTAACTAGTAATGTGAAATATATTACGGTTTCTTTGTAACTGTAATATACACTGTACACTGGTTTTGATGCTGTTTAAGTAGAGGACAACTGGATATTTTATTTTCATCTTAAAGGAACCTTCAGTTTAGTTGTAAAGGCATCCATTAATCTATTTTCTGTCTGTTTAACCCTCATAGCAGGCTGCTTCTTATCTTTGGTTGTCAAATAACAATAGGCAGGGTACATGCTGGACAGATCATGATTTCATCACAGGATTACAAAGACAGACAATTATGCATGCAGACCCCCACGCCTAGGAGCCATTTAGAGTGGTCAAGTAACCTAACATGTATGTCTCTGAACGAGAATCCAGAACCTTTTTGCTGCAAGACAAGAGTGCAACTAACTGCCGTCATGGGGGTAAAACTTTATCTGCTAAGTGATTTGGACGTCAGGCGTTCCTTATCAGTAGTCATCCTACTCTACTAAAAATAGAAAAATCTCTCTCTTTACTTTAGATTATTGTAAATAATAATAATAATAAAAATCAGAGCCTTTGAGAGCTCAAAATCTGTTTAGAGAAAGACAGGCACTTGATTATAAGGTGATTATGATGAGATATTCCATCCATCCATTTTCTTACCCGCTTAATCCTTTATGGGTCACGGGGGTGCTGGTGCCTTTCTCCAGCTGTCAACGGGCGAGAGAAGGGGTACACCCTGGACAGGTCGCCAGTCCATCACAGGGCAGGACAAACAGGACAAACAACCATACACACACTCACACCTAAGGACAATTTACAGTGATCAATTAACCTGACAGTCATGTTTTTGGAATGTGGGAGGAAGCCAGAGTACCTGGAGGGACCCACGCATGCACGGGGAGAACATGCAAACTCCATGCAGAAAGACCCTGGGCCAGAATACGAACCTACAACCTTCTTGCTGCAAGGCAACAGTGCTAACCACTGCACCACCGTGCAGCCCATGATGAGATATTATGAATGTTAATATTAAGCTAGATTTAAAGTGTTAATTAAGCATATAAGATCAAACCCCTCTGGTTTTAGCATAGCATAACAACAGTCATAACTGAATCATATACAATTATGAAGCTGTTTGGCTAAAGTAAAGAAAATTGCCTTTTACTTTTCGATAAGTGTATAAATATTAAAAAGTTCAAATATAATAAACTATTTTTTTCTGCATTTCATGATTCCAGGAAAAGTTATTTGTGTCAGTTTGCCCATGGACTCCCCCATTCTCCCTTAGGGGAGTTTAAATGTGGTGTATTTATGTTTCTTTATGCATGGTGGTTCATTGTATAGTTTCGGTACATTTCGTAGTGAGTTAGCACTACGTTAAAATGAGAAATTATTCAGTTAATGTTTTTTGGACTTAATTAATGCAAACTCGTTAGCGGAAGTAGCTGTGCATGCTCTTCACAATAAGAGCGTTCATTTCCTGATGTTAACATTGATAGTTTAATCTGCTGAGTGTTTACTTATGGGAAAATGGTAAATTATCACATTTGATTACTAAGTCTATAGTATATTGGATTTATGTGATGTTTAACACAGACTGGTGATATCCAAATGTTAAGTTTATTCATATATTTTGGTTAACTCTACCTTAGTTGTAGTTTTTTATAGAAGACCACACAAACATTTATCTCCCTCCTCACACATATACCAGCCAAACCTATATAAGCAGCTGTGTGGAAATAAAACAAGATCAAAATAAATATAACAGCCTTTTCTCTGTCATATCTTCTCATATTCTGTTTGGCCTTAAGTGAAGCTCTGGCAGGTACTCCCAGAGTAACAGAGTGATCTCACCCTGAAGCTTGATAGACAGATTGTTTCATCCATTACAGTAGCAGTCTGTGTTGTAGCAAAACTGTGGAAGCCTTTGACTGAAAACACTATTTTCATAGGATAGTCCTATAAAGAGGATGCTATGGTCAGTTAAAAACAAAAATCCATTTATCTCTCCTTATTTTCATTAAATGAAAGAGCCATGGCGTCCGGATTTGTCCTTTTACACCGAATATTTTAGTTTTTCAGTCAAATTTTGGAATGTTAATCATGATTAATCATAGTTAATTCATAGTCCCCTATAATTAATTAGTTTACATTTTAAATTGTTTGACAGCCCATTGCTTTATGCGCTGTGTGCTAAGTGTTTCTGAAATTCCCCCAACTGAGCTGTTCTAGAGTTGAAAAGGGTAAATAGATGTCTGGCTATAAAGAAACTAATTAAAAAAAGATATTTTTAAAAAAAGATATCTCTCTTTATTATGGCATTTAGAAAATATAAATAATTTTGGTAATCCTGACCTAAAATAGAAAAACTTTAGCCACATTTAATGTCAGACAGTGAGAAAAAAATGGTTTCCTGTATGTTAATATTGTGTATGTAAATGTGAACTTTAGTAAATACCAAGAATTTTCATAAAATCTTAAGGTTCTCCTGAGGGAAGGCAAAGATTGCTTACATGTTGCAGTGTTCCTGCATATATTTACTGCAATGGTCATGTTGCTTATGGAATACCAGAATTAATAAATGACAAAAAAAATGCATGTCATTTTCAAGCTAATAAACCCACAAAAACACGTATGTCCTATATTTGAATTTCACTATGTATTTACGATAAAAGAGAAGAGAAGAAATTTTGTTTTAATCCGTTTTTAATCAATTATACTCATGTCAACAACCAGTTCACAAACTGAGACAGGCCCCAGCTATTTGACATTACACAGAACAAATGAACAGCCACAGACGGGAATATTTACATTCAGAGCATGAGATCCAAAAACACTTCATGCCTTATTTATGTAAAAAATAAACCATTTCAAGCCAATTAACCACAGCTTCCCATAAGACATGCAGGTACAGTATGTCTCTGAACAAAGTTCGTCATGTGGTGTACCAAAGGTTTGTGCGACACAGTAACATCTAAGAGACACCAACCTGATCAAACTTCTCATTAACGTGTTAGGTTTTTGTTGTATTTCGTCCGTGAGAAGGCATGAGAAGCTTATGTGCTCGAAGTCTGAACTTCTGATCCCTCACACTGTAGATGATGACATTCCAGCAGCTGTTGGTCGCCAAAATCCAGAAGGCAAAGAAGGAAAAGTTGCACCATTCATTCCCCAACACATTCCCCACCACAAAGACGGCGATGGGGGTGAACGACGCTGTGAAGGCAACGGTCAGAGTCCCGATGGTCTTCGCTGCTTTAATGTCTGAGAATGTGGGATTGCTCGTGGTTTGTATTTCTGTCTCTGCCAGAGTTTTCCTGTGTTTAGAGTGCTGCCTGATGCTGGACAGAGAGATGATGTTGATTACAACAGTGCTACCGAGAAGGGTAAAGTCAAATGCGGGAAAGAGGAGAAGGATGTTCCAGGCCTGGCTGGGGAAGTCACCAATGGTCCCCAAGGCGTAGTTACACATCCGGCTGCAGGGGTTATACTCCAGGGCGATCTCACTGCTGAAGACCATCGGAGACACAGCCAGGAAGAAGCTCCCTAACCAGGAGAGAAAGATGAGGATTGTCGTCCTTTTACGGGTAATAAAGGAGTCTTTGTGCAGGGGTCTCAGCACTGCAATGCTCCGCTCAATTGTCAACAGAAAGATGGTGGTGATGGAGACAAAGGTGCACCCCGCGAAGATTGGGCCGATGATGTTGCACGGGTGAAAACTCACTGACTTCGAGTTGTACAAAGTCCACTCTGGTGCAGACTCAGCCACCATGAGATAGACCTCAGCGTAGACGGACAGAGGCACCACGAATATCCCCACGGCAAGATCGGCAACCGCGAGGGACGCCTTGAGGTAGCCCTGCGAGGTGTGGAAGTGCTTGGTCCCGACCACCACAGCCAGAGTCACCAAATTCCCAAACAAGGTGGCAAATATGAGCAGCACCATGAAGAGCACCATGAGGATTTTGTTGGCCAGAGTACAGCAGCAGACGGTGCACTGTGCCGGTTCCGCTCCGTCCGACATCGTTGTCGTGCCGGTCTCAATCATTGAAAAAAAATTACGCCGAACATTCACATCATAACCTAAAATAAACACAGAGAGAAACACGTATCAAGCCTGAGAAAACAAAAACATAGAAAGGACAGAAAAGACAGGAATTAAATACTAAAATGTTGGTTAAAATCTTTGTTAGCTACCTTACCTGCTCAAAAATATCTGCACATTTCAGCTATGGGATTTATACCAAAACTCTCCATTTGAAAATACATACATATTACAATTTGGCTGGAATTACAGTTTAAGCTACAGTTTTCAAGGAGCAACAGTTAGCAGGGGCTGATGCAGTAGTACGTGGATTACTTCTTTGATTTGTTCTTTGCAAGTTCAGTGTTTTACATTGAACATATGTAACCACAAATATGTTTCATTTAACCTTTTTGTTCAGACTTTTGCACTATAATTCTAGTCATATGCAACAGAAATAAGAAAAAACTAGAAATTAGATAATTTTTTGAGGTTTTAAATATTCTAATAAAACAAATTAATTGTTAATAGACATATGCTGTCAGATGTTTGTTGTAAATAATTTTTATATATCCAAATATGCTGAGGGTTGTTATCCTGTCAAGTAAGAAACAGGTACATCTTGATAATTTAGAAAATCGTCAGATACTTTTTGTATTTCAGCAACTGATTTCAGGTAAAAAACACAAGGAATTATACAGACACATTACACACAAAGATATATAATACTTTTGTTAATTTTGATTTGTGTATTTAAGCAAAATCCTGTTTTTCAGAAAGTTTGATCCATCCATTGATCTATCCGTTGTGTAAGGCTGCCTATGAACAAATGCAAACTCTTGAACATGCATGTTCACGGATAGTGGGAAAAAGGTGGAGTACCCACAGAGAACCCATGCATGCACGAGGAGATCATGCAGACTCCATGCAGAAGGACCCCAATAAGTTTTAGAAAAATGTTTCCTTCAAGGCAACAACTGAAAACTGCCAAATATCACAACCCGTGCCATCAGGAGCAGACTGGGAAAATGATTCAGTCCAGTAACTCCATACCATACCAGGCTACCCCCCACCCAATTAATTCAAAATACCAAGAGGGAGTGCGCCTAATTATGTGAGAATGTAAAGTAAGAAAACAAAGGCTACATAAGCACCGACACATAGCTTTTTCAAGTTTCATTCCCCATTAAAATAAATATTTCTGTTGTGCAGCAGAACTTGTACTCAAATCACATAAAGTGAAATTCTCATCTACTACTATACTGCAGCTTGCACATTTTACCCTGTGCCGATTCCTGACTGGTTCTGCCAAAAATCTTTTTCTCTGCTTTTGTGAGGATTCTGTGTCATCTTCCCTGCTGCTGGCCTCTAGTCCTACGTCTCCTCCCTGAATCAGAATTTTCTTCCGTAGCAATAAAGATACAGGAATGTGGAAAGCAAAATTTTGAAAAAGATTGAGGACGAGTAGCAGTGAAATTACTATGAAAATTATCCTCAAAGTTACTTATATTCTCTTTTCATCTGTGCAGACCGTCCCTGACCCTGCTCTGTGTTTTTGACAATCAGTATTTCTCTCTAATACATTAGCACAACAGTAAGCACCATTTCTGCACAGAAAAGAAAGATGATTGGGTTTATTCCTACCTTAAACTGACTAGTAAGGGATGGAAAAAAGACAACATTGCTATTGTTAACTAACCTAACATAATATTGACATCATTTAGTCATCGTTTAGCTACATTTTGTGCATGCAACAGCATAACTCAACTTACACAGCTTGTTTAGAAAAAAACTGTCAAATATTTTTTTGCCTCTTACTGGCTCTGGCTGATTACTGAACATGTTGCTCTGCTCAGCAGCAGCATCTGTCTGTGATTTAATGGTGCCTGCATTAACATTGGTATGCTTAAAAAGCGTTGAAAGGCAGCTTGGATAAATACATGGACATGTTCTATGCATACTAGAGGGGGACAATTTATGGGATTCCCACGGGTCACGAGATTCCTGCAGGATTCCCACGGGACGGGAGTCAATTTCACTGTTGGTAACGTGATTTGGACAGGACAGGAAATAATCCACGGGATCGGGCAGGAAACCGGAAATTCTAAATTTTTTCTGTTACATTCATCTTGTCAGATCAAAGGGGAATTAGCTTTAAAAAATGACGCTGCGATGCGGTGATTGGATGCAAAGACAGGCATTATTAACTCCGCTGCAAAATGCAATCTGAAAGATCGCTATCTTTAGTTGAATTCCATGGGGTCTACTACAGTACACTGCACGCACCAAAACGGAAACTGCTACGTTGATGCTACACCACCTGGATAAACTGGTAAGCATATGATATCCGACTGAAAATGCGTGTATCTTAATAGTTTGGTAGTCAGACGAGTCGAGTCCATTCATGACGTGGTAAGGTGACCAAACAATGAGAATGCAGGATATGGTTAAAGATGGCGGATAAAGCTAAATAGATGATCTTTGATACTGTGCTAGGCTATGGTTTAAAGGGGGGCGGGGGGAGCGAGCGCCATAGGAGGTAAATTACTAATCTACGGGATTCGGGTCGGGACGGGAGTCTTTCTCTCAGGATTTTTTCGGGACAAGATTTTTTTGGGGGGGGCTGTCACGTGATCGGGACGTGACAGGAGTATTTTTTTGGGATCGGGTTGGGACGGGAGCGACAACTAATTCCCGTGTCACCCTCTAATGCATACCCCACGTCTTTACACCAATGTTCAGTGAGGCAGATGCTCTCATGAGCTAAAACGAATAATTGTTTACTTAAAAATAAAGCACGACCCGACCTGAAAATCGTGGAGTGGGCGATTTCGGCGGTCCGCCACAGGGAAGTGGTCCTGGTGCTCCCAATGGCCTGTCTGCCCCTGCCTCAGTGCAGGGCAGTCGGTTGCTCTGCTTGTGTAAGCTCAAGACTCCTCTGTCATCTTTGGTTTGGGGTTTTAGCTTAAAAAATGACCACTGTAGTTCATGTCCTGGATATGTCTTTGTGCAGAAGCACATCAAGCACTGACTGCGGTCACAATCCACATCTTGTTAATTTTCTCCAAACTATTGAAAGGGCTGTCCTGAAGAATACACTTAAGATTGGTGTAATCAGTATTGCTTTTGCAGTTTTTTCTACATCAGCTCTTCCTTTAACCCAACTTTGTATTCAGTGGAATCACTTAGTTTATTTTAGTTTTTTTTTTTATCAAATGCTAAATATTTTCTTTTCTTTTTATGCTTCCCCTAAATTGCTGTTTTTAATCAAATGCTAATTATTTTACATTTGTTGCTGTTTTTAATTTTCATAATATTGCTGTTTTTACTTCTCATGCTTTAATTAAATGTTTTTTGTTTTTTTTACGACCAAATCATGTAAAGCACCTTGAATTACCTTTTGATGAAAGTGTGCAATACAAATAAAATTGCCTCGCCTTGGTGAACATCCAGCTTCATTAGCAATGACTTACTGGGTCTAATTCTGCTTTTACACGGTTTCAGTGACTGTCTGCTGGACAACTGTCAAGTCATTAGGCCTTCCCTATGAATATGTTGTCGACGACAAGTTTGTATTAAAGGAAAATTGTGCTAGTGCTCAGATTTAGTGCTTGGAAAAATATGCTATTATAAACACAGCCTTCCCTCGTCTGCATGCATGGTATACTCCTAGAAGACACTGGAATGCAACGTCACACTTCTACAGGACACACTAATACATTTTAAACTAATAAACAAGTGGTTCTATTCTATGTGTAGAGCATGTTTCTATGTCTATATCTATATATGTGTGTGTGTGTGTGTAGGATACACAAAGCACACACTGACTTTATCCAATACGTCTTTTTCACTTCCATTGTAAGTTAAAAAAATTTTTGCACCTAGATGTCACTTTAATTTAAACACCTGACCTTCAGCCACTGCAATGCTTTGTTTTTGCTTGTTAGAATATAACTGGGCTGCATAGTCCCCTTCAGAAACATCTGCTGTTCAGTATTTGCTCCTAATTTGTGAAAGTCACATTTCTGCATCTACAATATGCTGTTTTGCTGCCACTGTAGTGCTGTTTTCATCCACCAGGTGTCGACTGACCACCTATCAGGGCCACTTGTCTCATTAACGCTCTCTCAAGTCAACAGGTAATGAACAAAGCCTTGGCATCAGACTGTTTTGCAGACCGTGATCACGGGCCCCTAGTGGCGTTATAGTGAAACTGCAACATTTGAGCGTGATTACTTTTGAAATCTCAACCTCTTTTTTGCAGTTCTTTCAATAAGTAAGTAAATGCACAAATAAATACGTCTTACCTATACTAAGGAGAACTGATATTTTCATTTGCTATTTACACATTTTACATTTTTGTATAATTGCTTTCAGGGTTAAGCATACTGTAGTTGTCAAAAAAATAAAAAAATAATAAAAATTGGGTACAACAGGGAACATCATAACAGAAGTAAAGTAAACAGAAGGAAAGAAGCTTTGCAAATAAAAGTATGCATAATGAAAAATACATAAATAAAATGAATAATAATCAAACAACGAAAAAAATGAATGCGTTTTGCAATTTTGAATTGTTGCATTCAGGGTTAAGCATGCTGTAGTTGTCAAAAAATAAAATGGAATAAAAATAGGCATAAGAGGGAACACCAAAACAAGAACAAAAAGAAAATAGAAGTAAAGTAGATTTGCAAATAAGAATGTGCAATATGAGGGGGAAAAAACAATTAAATCTACAAACACACAAACCCATTCTGTCTATTTTAGCAGGTTTCTATAAGGCCTTAGCTGTTTTATTTAATTTGAATTGTAATATTTCATTTTAAAGTGACGCATCATGTGATTTATATTTATTTATTTATACAAAATGTATTGTTTTCAGTGTATTTGTCTATAGTTTTGTTCCTTAAATTTCCTGTTAAACACTTTGTATCATCTTGTGTATGAGTAGTCCAAGATAAATAGATCTACTTGTCTTCCCAATAATACAGTTCGACTCAGAATATTTCACAAAAATAAATCATTGGGACCCTTTAAATTAAACAACCCTGCAACTGAGTTAAAAGGCACAGTTCTTCTGATCATTTCAAACTTCTCCTAGATTGACTATTTAAGGTGGAATAAATTCATTATTTTTAAAGTTTTTACGGTGCAGAACCCCGCAAAATGATAAGAAGGTCGTCTTTGGGATTCGCTGCTGACGATAAAACTACACGCTTTAGTGGGTTTACATGACGCACCGGATTTAATGACTCACGTGATCAGCGCTTTGGCAGCCTCGTGGGGGTGGATGGATGGATTGGTGGATGGATGGATTGGCGGATGGATGGATGGATGGGTGGCAGCTACTACAAACTTGGTGAGGTAGTGATGTAATAATCTCACCGGACAGCAGCAACAACAGCAGCTGTGATAGTAAACAAAACCTAGTTGACGCGCATTAACCTTGAGCTCTGGCAGATCTGAATCTCTCAAACTGTTTTGTTTAGAAATGATTTTAAAGGTTATTAATAGTCTTATTTATTTAGACTCAGCGCTCAAAGATAAACCTGGTCCACAATGAAGAAATTATTAACCCCAATGCAATGTGCCCGTTTTTTTCCCTTTAAATATTTTTTTTGACACTTTTCATTCTCATACAGGATGGAAGCTGGAGCCTCAATGTCTGAAATAGCTACACATTTAAAGAGCACAACAAAGAACTCACTCCCATGATCAACACGTAACCTAAACCAAGTAGTACAAATTGTGACTTAGAATCACAAAAATAAAACAATACCGACAAAACAATTCGTCATTATTTATTTTAAATTGCTCTTTAAGCTGCTGTACTCTTAGGCATATTTACAATTATAAAGTGTTCAGTCATCTGGAAACCCCTACATGACCATCCCTTAATGGTTAACACCAAGGGAAATCCATGAGATATCTCCGCTCTAGCGCGCACGGATAAACGTCCATCCAAAAACTCTGCGTCTTTTGTGTTGTTTTCCTTAAATCTTCTTAATCTTTTATTATTATTATTATTATTATTATTATTATTATTATTATTATTATTATTATTATTATTACACAGTGTGTTATTTTAATGAAATTTTGAATCAGCTGGACTCACTTTCAGTTTTAGATTCCTCTCATTGTGTCAGCAGAAACCGGCTGCAGGTTACGCAGAGCTGCATTTCAGTATTGAAAATCCACATTTCGTTGTTTTCACAGTCTCCAGAGCCAAAAGCAACAAGTAACGTGTCCAGGATCCAGCGCTTAGTTCCAGCTGCTGCAGGTGTTGAAGAGTTGGAAGGAGCAGCTTCTGTGGCGCCAGGCGCTGCGCTCTGATCCGCTCCGCGCAGGAGACGCTGGTTAAGTGTCTCCTCCACTGGGTTACTCATTGGCTGAGGAGGATGCTGATGACAGAGGAGTCCACCCCCCCCTAAGGTGACGCCTGCCGAACACCAGCATGGGGCTGCCTCAAAAAGCAGTGGAGGATGTTTTCCACAAACGTGCCCAAAGTGGTTAAATTGATGTAAGACTGTGATTTTTTTTCCCCATCCGAATCATATAAAACCATATAAAAACATAAAAGCTTCAGTTAAGTTTTTGAATAGAATAGAACAGAAAAGAGTAACAAAGTGACAGATTTAGATGAACATAAAAACATAAAAAATTAAGTTGGAATACGGCACATTAAGACTAAACTCACAACACTAAAATGCTGTTATGTTATTAAAACATACTCCAATTCAAGAAATGTACTACTCAACAGGACATTTTTTAAAATATTTATAAAATTCACAAAATTTGCATGTGTACCTGTGTTACACAACAGACTATTCACAAAAAGTGACAACAAAAATAACTGTTTAGACGACATATACGGAGAATTACAGCAAGCAGAAAAAATATTAAAAATGAGAGGACAGTGCAGAGATGGACGTTTTTTGGGAGCAGTGATGTTTTTTCAGTCTCACAGCTTCTGGGAGGAGGGATTTGCTGTAACACTGTTTCGTGCAACATGGATGCAGAGGTCAGTCACTGAAGGAGCTCTCCAGTTCATTTACAGTTTTATGTATGTGGTGGGAGACACAGTCCAACACACATTTTTCTAACCGAATGTTTTATCAAAGATTTGATTGTATTTAATGAAACATCCCTCAAGTCTTTTTTTTTCTTGCACATTTTCAGTAGCATAAAAATTACATCTCACTTTATCAGAAAGGTTCAGAGTTTTATGTAAAAACGTAGATCCTTTTGTACCTGCAACACTGAAGAAAGAAAATGTGAAGCTGAAAGCTAACCAGAACTGAGTAGGAACATTTGGGCCCATGAAGAGTTATTCAGCTCTGCTTCCTCATCTTGAGGTCATGTCTAATTCAGTGTTCCTCAGTGTTTCTGCCATGCAAGTTTTATATGTTTTTCTGCTTCTGCACACCTTTAGCTTGAAACATAAAGCAGAAAAAACTTGGTTACTTGTTAAAGTAATTAATTCCTCTGAGTGTGGTGTACTGCAGCAGGGAATCAAGTACAACATGCAGGATAACAGCAGAACTAATGAAATATTTCAACCTGAGAAATGTCATGATTTATTTGATTACTAATTTTGTTTGGTTTTAAAACATACCACAAAACAAAAACTTGCAAGTAGACTGTAGTTTCATAAATGATGCAAATATGCAGTGAGATGAATTCAGATTAGTCTTCTCGAGAATGTTTTTGATGACTTGAAGGAAGAGGCACCTATCACAGTTTTTGACATTCTAGTATAAAGGGAAATCCGTGGGACTTGAAGGTCTGCAGTGACCGACCACGTATCTTAATCTAAAGTCTTAGTTGGACCAGTCCCAGCCTGGTCATCGGCGAGCATGAACTGATGAAGCCCCTTGGATAAGAGGTGAAACGTCTACCAAGACAAATTACCAAGTCCAGTTGCGTTCGATTGAAATTTCCTTGAGATAACCATGACCTGGATGAATGAGAATATTCACAGGCTTAATCTAAAGTATCCATGGTAACCAACATCTGATGGGTGGCAGCAGAAACCTACCACTTCTATTAATGGTTCGTGGGTTAGGTCAGACACTCTTAAAGTAGATATATTCACACATAATTTTTCCTCAAATCCATGTCTGATCTTAAGTCTCAAATCTCGTTTGTTTTCATGATAGCCTGATTCAATTCTTAAAGACAAAGTAAAAGTTCAAAGACAAACTACAGAAAGTGGACATTACTATAGAAATGAACATTAAAAAAAAGTGTTATTTTATTTTAAGTCTTTTTAATGAAAACACTAACTAAACAGTAGGAAACCGGATACCAGTAGTAAGTTTATTCTAGTAATTTAAACAGCTTTTCCTCAGTAATATAAAGTGAGGGCTGACATGAATGTCTTAAAACATCTTTGGTTTTTCAAGTTTCATTCATAGAAATGTATAATCAATAGCCAATAACTTGTCAGAGTGGGAGACTGTACCTGACATTTGGTCTTGTTTTATTTCTGACTACATGAGATAAAGATTGTTAATGAGCCCCAGACACGCGTCTAAAGTTTGTGTCTTTAGGACGCCGGTTGTTTCAGGGACTTCAGTCGTGCAGATGTTTCTTCCATGTCCCCTTTAGCTCAAAGGATAACATCTTTGTTACATTCATTCTGTGTTGTTTTCTAATTTAGTGCTTATTACTTTTAAACAGAGAGTAGCAAAGTTTGTTTTTACCTTTTTTTGCTGATGGTTTCGGCTTCACTGTCACCTTTTTTAGAGCATCCGCAGCTCTTGTTGTGGCTTTTTTCACTGCGTCCACAGCAAGCAACAGAAGAAATTGGTAAAAACAAACTTTACTAGGCAAGGCAAGGCAATTTTATTTGTATAGCACACTTTTAACATAAGCTAATTCAACGTGCTTTACATGATTAAAGAAATGTAAATAGCCGTTATTAGCGGTGATCACTCCCATTAAATGCCATCAGACTGTGCCCTCTCTACCTACTGAAACTTACTTTTCCGTTTGCTGTTTAAAACCTCTTCAAATTAGGTTTAGCTTTAGGCATTTAAAAGAAAGTATATTTGTCCTTCTGTGACCTTAAGGTTAGGACATAAAACTTGTGGGTTGGTTACAATTGTTTAGATAATTCCAGTTACGATATGCTACTCTTACGAAGTATTTTTGACACGTGCAGACAGTTGGCTGTTATCAGGGATAAGAATGGTAAATAACCTACTAGTAGGTAGAGAGGTCACAGTCTGAAGGCATTTCATGGGAGTAACAAGACGCTAATAACGGCCATTTAACGGATTGACAACATCCGAATGAGCTGATAATACTCTGTTTATAAAGGCAAGAAGCATTGTGATAATCATTAGATAACAGGTCGAGCCCCTGCCTCCAAGCACACAGCATTCTATGCGTCCTCACTTGGTCAGCCCAGACAGCTTGTAGCTCCAACAGCTGCGCCTGCTTTCAGAGCTCCTTCATGACAAACCAGCTGTCTTCCACGTGCATTTAAGGGTCTACTTCACTGAAAAACATAAAAAAAGGTTGTTTTTTTCAATATAATCAGTCACTCTGAGTTATATAAGCATTCTGCATGTGAATATTATCTCAAAACTCAATTCCCTGCATCAGTTGGGGAGATAATAGACAAGAAAACGGCAGAGTCTAAAAAAGCCTGTCCTTGGAACGTCATCTGGCTTGGTTCCGCCCAAATGAAGGCTGCATTATTTTTGGCCAGGGAGCAGAGCAACCGCTATGAGAAGCTAACAGCAACTCCACAACACTGCAGAATATGTTTGGTATTATCCTGATAAAGGCTCAGTGAAGCCGGTTTTGTTTGGTAATGCAACCTAAACTGGGTGGTAAACTTAGTCTAAGGCTAAATGGATAGCCTAATTCTCCTCCCCTTCCGGTCGGCCAATGGGACCCCAAACCGAAAAAAGAATGAATGGAATGGTCAATGAAGCGATAAAAGTTATTTTCTGGTCCGCTCTTTCTTACGTCCTGAATCACACCTTTGTTGTACTTCAATTTAAATGATAATTAATGATGTACATTTCAAATGTGTTTGTCCGGTAATTTGGGATTTATTTGATTGTAAATATTTGCTTTTAAAATGCCTACAAATCAGAAGTCAGAAGTCGCATATATGACGCCATTTGGCTAACGGGAACTAGCACTAGCTACGGCATGTAAAACACTCACCTAGAGCTTGTAGAGCTTCTCCTCCATGCTGGCTCTCACTCCACCGACTGCTTTACCCCCGACATAGCTGCTACTTTCCACATGCTCAGATTTATAGAGGTTTTCTCCGTGTTTAATGCTCCTTTCTTTGTCCTGGAGGCTACGACCCTAGCTCTCCTTCTTCTTCTGCAGTTGTGGTCCGCTAAACATTTTCACACAAAACCTAAAGTAACTTTTACCTCCGGTTGAAAATCTGCGTTTTATCTTAATCAAAATTAGTTTTTAAAATTCACGGACATCATATGTTTGATTCTTGGCACATTTCAAACTGGATCAGAAAACAACTTTTATTGCTCCATTGACTCTCATTCATTTTTTTGGCATTAGGGGACCCATGGACCGGAAGTAGAAGGGCCTGACTTAGGCTCCCTGTCATGAATTCACGGATTCATGGATATGTTCTCAACTGTTTTATTAACAGAATAACCAGCAGCCAAACAAAGGCAACGGTGCAACGTACCGTATATTCTTACAACTGCCGTAAGTCGGCAGATACCGTAAACAAGCAGAGTTAAAACAATATGCAAGCAAGCAGCGCCACCTAGTGGAGCTTACTGGAATAAACATTTCAAATCACATCACATCTCCCCTCTTAAAGGAATTTCAATTAGCAATATAAGTAACTATTCCAATTAGCAATGCTATAAACAAAATACTTTTCCTCGCAGCTTCTATAACAATATCAGAACAAGACGTCCGCAGCATAAACAATAAGCAACATGTAGAGAACATTTCTCAAACAAAGTCCTTAAACCTGCTGGGTGGTCTAATGGCTCGTCCGGCTAGGGTTCTCTTCGGAGAGGCACACAAACTCTGAGAGATAGTTGGATCAGAGGACACAGGTGAACTAGTAGCAGTGGGAGGGGTGTCTGTGTTACCTTGGGTGCCACTATCACAGTCCTTAGTAGTCTCTTGTCCAGCACTTTCAGATACTGGCTCAGGCACTTCTTGCAAATGCCTCCTGTTCCTCCGGGCAACAGTACCTTTGTCAGTTTGGATCAGATAAGACCTTGGCTCTCGAGCTTTCGCGATGACTTTCGCCGGGGTATTCCAACCTTTCTCCCCGTCCAGTTTGACGTTAACACTCTGGCCAGGCAGCAGTGTAGGCAGAGATCGGGTTGAGTGACGCCTGTTGTAGAAGAAACGGTAGGCAGCTTTGGATTGCTGGTCCCTTAATCTAACTGTCTGATGGTCAACTGCTGTTGGGCTCAGCTGCTGTGGCGACACAGGAACTGTGGTTCTGATTTGTCGACCGATCATGAGCAGAGCTGGGCTTTGACCTGTAGCAGTAATAGGTGTGGCTCTGTAACTTAACAGTGCGAGTTGCGGATCCGGTTGTCGAAGGATCCTCTTTGCAATAGCAACACTCCTCTCAGCTGCTCCATTCGCTTGAGGGTAGTGAGGACTTGATGTCACATGCTCAAAGTTGTACTCCTCACTGAACTGACGAAACTCTGCCGAAGCGAACTGAGGGCCATTATCTGTAACCAGCTCAAATGGGATCCCCCACCTGGCGAACATGCACTTTAGACGAGTGATGACCTGGCCGCTGCTTGTGGAAGGCAAGTGAGAAATCTCAATATAACGAGAGTAATAATCTGTCGCTACTAAATACTGTTTACCTTCCAGCTCAAATAAATCCGCACCAATCTTCCGCCAAGCTCCTATTGGCAGTGGTGTGGTGATCAGTGGCTCTCTTCTTTGAGTTGGTTTATTCTTGAGACAAAATTTACAAGTATTTACAAGCTCAGCAATGTCTCTCCCAACACTTGGCCACCACACTGAAATGTTTGCCCTTTTCCGGCACTTGGTGAGTCCCTGATGACCCGCATGAATTTGTGACAGCACAGTCTTTTGCATTGAACGTGGAACAACAATGCGGTCATCATGCAGCAAGAGTCCATTGACTTCCGATAGGTGAGCTCTAGCGGCATGATACTTGAGCAGATTGTGTGGTAGTCGGGACGAATCTGAAGGCCAACCATTACTTGTGTAGCGGATCACTGTTTGTAAAATACTGTCATTGCAAGTTGCCTCTCTTATTGCATTGAGTCTATCCTTGGTGATTGGTCTGGCTTCAACCACTGCTTGAACATAAGCTTTGGCATCAAACTCTGTGTCTGAAACGGGACAGTCCCGCAGGGGGTTGCGAGACAATGTGTCAGCGACAATGAGCTGCTTTCCTGGTACGTGAACAGCTTCTGCGTTGAATTTCATTAGACGCATCAATAACCTCTGACACCTAACAGGTGCTTTATCCAGGTCGTAGCTGTTAATGAGTGGAACCAGAGGCTTGTGGTCGGTCTCAAGCACAAACTTGTTCATACCTTGTAAGTACCTCCCGAAGCGCTCGCATGCCCACACACTGGCAAGGCATTCCTTTTCGATCTGGGAGTACCTACGCTCAGTCTCTGTCAATGTCCTTGAGCAAAAGGCAACTGGTCGGAGTCCGTCACTGTGTTCTTGATACAGTGCGCCCCCTAGGCCATAACTACTCGCATCGGCGCTCACCACGGTTGGTTTTGTTGCATCATAATATGCCAGTACAGGTGCTGAGGTTAACATGCCTTTTACCTTTTTAAAAGCTTCTTCTTGTACTTCTCCCCAGGTCCATGCAGTGTCGCCCCTCAACAGGCTGTTGATGGGGTGCATGACAGTAGATAGGACAGGAAGGAATTTTCCCAAATAATTGATCATTCCTATCCTTTGACGCAGTTCTGAGACGTTCATTGGACTGGGAAGTTCTGCAATGGCTCTGACTTTTTCACTATCTGGTTTAATGCCATTTTTCCCAATGATGTGTCCAAAATACTGAATCTCAGATTTCCTGAACTGACATTTGTCTTTGTTTAGTTTTAGTCCTGAAGCCTTAATTGTTTTCATCACAGCTTGCAGGTTCTTGTCGTGGTCTTCTTTATCATTGCCATAGATCAGAATGTCATCCATCACAACTTGTGTGCCAGTGTGGTCTCTCAGAAGTGTGCTCATTTTCCGCTGAAATATTTCCGGTGCAGATGTAATGCCGAAGGGAAGACGGCGGAAACAGAAGCGGCCCACTGGAGTGATAAAGGTTGTAAGTTTCTTGCTGCTCTCATCAAGCGGGATCTGCCAAAACCCACTTGAAGCGTCTACCGTGGAGAACACTGTTGCGCCTGACAATTTTGGTGCAATATCCTCTAGCGTGGGCAAGATGAACCTTTCTCTTTTCACTGCTTTATTCAGTTTGGTCAGATCCACACAAATCCGAGGTTTCTTGTTCTTTTTGATCACTGGCACCATAGGAGCACACCAGTCTGTGGCTTCCTTTATTTCTTCTATGATGCCAAGAGACTGCATTCGCTTCAGTTCTTCCTCCACCTGAGGTAGGATTGGAAATGGGACGCGCCGTGGGGTCACAATGCTATATGGCTGGGCATCAGGCCTAAGCTCTATTTTGACTGGCTCACAATTTAACAGTCCGATGTCCCCAAACACATCCTGGTATGATTCAAGCCCATTTACTCTGCGCGCTAGTCCCATTTTGATTGCAGTTTTACGTCCAAGTAAGTTTGTTGTGAAGGAGCCTGACATCACATAAATCCAAAAGGGGAAAGTCTCTTCGTGTTTTTCACAGTGGGTCATAAACTTGCCTTTACACACAAGCTTTCCACCTGGGCTTGTGAAGGTTGACTTAGTCTTCACCAGGACAGGGCGCTGTTGTAGTGATGAATATGTTTTCTCCGGAATCACTGTTATATCCGCGCCTGTGTCAATCCGGAACTTAACAGTTGTGCCATTGATTTGTAGGTCTTCATACCATTTGTCCTCTTCACATTCACTGCCATCAGCGACTGCTCCGAGAAACCATGCACTGCCCTCATCACTGTCACCGTCAGTAGTTTTTACTGCATTCACATTTTTGGTTTTGCACAGTGCTTCAAAATGCCCCGTTTTATTACATCTGTGGCAGCGTTTACCTGTAGCTGGACATGCACCGTAGTTATGCTGTCTCCCACATCTTGTACACAATTTCTTTGTTTGTTGCGTCACATTCTTGCATTGTTCATCTTTGTTTTTAGCATACCTTTTGTTGTACTGCCTAGGCTGTGTATACTTGCGTGCATTCAGTGCACCCACTTCAACATTTGTTGCTCTGGCGCTGGCGTTTTGTGCTTTAACAAGCTCCGACTGTCGTGCAATACTGATTGCCTTCTCCAATGTCAAGTCCGGTTCAAGTTGTAACTTTTGTGACACTTCTCCATCTGCGATACCGATCACAATGCGATCCCTTATCTGTTCGTCTTTAGTCGCTCCAAAATCACAGTGCTCTGCAAGCTTATAAAGCTCCCTGACAAACCCCTCCACGCTCTCCCCGTGGAGCTGTGAGCGTCTGTGGAAACAGGCACGTTCATGTATAGTATTCCGCTTTGGCACGAAATGTTCATCAAACTTCCTCAAAACCTCTTCGTAATAATGCTGCACATCATCCGGAAAGGTAAAAGCGCTAAAAATAGGTTCTGACTCCTTCCCCATTGCGTACAACAGCGTATTTACTTGGATATCCTCGTCTTCTTGG
This sequence comes from Apricaphanius iberus, assembly GCA_028564705.1. Lineage (NCBI taxonomy): Eukaryota > Metazoa > Chordata > Actinopteri > Cyprinodontiformes > Aphaniidae > Apricaphanius > Apricaphanius iberus. Next base: position 467,355 of record JAPXFQ010000931.1, read on the forward strand.
TTTAGCTTAGTAGCTATCCGAAAGCGGGCAAAACGCTGTCTCCAGGTCGGCCACGCTGAAGGCTGGGTGAAGTCAAACGATTCGGGAGACTGAAACTTAGCCATCCTCTTGCTTCAAACTTGTCCTCTGGGTGAAAGAGCCACTTCTGACACCATGTCATGAATTCACGGATTCATGGATATGTTCTCAACTGTTTTATTAACAGAATAACCAGCAGCCAAACAAAGGCAACGGTGCAACGTGCCGTATATTCTTACAACTGCCGTAAGTCGGCAGATACCGTAAACAAGCAGAGTTAAAACAATATGCAAGCAAGCAGCGCCACCTAGTGGAGCTTACTGGAATAAACATTTCAAATCACATCACACTCCCCATACCCGCATGATTCTGGTTTCACATTACACTTTTCTTATTTTAGTAAACATAAATAGTGTAAGTGTTATGTTGCAGTTAACCAAGCAGACGACAGAAAATTGCATGGCATTAATCTTATGTCGAATGCGCTGTTTCTACCCCCCACACTGTCGCACTGAACTGAAATACACTAAAAAATAGTAAGAATTGTTTTCACACAAACAGACACAGGAAGCATTCTTTCATACCAGAGAACACAGAAAAAAATTATACAAACACCAGTAAATGAGACCTTTAAAGGTTATGCTAATCTAATAGAATGCTTTGAACCATAATTTGTTGTAAAATGACTAAGTTCAGTTAGTTATTTGCATCCCAAAAAGGCTAAGTATTTTCAAGATGAGGATGGATTAAAGTGAGTGTTAAAGGGTTCAACAAACCAGGCATCATATATTACTATTAAGAGTGTATTATAGTAGCATACGTCCATACGTGCACTTTTTATGGAGCAGTTTCAGTTTACAACACCAAAGACATGACGCTGCATTTTCTTACATATACCTGCCAAATAGCAGCACTAAGTTCCTTTCTAAATGCATCTTTTGATGCTTTTGCATTAGCTGCATGTGCTGTAGCTACACCTGTGCTAAAGTCATCCAGTCTGACACTTTCTCACAGCTTCTCTTTAATCTCTGGTAGCTTTATGTTCTCACTCTCATACCCCTGGTAGCCAGCTTTAATCTTCCACCTCTAACACTCCTTTGACTCAGCAGTAAACAGCACCTGCGTTTTGTACTGGTAGCCTTTATCTAGAGAGTTAGCTCCGCTGTTGCACTGGACATGGTTTAACATAATCATAATCCCTCAATTCTCTGTGTGGTCTGTGGGTAATCTTTAATCTACGAGTGACTGCGAGCAGCTCAGGTCCGAGGCATTACATCACAGTCAAGGGAGTTTGTCATAAGAGATTTACTCAGATGAGCATAGGCAGAAAATATGTTTCTGTTAATGTCTTTTCACTGGTCTCATTTGCAGATGAAGTACATTACTAGAGTTATTATTTTTTTGTTTTGTGAACAGATACACACTTATGAATTCCCTAAGTAGCCCAAATCAACTTATGAAATCTTTATTTTCCTCTTTCTGTTTACCTATCTGCCAGGCCTGTTCAATATTTTTGAATTTCTGCTGGCGTGTTACCGATCGCCTCCCTCATTAACTGAACATGCACAAAAGTCAAAGTCCACACCCCTGAGGGCTTTACAACCTCCTTTGTTCCTTTGGGAAGCCGGTTGGTGTAACACTGACAGCTGAAGTGCAATTCCTTATATAGGGAGAGTCATGTTGGCTGGACATGTTCTTCATGTATTATCACATGTGGTTACCTAGTAAACCACGTGATAACACATGGTTTTCACATTTTCTTCACGCGCGATCACACAGGCTTCACATGAGCTTCACCTGTAATTCCACATGGGTTTCCCACATTTTTTTGTGATGAAGGTTTTATATGGAAAATAAGATGTCTAACATGTGGTTTACATGTTATCCCATTGTGTTTCACAGTTTATTACCATGAGCGTGTTCCAAATTCGCACAGAACATTCGTGCAAAACAAAAAGTGGTCACATGTCAGACATGTGACTGAGATTTTTCACATGTGATCCCATTTGACAATGTAAGATCATTTGTTCACCCCGCAGATATTTTGTAGTTGTCTGTGGATTTGATGGCAATGTTATTTGAGTTTTTCAGTGTTGACATTTGGATTTTCATGCACAGATTAACTCTGCTTGCAGATATGCGGTATGCAACCTTTTCCCACATTTAAACCTGTCACGATGTGAAGGAGTTTAAGCTTCTGAGGGGTTATAACTTGCACATTATTTTTTCAGACTATACAGTATATACTAATATTTTGGAAGTTATGCAATTATTTTTTAATGCACAGTTCAATGCAAAATCTCTACTTTTCAAACTATCTAAATATTTTAATTACCTCAATAACTGTACAGTACTCTGTTTTTGTAACTATTGTACATAATGTACATTTTTTTTCTTCTGTAAAAATTGTATGCTTCTGTTCTGTGTCTTGTTCCGTTTTCACATCTGTTTTTTTTTTTTTTTTGCAGCTATTACAACCAAATTTCCCCTTGTGGGACAATTACAGGATTATTCTATTATTTATGCTTTTTTGAACATTTAGGAAAGTTGATAATTGTCTTTAAGCTCTTGCCATATGAGTAACATCCTTTGTTTAGAGTTTGTGTTTTGTTTTCAAATGTGTTCTGCATTCCCTTTGTACTCACCTGGATTCATTGTCGCTAATCGCACCTTCTCTGTAATTCAGCTGCCCGATTTTTATTGTAACTGATGGTTTCTTCTGAGGACTGTGGTTATCTGTTCTCATTCTTCTTGTGGCAGTTCTGTAAGAGCCTTTCTCATCATTAAATCATCCTAATCACTATGCACCTGCTGCCATCTTCCCTGCATTCAGACAGGAATGCAACCTCATATCCTGACAAGTTCCTTCCACCAAGGAAGGCAGAAGGCATTGGTGAAGACTTTAATAATAATTAATCCCACTAGTGATCCTTCTTGTGATGTTATAGTCAATAAGTTGGCAGCTTACCTAATGACAAGGTATCCCCTTTGAAAAGTTAGCTTCATTAGCAACCATTTTCCCAAATGGTCTCCAAGTTGACTAAGGATCTCTATTAATGACTTTGTAACAAGGATGGGTCCAGCTATATCATTTTTGTTTCCTGACACTACCAGCATTATTTTATTCAGATTTTCGTATACTAATTAAGGAGGCTAATTTTGCTCTTAAAAATACTTTTAGATTCAATTGAGTCAACCTTAATTGAATAAACTTTTTCTGAATAAGTATATCTAACTTCATTTTTTTAGGATCAATAGAAAAAAAATCATTATCTTTATTAATCATTAACTTCTGGGGGTACTAATAGATGAGCATCTTACCTGGAAAAAACATATTGAAATTGGGAAGGAAAATTAGCAAATCTCTTGGTATAATTAGGAAAATTTCTCATTTGGTGAGTGAATGGTGAGTGTCTATTAACACTTTATTATGTTTAATATTTCCATATCTTCTGTTTGGCAATACCATCTGGGCTAGCACTTATCTGTCATTACTCCATCCATTTTATGAATACAGAAAACATTTGTTAGATTAGCTACTTACTCGAATCGCTTGGAACCCTCTACACGTCTTTTAAAAAAACCTCAACTCTTATCTGTCTTTAATGATTATATTTATCAAATATGTATTTTTTATACAAATATAGATCACAAGATGGGTCTTTACCTTCTGTTTTTTTTAAAGGATACGTATATCTAACTCTGAGATTTACACCTACCAGACAGGAAAATCAAAAAATATTCATGTTCCTTTTTCTTGCATGAAAATAGGACAGTTCAATATAAAATATAGAGGTTCAATTATATGGAATTCTACTGGTGGTCAAATATAGACACAAATGTGCCAGAAGTGGTCATGGTTGACAGCATGTCATTTTCTTGTATAGTTGACAATATACATATTTATATTTGAGATTGTTTGTATGATTTTAAAATTGTTTTAATCAGCTGAAATCCAGGAAATTTACATTTCGGACTTCGGACATTTCCGCACTTCAAAATACCTGACCTGAACTGTATTTTCAAGTTAAAATATCCCAAGTTAAAATATCAATAATTTAGTGGTTAATGCTCATCTTGAAACATTTAGCAGTGAGATGACTCTGTTCCGAGTACCGCTTGAAGCGCTCATCAGGAACGATCTCAGAGACCTGTGGGTGACATTCAAGCTGTCTGTATCACTTTGTAGCTGCGAAACACATTTGGCCACTTAAACTTTAACCAATGTGCACTGAAGTGCTGAAAAGTCTGCATGTGGGGGCTGAAAGAGAAGAGTAACACGAGGATCCAAAGCGGCAGCCTTTTTTCTTCTACACAGGTGGCCTTTTATAGTATTTTGCTGATAGTTTTGCTTATCTCAGAACTGCAACGACTGCCTCTCGATTGGTGTGTGGAAATCAGCAACAACGGCACTATAAATTGCAGTGCTGTATGTTTTTATACACAAAAGAATGAATCAGCATCTTTGTTCCTACAATCAGTCATTAATGAGGAATATTTGACTTTATTGTCGCTACACAGTGGTCTCCAATCACAGTCACAGTCCTTGCGGCTCACTGTAGGTCTTATATTCTTCCCTTCTTTGGTGGAGCTGTTTTACACTGATGGCCTGTCAATAGGCTTCAGATGAAACTAAGGACACATTTAATGGCAGAAAAATTGAAGTAGCCTAATTCTCCCCTGGTGAGGTAGCTTTCCATGAAACCCAGCTAGCTGTGTGGAACCATGAGGTTCATGTGCTCATCAACTACAGCACTGACGCATATGAAAGATTCAGTAAAGCAAGATTATCTTCCCGAAGTTTAATGTTCTCTTTTAAGCACATGTGCAATGTCACGCTGACATGTACCGTCCACCCAAACATTACAGACCAAGCGTTCTCGCCATGGCAACAGCTCTTACTTCACTCTGCAGGATGATGTGCCCTTCATCCATATGTGGCTGAAGAAGACTGGACTCAAGATGTTTAACCAGCTTCATATCTCCCCATTTCCCAATTTAAGCTCGTAGAGCAGCTAATCGACAAGAATTGGTTTTAATCTAAAGCTCTAAAGGGTCCATTAGCTGTCATTTACCTGGATCCATCAGAGAACATCCAACAGCCATCAACTAATCATCATTCTGTGGGGTCCAGTAAGCAGGTCTTTTTATTTAACCACTTCTCCTTCTTTTAAATTCTTTGAAAATAACTTTTATCCCTCCATTCATTATTTTTTCGGTTCAGGATACCCATGGGCAGACCGGAAGGTGAGGAGACTTAGGCTCCCCATGGTGAAGCGAGAACTGTACCTGTATGGACGGCCTTTTGGTTCAGAGTCTCTCTTCAGAGGTTGGTGTACGTTCCTAACCTCATCCATGGTAACAAGCTATGGTTAGTGAAAGGATAACATCGCAGATTCCTGCGGCTGAAATTATTGTCAGGTCACCCAGGAGGGACTCATATTGAAATTAAGAAGAGCTTGTTGAGGTGGCTACGGTATCTGGTTAGGATTTCTGTCAGACGTTGCCATGTTAAGGTGTTCTGGGGACTCAGCTCATGTTGGAGGGACAATGTTTCTAGCTGCCCTGGGAACTTCTTGGGATTCATACCCAGCAGCTGACTCAAGTTATTGGGAGGGGTAAGTCGGAACATCTCTGCTTAGGCTGCTGGCCCCGCGACCACATCCTGAATTAAGTTTAAAATAAGAATGGATGGATGTTTGGGGGCTTGGAGTTGGTTTTAAATTTCTTAGGAGGGGAGATCAAGGAAAAAACAACTGATTCTGATCTCTGAAGCCTATCTTATCCTCTCTGTTAGCAGGTTTGCACTCACATGCACACGTATCAAGAGACATTTTCCTTTCATACTCGTCCAATGTTGCAAAGCAATCCTCGGTCAGAACAGCAGGGGGTGCAGACCTTTTCTGACGGGCCTGCCTACCATTGCAGTGTCGTCTCTGGTTGTCTGTTTTGTTTTTCTCTACACCTATTGTGTTCAAAACTGGCAAAAGACCATATTAGATAAACTTGTTTTGTAATGCACTGTAAATCATCTAATTCCCAAAAGCTGCATTGACCACTGATTACATCAACTATAGAGCACAGTTCTGGTGAAAGGATCTGGAACTGATGTTGGGCTGACCAATCACAGACGTGATTTTTTAATAAAGAAACAGCTCTGAAACCATGAAATGATTCCCTTTTCAACTCTTAATTTATTAATGTTATAATACCCTGTAATGTAAATTAGAATTATCAGGTAGAAAAAGTTAAAATGTGTTTTATTTAGGACAAGTTATTTCTGAGAAATATATTAAAAAGTGTTTGATCTGCATAATTTAAAATAAAAAAACGGTTGGATGTTCTGAGTTTGAAATAAAACCTTTTTGTTTATCCTACAAAAAGCAAGAGCCCATTTATTATCTCCAAGGCAGAAAACAATTTACACTCCAGTAGGAACATATCTTAAAGTCAAACACTGCAACTTCTGATGCAGTAATCCCCTACGAGAGCTGAGAAAATCCCAACTTTATAAACATGATTTATTCTCCTTTTTCACTCCTTCTGCTTGCCTCTGTAGCACTGAAGCTGATGTGTGCTGTGATCTGTTGCTCCTCACAACAAGCTCAGAGTAAATAACCTCTCCCACCAGGCTGCCTCTTCATACGCGCAGAGAGAAGCGCTGCTCTGACAGAATATTAAACATTTAATTTAAAAGTCAAGTGCACAGGCTGCAATAACAGCAGTCTTTTTAATTCTTGCACTGGCCTGAAATGTCAGTTTGAATGTCATTACAGCGGTCTTAACATGAAGAGGTTATTAAGGAAAGAAAAGGGCTTGTTTCATCATCTCAACGCCGTTTTTTTCCTGCCACAGTTCAGCAGAACAAAGACGTGGAGGAAAAGAAAATTGTACAAACCTGCCAATTCAGACTAAGAAGACAGACAGCTTGCTATCTGCAGCCGCATTCGAAACGTTGACTCACACTGGCTATCCTACAGATCTGATGGTGTGATGGAATATGACTTGTTGACAATTTAATCACCGCATTTTCCACCAAAAGCAGCTCGATGTGATGCCTTGAATGCAGGGCCTTCTCGAGTCTAGTACCGTAGTGTTGTGATGCTAAAACGATCCAGCAGCGCTTCATGGTAAATTGTGAAATAGGGCTGATTAAAAATGATTGGCTTGAAATTGTTTGAAAATAACCTCATGCACATTTCTGTTTTTATCGGGCAGCAAAATTGCTTCCTTAAAATAACATTTGTGTTCACAAACAATTGAAGGCTGCAGGAAGATGTCACTCATTTATGGAAGAAGAGGAAAAGCTGGTGAGAGACGCTAACCTCTAACAGGTACATTTCACTAAATTAGAATATCATAAAAAGTTAATTTAGCTCAGTAATTCAGTTCAAAGGTAAAACTTATAGTTTATTGATACACTACACACACACTGATATATTCAAAGTGTTTATTTGAAATCATTTTTATTGATCATCCCAGCAAATAAAAACTGAGAAAACCTAATGCTGTTACAGAATAAATGCGATAAAGATATTTTTAAGGAAAAACATGTAAATGGCCTGGATTTGTATAACACTTTTTGGTCCGATGACCACAAAGCGCTTTACATTCCATTCAGTCATTCACACATTCACACAGTGATAGTGATAAAATACTACATTGTAGCCATAGTCAGGCAGTATTGGGGAGAATACTTTGGAAATGTATTTAGTTACATAATACTGAATACCTGGTTTAAAATGTATTTTTTAACGTTTTCCGTTACTTTGCTGAATTGTGGTAATGTGTTCTAAATACTTCCACTTAAAAACAGCAGTTAAGTCTAATAAATGTCCAAAATGCACCGGTAGCTACTCCAAAAGGAAAACAGAGGACATATTAATGCTAAACATTAGGTAACGACCGGGGGGAGTTATTTTTAGGTACAACACTGCTACCTCTCAACGATCAAAAACGAAACAAACAAACAGACTGGCTTTTAGCAGTAATATCTCTTTACATTTTATTAGATTTTATATTTAGTCATTTCAAATGAAGTTTAGCTGTATATCAGCCACAGCCAATTAGGTTATTTGCGACTTTCTGTTATAAATATGCATTAAAATAAGTTAGTATAATAAGTTAGTTATAATAAGTATTGTAAACTGACATTAATTGCACTCCAAATGGAACCTTTTTTTCCTTGTAGCCATAATTTTTGGGAAACTTATCACAACAACATATAATAAAAAAAAAGTGGTAGACGATTTTTGGTTTTGTACATTGTTGCAGTGTCTTTTAATGTATTTGTGACTTTCACATACCTTAAAAGGCCAGCCGGATGTTTTATGTTTCTAGTTTGCTGTTGACGTTGTTGATGTGCAGTGCAACTTCTTGAGACCTGCCAGCAAAAGTTTACACAAAAATGTACGAATTTACCCATCTGGATCCATCACTAACCTTTGCATCCATACCCGGCAACTCAGGTTAATGTTGGTGCTTGCAGGTCGGGAGTGTTTCGGCCATAGGATCTCTATGGTTTCGGTGGCATGTTGCTTAGGGGAATTATGGGATAGTCTACACAACGCGGAGACACACATTTCCCCAAATTTATAGATTCATCTTTCAAGTATAAAGTGGAAAACACACAAGTATTCCAATGGTATTACAAAAGTAACTGTATTCTGAATACCATGTTTAAAAATAGTATCTGTCACGGAATACAGTTACTCATAATTAGTATTATAAATACGTACCGCCGTTACATGTATTCCGTTACTCCCCAACACTGCAGTCAGGCACCCTTACAGTGGCGAGGCTGCCAGACAGAGAGGCCACCGATCCCTCTGTCCACCACCATCAGGCAACGGGGTCAAGTGTCTTGCCAAAGAACAAAACCACTGAGACAGAGGCAGAAGGGTTTTGAACCGGAAACCCACAGTTTACAGGACGAATTCCTAACACCTGTGGGATGGAAAAATAAAAATATGCCAATGTTCTCTACAAAACATACCCTTAATAGGGGTGCCGTTTTAAAAATCACAAAGTCACAAATAGACAGCAATAATTTGGGTTATTTACCTTCTCATAGGATTAGTAATTAGGTTTAATTTTTCACTTTTCAAATACATATTTGTGTCCCTAGTATTTATTCATTTATAAATATCACAGTTTTAAACTCAATATTTGGTTAACAAATTAATAATTAATTCTAAACTAAATATTTAGCTACTGTAACTAAATATTTAGGTAACTAGCTAAACATTTAGAAATATTTTAGCTCCTAACTAAAAATGTAATGTAAAGCTAAATGTTTAATTAATAAACTGAATATTAAGATTCTTATTAAATATTTATTTTGAAGGTAAATATTTACTGTATGTAGCAGCCTAACACGCAAGTAATTTTGTGTATTAGTTAAATATTAGTGTATGTAGCTAACTGCAACTAAATATTTAGTTCAAAGTTAAATATTAAGTTTGTTTAAAGTTTAGTTTAAATATTTTGCTTGGAACTAAATATTTAATTTGTTAAATATGTATTTTCTTTAAAACAGGGAAATGTATAAATTAATAACATATGGATAGATAGATAGATAGATAGATAGATAGATAGATAGATAGATAGATAGATAGATAGATAGATAGATAGATAGATAGATATGAGCTTTCCTTTTGACTGAAAATTAACTTTTTAAAGACATCCTAATTTACTGCGATGCACCTGTATATTTTTGTTAAACTTAGACCAAAGTGAAGACTGATTAATGCTCCAGATTTGATCTTTAAAACCTGAAAAAAAGTATCTTATATGTTACATAACATCATAGCATTACTTCCTTACTGCCTTGAAAACATATTTCACATATTTCCTCACATAGTCCTCACTTCAACTAACAACCCTGGCTTTTCGTTTCCAAGCCCAAGCAAAGACGGATCTAATTGCATTCTGTTTTTGTCAGAGAAAGGACGGTGTAGAAAACAAAATATCTCCCCAATGTGACTTATGCATACTTAGACTCAAGAGACATAAAATCCTCACAAATCTGGGGATATTCAAGCGTAAAACATAAAGAATCACTCATAAAAACTACGGAGACATCTTTAAAATGCAAAAGTCAACCCCAACCCAAACTAATCTAACATTTTGGAGCCTTTACACTGTTTCTATAATGAGCTGCCAAGGAGCCTTTTCACTCCTCTGATTTTAATTAGTAAAATATCTATTGAATATTTTTTCTTCTTGGTTTAATAAACAATATTTTTACTCTAACTGTTCATGACCTTAATCTGACATCCAGTAACATGTAACACTGAACACATTACCAGTTAGGTAGACACAGGGGAGGAAGGTTACTGTGACATTCAGAGAAATCTGACAAAATGCAAAATAGCTACAAAACAACTGCCTAAGTAAGAATTGCAGCAATTAACTTCAGATACTTGTGGTTTTCACACTATCTGAGCTAAAGGGAAGTAGAGAAAAAGCATTCCAGCTAATTTTCTGTTCAAGTGCAAAAGTTCCTGTTCAACTCTTTATTATACGATTTTTTTTTGCCATATAATTCTGTTGTTTGCTGGATTTTTTAAGAGAAAATGATTATTATAAAATTGTGCAAAAAAAAGCATCTTATGAACTAGCTAGAACTTAAAGCTTTAAACATCCTCCCACATTGACAGACTTCGCTTTTTGTGCAACCCAAAAATGAATTTGTTATTCCAGCTTTCAAAGCTGTTCTTTAATTCATAACTCACATCGTCCTAATTCATAAATACATTAAGAAAATACCTAAATGGGTTTTCCACAGACATCAAAGTCATTCCTGAGAAGCTTTATCAGCGTAGAGTCAACATAGAGTGACTTCTTTTAATTCAGGTTACAGTTAAATATAATACAATTAATATTCAGGTAATTTCAATACAATTCAGAGTAACTGTCACATTTAAATCCAATTATCGTAAAATCCTTGATTTAAAAAACAATATTTATGTTTGTTAGCCTAAACAATTGCATTAAGTTGTTAAATTTGCAGCAATTCCTCCTGTTAAGCAAGCAGCTTTACTAGAACCTGTCTCATTGTTAGCAGCCATCTGCTGTGAGCCACTAGGCTTTGAAACGACAAAAAACAGGAGGAGAAAAGAACAGCAGAGCTCTGGTCCAGGACTGCTTTCTTCTGGAAAGAATAGGAGATTACACAGAGTTAATGACGGTGGGATTAGTGGCTTCACCTAGGAGAGAAATACGGTTAACAGAAACACTGAACCAGTAGTAGCCAGAATTAAACGTTATCAAAAACAGTAGCGTGTAACTACAGTAACTACAGATATGGTTCAGGATATCTATTCTAACCATAAGCTTTATCAGCATTGAGTAATTTCATGCTGGTCCTACAATTAGACAGCCACAAGGCAACTCAAAGGGCTTCACATGATTTGAAGTAAAATTAAAATAAAAAGCAAAATTATTAAATATCATAAAAAAAAGACAATGGTAAGTAGACAAACAGACTGAGTTCATGTTTAAGATGTTTTAGTTTTTATTGCTCTGCCGAAGAAGAGCAATTTAGATTTTATTGATTTAAACAATTACCGACCGGTATCTAACTTACCATTTTTAAGCAAAGTTTTAGAAAAACTTGTTTTTATTCAACTCAATGATTTTATTCAACTCAATGATTTTATTCAACGCTTATAATGTCCTAGAGAAATTCCCAGGGTTCAGTTTTAGGCCCAGTGCTTGTTAACCTCCCTCTTGGCAGTGTCATCAGAAGTCATGTAGTTAACTTTCAGACTTATGCTGATGATACACAGTTGTACATCTCCTTGTCTCCCGATGACACACGGCCAATGGATGCACTTTTTAACTGCATTTCAGACACTAAATCCTGGATGGCAGAAAACTTTCTCCAGCTCAACCAGGACAAAACGGAGGTTTTAGTTATCGGTCCTGAGGGTCAGGGAGAGAAACTTTTACCAAAACTACAATCATTGTCTTTTTATCCTTCTTTACAAGTGAAGAATCTGGGGGCTATAGTTGTGATGATGATTTTATTTTGGGTTTGTGGGGTCATTTTAACCTGTAAACATGGGCGCCGTCGTGGGGTTTAGGACGATTCTGAGGACCCGGCACAGACAGTGGGCCCTTTGAGGGCTATCAATATGTATTGTCTTGTGTAAGTTCTTTAAATGAAATATTTCATTTGAGCTGTTAAAATAAGCAAATTACATATGGCTGGGATTTGACATAAAAAAATCCTCGAATTATGTATGATATTATCATTTCACCCCTCTCCCTTACTGAATGGTATCGTCTGACACTGATAGCGGCACATCCTAAATGTGTACAGCACTTTGAGAAGCTTTTGTAGTTGAAAAAAGTGCTTTATAAATAAAGTTTGTTTGATTGATTGATCGATTGATTGTTTGATTGATTAAAGGCAGGTCTAAACGGGTGGGCTTTTAGCCTTGACTTAAAAGAACTCAGTGTCTCAGTACTTTTGCAGTTTCTTCCAGATTAGAGGAATATAGAAACTGAATGGTGTTTCTCCATGTTTGGTTTTGATTCTGTGGATGGAGAGCAGACATGAACCAGAAGACTTGAGTCGTCTGTAAGGTTGATACAACAGCAGCAGTAACAACAACTGGGGGTTATTCCACGAAGCGAGCTAATCTCAAAAGCCAGGCTTACTTTGACAATGCTGGCTCAATTTCCCCAGATTTGGTTCCATGAATGAGGTTAACCTAAAGCACCACTCATTCAATAGGACAATTTGTGCTGTTGGACAAGCCTTCTACGTGGAAGGCTAGATGTGAGGCTTATTTTAGCCTGATAAATATGATTGGACGAGCCATATGACATCACACTGGAGAGCTGGTATTCCGCTGCTGTTCCGTCACCAAACCCACCCTCCAATAAAAGTTATTTAATCATTTGCAGCAGCTGCATTATTCCTTTTCGATGGTAAAATTATACAATCGAATGTAGGTTTTACATTATAAAATATTGCTCTAATTATTTTAGAATTTTAGTGTATTAAATTTTTACTTGCTACCGGAAGCTTTTTGTTCTACGCATGTTGCTCCTGACACCAAGCTATTGATAATTAAATTTAAATCACTTTTTGTCTCAGATGGACCCATAAAATCAACATGCCGTCCTGTCTAAATGTGATAAAATAGCCTTAAAGTACTTCAAAGCTGGTAGCAAAATACACATGTAAATAAAATTCCCTATTAGTGTGAATTTACACTTTGTAGACATTTAACCTTTTTTTTATTTAGTTGTTAATATTTTTTACATGGCTGCCTATTATTTAGTGTTGACGCATGTGAGCCTCGCTTGAATCGGCGCGGATTGAATTCACCTGAGATTCGTTGGCGGAACCAAATAAGCCTGGAGTTACCTGTTTCGTTAATTCAAGCCAGGATATTTCAAATGAGTCTCAATTTCTTGAGCTCGCTTTGTGGAATAACCCCAGGCCATCAATTTACAAAATAAAATTGAAGGTTGTGATAGATGTGTGGGAAATGAGTAGGATTTGTAATTTGTCAATACCAATTCTCTCTATTACTAAAACACACTATTTTAACATAAAAACTATGAGAAGCCTGATTATATGTATATCGGTCAGATCCCCTGCTCACATTTAAAAACAGAAGAATCAGTTTGAGTATTTAAAGCAGTACTCTCAGTCTAATCAGCAAATGGTTACATCTACCTTTTTATATTTGCTACCGTTGAAAACGGGACAAAAACACTCTGCTACCACAAAATACAAAGGTTTTTATATGTGAGTAGTTAACTTTTGGTATCACTTAGATTTCTGCTTTGGTGTTTAATCTTGCCATTTCATTTTTTTCCTTTGTGTTAGTTCATTTAAGGAATTTATTATGATATCTGTATTATGACATAGTGCTCTAGTTTCATTGCTCTAAGTATGGAAGCTTATTGCCTTCACTTGAAAAGAAAATAATAAGCTCCTGTTTTTCTGAATTAATGAGATAAGGTTTAAAAATAAAAATAAATACTGTTCTGTTTTTCTGAATAAAATGAGATACATTTTAAAAATAAAAATAAATACCGCTCTTTTTTTCTGAATTAATGATATAAGTTTTAAAAATAAAAATAAATACTGCTCTGTTTTTCTGAATTAATAAGATAAGTTTTAAAAATTAAAATAAATACCACTCTGTTTTTCTGAATTAATTAGATGGAATTTATTTTTATTTTTAAAACTTATCTCATTAATTCAGAAAAACAGGAGCTTATTATTATTTTTTCAAGTGAAGGCAATAAGCTTCCATACTTAACCAAGAAAGGTCTAGTTCTGCAAAAGTCTCTGAGCCTTTGAATACTGAAATATGACAAAAAAAATTTCAACAAGAACTTAAACCCATAAATCTTAAACAAATATAATAATAGAATCAACTCATCATACTTTTAATACAAAAACAGATATAAAATCATCGTAGGACTAAGATTTTTTTTACTATACATTCCCTTGAAGTTTGAAGGGAAAGTGCTGAGACATGCTTTTACCTCAGATGTATATTTTCTCCTGCTGACGCTTTATTTGTTCAGTCATGCTTGTTCTGAGCAACAACTGCATGCACGAGATACAGATTACAGGGAAATTAGATTATTAATTTAGATTTTCCGTGTCAGAGATTACAGTTGGCAAGAACATGAATAAGATAAAATAGTCATAAATATGGAAAATACCCAGCTCAGTTACGAGTTCAAAATGCAGCAGCCAGCTGAAACTTTTCAGTGAAGACAAGTAATGTTTAATAACATGCAGAGTTATTAGTCACTATTGGCTGTTTTTTTTTTTATGTCAACCTCTTCAGAGATTTTTGTTTTTTTGTAGTCACCACAAGGGGACGCCAACCAGACTAACGCAGATGAGCAAAACTTTAAAAAAAATTGTAGCTATGACATTATCTTTTAATGTGACCATTCTGGTGCTGTTAGATCTCAGTGCTGCCTTTGACACTGTTGACCACAATATTCTCATAGAAAGGCTTCAAAGTGTCGGTATAATAGGAACAGCACTAGGTTGGTTTAAATCTTATTTGTCTAACAGATTTCAGTTTGTTCAGGTAAACAATAGATCTTCCTCAACCTCAATAGTTACTTGCGGAGTACCACAGGGTTCAGTGCTTGGGCCGATTCTCTTTACTATATATATGCTTCCTATTGGTAAAATAATTATAGCAGCATGGGATAAAATTCCATAGTTACGCAGATGATACACAGCTATATCTATCCATAAATCCTGATGAATCCAATCAGTTAGGTAGACTACAGGCATGTCTGGAAGACATAAAAACTTGGATGACTCTAAACTTCTTGCTTCTAAATTCTGATAAAACAGAAGTTGTCGTCTTTGGACCAGAAGCTCTGAAAAAGAAACTACTTAGTCAGCCCCTTCACCTGGACGGCATTAAATTAGCCTCCAGTAATAAAGCAAAAAACCTCGGTGTCATTTTTGACCAAGATATGTCATTTAGAACTCACATTAAAGAAGTCTGTAGGATTTCCTTTTTTCACCTTAGGAATATTGCAAAAATTAGAACCATCCTGTCCAGGACTGATGCTGAAAAACTAGTCCATGCATTTGTTACTTCAAGGCTGGATTACTGTAACTGTCTATTATCAGGTAGTCCACAGAATACAATTAAAAGTCTTCAGTTAGTTCAAAATGCTGCTGCTAGGATTCTGATGAATATTAAAAGAAGAGATCACATTTCCCCTGTTTTAGCTTCTCTTCACTGGCTCCCAGTAAAATCTAGAATAGAATTCAAGATCCTCCTTCTGACATATAAAGCCCTTAATAATCTAGCTCCATCATACATAAGAGACCTGATTGTTCCATATGTTCCTAACAGAGACCTTCGCTCTCAGACTGCAGGTTTACTGGTAGTTCCTAGGATTTCTAAAAGTAGAATGGGTGGCAGATCTTTCAGCTATCAGGCTCCCCTCCTATGGAACCGGCTCCCAGGGTTGGTTCGTGAAGCAGACAATTTGTCTATCTTTAAAACTAGGCTAAAAACTTTCCTCTTTGACAAAGCTTACAGTTAGAGATATGTTTATAGGTAGTTAGAGTCAGGTCAGACAGGTAGATAGGAAGAGACAGGTTAATGTTAGTAGTCAGGCAGAGTGTCAAAAGTTAGGAAGAGATAGGAAGAGGTAGAGTAGCTAGGTAGAGATAGATTAATGTAAGCCAGGTAAAGATCCGGAGCCGGTCGCGGCTTACCGCCGCGGAAGAAATGTGCCCCACAGGGGCCAGCCAGCGCCGGAGAGGGGTCCCTCAATGGGATCCTCCCGCACAGTGCGGCCGCCCATTACCTGCCGGGTTGAATCCCCCGGGCAGACTGTGCGGACCCCACCCGTTTATCTCTTAAACGTTTCTCGCCCTCTTCAACTCTGTCCTCTCAGTTCTGTCTATTTTTCCTTAAGATAGTTGTCGACTATCGGTCTCGTGCCGGTATTTAGCCTTAGATGGAGTTTACCACCCACTTTGGGCTGCATTCTCAAACAACCCGACTCCGAGAAGACCCCGGCATGACGGGGGCCGTTACCGGCCCTACACCGTCCACGGGTCAGGAGGACTCAGACAGAGTGTTGGTAGCCAGGTCTCCTAGTAGCTAGGAGACAGGTTAATGTTAGTAGCTATGCTGCTTTAGGCTAGGCTGTTGGAGGACATTATTAGGGTCTGTTCCTACTTTCTCTCCTACTTCTCCCCAACTGCATGATGTGCTGTCAATTCAAGCACTAACCTGTTTTCTATTATAGTAGGTGCTCCGGATTAGCCCTGCTTGACGACCCTGACTAAGATGGCATTGCAGTGACGGAAAATTCTCCACGTCCTGCAACAAACTTCTGCATCAGTTCTATTGCTCTTTCTGTGTCTCTGTTATGTATTCTCCAAGCCACAGACGGTCGCGGCAGATAACCGCTTGTGCTGGTTCTGCCGGAGGTTTCTTCCTGTTAAAAGGGAGTTTTTCCTTCCCACTGTCGCTGCATGCTTGCTCAGTATGAGGGATTGCTGAGAATTCCACGACGCAATCTTCTGTGGTTCTGTAATTTCTACACTTAACATTGTATTGTTATAACTCTTTTTGTAAAGTGCCTTGAGATGACATCTGTTGTGAAATGGCGCTATATAAATAAACTGAATTGAATTGAATGTACCTTGTCGTACCTGTTGTGTATCGTCTCACCTTATGTTGCTGCACCATAGATAAATTGATCACTTCACCTAGAACTCTGCTTCTGCGCATGGGTCCTTCGTCCTCCATGCAGCACCAGCATGACAGGTAGCATGCAACTGGAATGACAAATGGAGAACTTTCCTTTCTTGGCTCAGCTTTTTCCTTCAACCAACCGGAGCAGTATTCTACTGCGATCCTTCAATTTAATTAAAGTTTGTACCTTTTTATTTTAGTTTATTTCTTGGTGTTAGCTTCTTTTATGTTTAGCTTTATGATTTCAGTTTTGTTATTTTTGGTTCTATCTTCCTTCCATATTTTTCACTTCTTGTCTCCCCTTATATTGACCTTTTTTCAGCATTTTTGGATCGTTTCAATCATTTATTTGTATTCCCTTATCTCATCAGTGTTCTCTGTTGGTTCTGTTTAACATCATCTCTCTTATTAGGATGGTTTACAGATTTAAATTACTTTCTAACATTTATTTTTCCTTCTTTTCTCTCCACTCTGGTAACTAATGCTTTTATTTATATTTTCCCTTAGGTTCCTTTATACTTTTAGATATATTCTTTCTTTAGTTACTTCAGAGTTGGTCTGCATACTTCTTATTCAGGAATGGTTTTCTGTCTCCTCTTCTATCCTCTTTATTCCTTTGTTTTATCCCTGCCAAACTTCTCGCTCTCTCAGTCTCACCTGGAATTGCTTTCTTTAAATTACTCCTTTGTCTTCTCCGCGTCACTTTCTTTTCCTCCTCAGTATATTTGAGCTGTCTGGTAACCTCTTTTCTCTGCTGAATCGTCAGTCTTCCCCCCAGCAGTTTTTTGCTCTTACTCAGACCTTGCAAGTTCCTATTTAAAATGCACACATCTTAAACTGAGCTCTGCATTAGGGTTCTCCATTCATAAACATGTCACACTCATAAAACTGCATCTTCAGAAAACACATCAATATACTTGAACTCCTCTGATTGGGGCAAATACTCCAATACTTCCTGACCTGGAGATAACAGCCTAGAGGTATTACATTTGAATTAAATAACATTTAATAGAACAAATAAACATTGAGGAGAGAAAAATAAATCCTGCTCTGAGACACCACCTCACTGGTCTCTCATCTCTCTTACCTTCAGTTGATTTATGCTCATCATTTTGACGTCCGATCTACTTAATTATGGCTATACAATCATATAATTTAACTCATGGCTTCAACATTCTTTTTAGATGATTAATTAATGATCTAAAAATAAGTTAAGTTATTTATTTTGTGGTTCACATTCCCATTTCCTGCCCTTATACTCCCCTCTCCATCCATTTTCAACCAACAACTATCCATAAAAACTTAACCGACTCTAATCAGTTTATAACATTACTATATCTGAGTATTTCCCGGTTGTGGAAATTGCAGCTCACAGGTAAGATAAATTTAATCTATTGTTATATTTTATTACTTTTTTTTAAACAGCCTCTCATATCGCTCTGCAGTTTTTAGAAGTTAATTCATTTTAGTAAATGTCAGCCTTCAAACTCTACCTCTTTTATTAAAAATTGTGGAGGAGCAATCAACGTAGAGGTTTTTCCTAATAAGTCTATTGAACGTGTGTTCGTTTCAAAGGTGCTTCTGAAGTTTCTCTCTTCCGTCTGTTCCTGCGTTACGGCTGGATCTGCTCACCGCTCTGCTTGGTACAAATAACTCTGTGGAAATGATGTGAAGTAGGGGCTTGCCTCTGCCTGTTTTTCCATTTCTTCGTTGCTGAAAAGGGCGACCTTTCCTTTGTGCTTGTTTTTTTTGTTTTACCACAGAAAGTGTGAAAGGGAAATGAACGTGTCCATTGGTGCGTTTCCAATCCAATGCTTCTGTAATGGGAATTCTGCACCGGCCTGGAGAAGATCGAGACGTTCAAGGTTTTCGGTTACTCTACATGTAGTTTTGTGTTTTTCTGCTAATTTAAAGTACTGATAATGTCAGCTACATGTTCCCACGTGGTGGTTAGATGTTTCCATCGGTTTGCGTTGAATGGGGTGTGCAAAGATGAAAGCTGGATGCTTAAAAGCAGGAGTCAATGAAGGCCAGGAGAAGATTGGCAAGTTAGAAAAGTAAGTGTCAGTTCTGATGAGGATGACTGTTAAAATGGCTCCTGCTGGAGGATAAAATCCTCTTTGACACATTAAGTCAGTCTTTACTGTTTCTTTTACTGCTGCAGTCCCAGGCTATGATGTCTTCTGGTGCCAATAAGGCTCTGGGTTACACTTCACATCATCACATAAAGCAGAAGCCGAACCTTAGCAACATCAGGCGTTCTAGCTCTTCAATAGTTTATTTGTTGCAGGGGGAAATGCAACGCTTTGTCAGTGAGTGTCAGTGAGTGCAACAAAGACGTGTGGGACATGTCCCCCGCACTTCCGGTATCGGTACCCTTTGTCCCAACTCTTTTTTTTCCAAGAGTTTAATTAATTAATATGTAGTATTTTGTATTTATTGTGATTTACTTATTTACACAAGCCACTGCGCGAACTCGGACCTCCATTCTTTAACCTATAGTTACATTTTTCCAAACTGACACCAAAGGCCAACTGAGACTGACAATGAAGTTATTTGTTATTTGTAATAGACGTTTTTGAAATATTTACATTATTTCTAATATTTTTATAAATAATAATAATAATTTTAATATAATATTTTTAAATTTTAGTTCTTAGTTTGTATCTCTATATCTTTTTCTGATTTTTCTGCTTTCCTCTCTTACCGAAGGGGGTTTGAAATTTGAGTTTCTCTTTTGCTGGCTTTCCATCATACCTCTCTGGATTCTCCATATTTTGTAAGCAGGGGTGTAGCAAGCTTTTCAAAAGTGTGTGGGATGGATGTGTTTGTTTTTTTAACAATAATAACAGCTGGGGTTGAACTCTCTGCTCCTCTTAACCATTTCATCTTCATCCTTTTCCTCTCTCACCTCTCCCTCACTCTATTCATCTGGTCTACCTGCTTCTTGTCTGCCTTTTCCTCCATCTTCATCTCCGTCTTCCTCACTCCTTTCCACATCGTCAAACTCTAATCAAAATATTTGAAATGAAATAGTGATATAAAAACACCAGACACATCTGTGTACCTGAGATGGAAATAAGCATCTCTCTTCCTCCATAGGCCTCTTAACTTCACTTACAGGATTCCTCTTGAAAAAAATTATAAATCTGTTCCTGCCTCTTTTTCTAAATCTTAATGATTCCGTGTGATAAAAAAAGTAAGTGGTAAACTTGATAGTAACATGGGTCTAACAGGACTGACTGCTAAATATTGCTCACTTGCACGTTGAAAAGGGGAGAACAAAAAAAAAAAAAAAAAGCTTTATTTCTGGGGGTATAAGTAATGTAAAAATTACAGTTTTAAACATTCAAATTATATCAACTTTTTTCATTGTTTGCATACCTGTTGAAGAACTGTGGCATCATTTCTCAGTTTTTCTCCTCAACATGGAGGTACAATAAAACAGATAAGTATACCAAAAGTATTCAGCTAATCAACAATCCTCAAAATATCCAATAAACCCATAAATGCACTGCTTATCAATGACAATTAGTCCCTCCTTGTCAGTTTCCTTTCCTACTTCATGCCGCATATACAACCACATTCAGCTAACTGAGCTGCTAAACAATATTTCAACTAGTCTAAAAACAGAAATATAATACAGAAGACACTCAACTTATCAAGAAAACATAAACAGAACATAGTCCCAAACACATATGAAGCTTATTTAAACACCTAAAAGATATAAACACTCATTCAAATTACTTGGAAAAGTGAAATGTTATATCTGCCTCCTTTCCCCTCCGTCTGAACGTGACACCGAGTTTGACTGTGACCGCCTGATGATTGGCTGTTCTGCTTTAAGTCGCAACTTTCGTGGTGTGTTAGATTTATCGGTCAGCTTGTGCCGAGGGAGCGGGAACTTATGAGCGACTGCTTTAAGCAGTTTGTGGAAAACTGCAGAAAAAGTGTGGCGTTTGAACCCTCTCACCAGGAAAAGTGTAGTTGTTAAAACACCCACATCCCCCACGGGTGCATCTCTGAACGATCCATTAATGGATCTGTTCACCATTGAAAGAATTTTTGCATCTGATTCCAACTTCCTGTGCATCATGATATGGTTGGGAGTCAGTTCAGTTTGGGTTGCCTTGTTCTGCTGGACCAACATTCACATTGGTGTGTAAAATCAAACTGACTTTTGTTTGAGGGCTGATAAAGTCCCCTGCCTGTTCTGGTCCTTCTAAGCGGTGGATTGGTGCCAGGCCTGGTGTGTTGGCGAGTCTAGGGGTGTGTGCAACATACTTGCCAACCCCCCCAATTTTCCCGGGAGACTCCTGAATTTCAGTCCCCCTCCTGAAAATCTCCTGGAGCCACCATGCTCCCAAATTTCTCCCGAAATCTGATGGCGTCGCTTATCGTGTTTTACTCCCCGTTTCTTGTATGAGAGTGATGGAGAATAAAACATGTTTCATTGGCATTTTGCCAAGGAAGGTGCTTTGGGGTACATGACATGAAAATCCTTCACCTGTTGGCGAAATTCTGCGTTTTGAATCCAAAATAGGTCACCTACGTGATTTGTGTATGTCCCATGAGAACAACAATCAGCTGTAATTAGTGACGCACGCCGCAGCAGCCAGCCACAAGTTTGCAGAACGGTCTTTATCTGACTGAAAGAAGCTGTAGTTTCAATTACTTTTTAAATCTTCCGAGTTATTTTGTATTAAAAACTGTTTCAACCGACCTCAAGTCTTGTTTCCTTTCATTTTGGCTGTGTGATGGTAACTTCGGCAGCAGATCAAGGATCTTTTTCCAACTATTTGAGCCTGAGAGCGAAAGCTGAGCAGGGCTGTAGGGCACATCTGTCTTGGCATATATAGACAACCAGCTTCTTTGTACAATACTCCTGAATTTCCAAAAACGGGACACAAAACTAAAAAACCTGGACCCTTCTAGTCAGATATAATCCTCCTCCTCTAATTTTTAATTATATTTAATATTATAGCTAGAAAATACTGATGACATTAGCTGCAAAAACTGGTTGTTGATGTTGAAAGCATCTACTAGAGATTCTCTAAAAGAGAGAACCCAGTAAATGAAGGAAGAGCAGGAAGTCAACAGCCTGTCAGAACCTAACATAAAAGTGTTATGTAATCCTTATCTAACTGGTTTTGATGACTAAGAACAATTTATTCTAAGGAGCATTCTGAGTGCTGAAGGTTACTCTACACATTTTCCTCACACCTGTCGGTTTCGTTTTCTAAAAAAGCAGACAAATCTCTATAAATGCTGTAGAAATTTTTGCTGTTTATTTTGACTGACAGGGTAAGAAAAAAAAGAAATGAAATATGTTTTTTATTTCATTTAAGTCATAGTTTCATTTTTAATAAACTTAACATTGTTCATTTTAGGAGTGTAATTAGTAATGTTTCATTTGAGTTCATCAATTATAAACCCATACTGTTTTACGCTTAATTGACAGAGTTTTGTGGAAAAGATTGCCTTGACTTTATCAATTAAATATTGTTCTTTCCTAGGTAGTTCAGTAGTTATTCATGAAAAATATTTTTTTCTGTAATGTCAGTTTTCTGATCTCCTCAAATTCTGATGTTCCTAGTGCCACTGCAGACATTTCCTGAAAATATAATCAAAAAATAATTTTTTATCTTGCTAAGTAACAGACAGATGAACACACAAACATAACCTCTTTGGCAGAGGTAGTTAGCCGTGTTATATGTGTACCCTGCTCAAATAAATAAAGGGAACGACTTAAACAACACAATGTAACTCCAAGTGAATAAAAATTCTGTGAAATCCGACTGTTCACTTAAGAAGCAAAGCTGATTGACAATCAATTTTACATGCTGTTGCACAAATGTAACAGACAACAGGAGGAAATTATAAGAAAGTAGCAAGACACCCGCAATAGAGGAGTGGTTCTGCAGGGGGCGACCACAGACAGCTTCTCAGTTCCAACGTTTTCTGGTTGATGTTTTGGTCACTTTTGAAGGATGGCAGTGTTTTAATTCTAGTGGTAGCATGAGATGGAGTCTACAACCCACACAAGTGGCTCAGGTAGCGCAGCTCATCCAGATGACATGTCAATGCAAGCTGTGGTATGAAGGTTTGATATGTCTGTCAGCGTAGTGTCCAGAGCATGGAGGAGCTACAAGGAGATAGGCGAGTACATCAGAAGATGTGGAGTAGGCCGTAGGAGGGCAACAACTCAGCAGCACGACTGCTACCTCCGCCTGTGGGCCAGTAATGGTTATGGGTCGGCATGTCTTTTTTGTCTGTGTGTGCGGTAGGGGTGAGGTGCTCTGGTGAGAACAGCCCACCATGTGCTCACCAGAGGTAGCCTGATTGCCATTAGATACAGAAGAGATCATCAGACCCTTGTGAGACTAGATGCTGGTGCGGTTGGGCCTGGGTACCTCCTAATGCAACACAATGTTAGACCTCATGTGGCTGGAGTGTTTCAGCAGTTCCTTCAAGACGAAGGCAATGACGTTAGGGACCGGCCCGCCTGTTCCCCAAACCTGAATCCAACTGAGCAAATCTGGGACATCATGTCTCGCTCCATCCACCAACGCCACGTTGCACAACAAACTGTCCAGGAGTTGTTGGATGCTTTAGTCCAGGTCTGGGATGAGATTCCTCTGGAGGCCATCCACCATCTCATCAGGAGCATGCCCGGGTGTTGTTGGGAGGTCATATTGAGCCTCATTTTGACTTGTTTTAAGGGCATTGCATCAACGTTAGTGTTTTAACATTTTAACTTTGAGTTTGACTCCAAATCCAGACCAATATGGGTTGATACATTTGATTTCCTTTGATAAATATCTGTGTGATTTTCTTGTCACAAAGTATTTAATAGGAATATTTCATTTATTTAGATCTGGGATGGATTTTTTTTAGCAGTCTAGACTGTTCTGTTCTTATTTTGTTTTTAGTTTTTATGTTGCACAATGCAAGTGTTGTTTAATGAGTGGACAAGTAGGTAGTTTGGGCTAGGACTAGTTGGATGGAACTTTGGAAAAATAAACATAAGCTTTGCGTGTTTCATCAGAAATTTCCAGTGATTCTCATTTCTAATTGTTTAAGTTGAGGGTCGGGTTTCTTCGGCTTTCCTCCTTCATCTCCAATATTGGATCAAGGCAGCAGAGCAAGGCCTCCGTATATCATTAAACTCCTGCAAAAAATTTATTTTCCATCAAAAATCAATTCAACTATTTTTTCCTCTTAATTCTGTATGTACAGAGCGAAGGCGCAAATAAATGATCTTTTTCGATCCATATTGTTTCAAGTAGAGTTTGACCTTGTCTGTGTAATATACACTGTAAACAGAGAACAAGGGATATAATGTAAATAAGAAAAAAAGGTATCTTAGGACCTTTGTTCAATAAGGAATGAATACTTAAAAAATATGAACGTATTATAAATGTTACAATAAAAACACAATTTAAAGGAGAAACAAATATTAGCATAAACATATCCTTTGCAAGTTGGATATTGATTTGACATAGCTTTATTTTATTTTGTTTCATCTTTTTCATCATTGAAAGAGATGCATTAAGAATTTCACACTCTCATGGCAGCTCATGTTTTTTTTTCCATTATTATGTGGTCATGGATGCAACAATGCGTTGCAGGTTGTGCAGATGTTCATAAAACTCTGCGTGGAGGAGAGTTTCATCAAAGAAAGAGGATGTGAAAGTTTTTAAATTTACGAAATCAAAGTCTGAGGCAAAACCTAACCAGAGACATGCTTTGGTGCTTTAAAAGGTAAATTCACAGGCTCACACAGTTTTAAATCTGGGTTCCAAATTGGCTTTGTTGCTCACCATGTATTGATTTCAAGGGGGGTTGGTTCAGGCGGGGTGTGTCCCTTTTTATATCTGCAGCAATGAGTTGAGGCGCTGCAGAGAAAAATTAGGCTGGAGAAAGTGAAAGAGAGTCAGATGGAGCTGAATCTGAAGGCTAAAGCAATGCTTAACTTGAAGGTCTTAGCCTTGGAGAGGCAGATGAGTTGAAGAGCCAGCTGGAGCTGAAGCTTGAGGCTCAAAGTATGCTGGTGCTGACGGCAGCAGACTTGGAAAGATGTTCACTGCGTCACATCAGCATTGAGCATTGTAGCTCAGTCTGAACGGGATGTTTTATTTTAGCTTGCTGCTACAAAGATTCAGATGAACAGAAAAAAAGAGAAAAATGTGTGAAAACTGTAGTGTATCTGGCCGTTGATTTATTTCTGTGCAGACTCAGGTGGCGTCCGAGCGGTCTGGCAAACTGATAGACACGCTTCCGGCCCTGCTTTTGGCTCGGCTGACAACAGGCCTTTTCTGGTTCTTGAATCACCTTCTTTGACCATTTTTATATCAGTGAACAAGTGCTGTTCTATAACAGGTTAATCTCCAATAAATTATCGTTAAAGATATTTTTCGGAATTCAACTCAAAACCTGAAGCTCGTGTTGCATAGATCCCTTGCACATTGAAGATTATATTTCATGTTTTAACCCCTCTTTTTCCTATTATGCCTTACCTTTAATGAAAACCCATAATTAGGACTGATCAGGAATGTGTATTGGCAAGAATTTAGTAATATGACATGTATCACGATACATGGGGGATGATACCATATGTTGCAATTAGGGATGCACCGATACTGATACTGGTATCAGGTATCAGGGCCAATACCATTCTAATACTGTTCCCCTAATGTACTGTAACTGGTATTGGTTAATTAACCAATGCCATAAACCAATACTTAAAATGTGGAAAATCTATAATAATTTGATCAAGATTTTGTATTCATTTTTATTAATATTTTATAATCTAATTCACCATCATTTGTTGTAACAAGCACATAAGAAAATAAACTTGTGGAGTACTTGTTTGGTATCGATGTGGCCAAAATACGCCTCTTCATTATTTTCTAAATGTGTTGGTTTTATGGGTGAATATGAATGTGATTTCTTTTAATAATCTAGCATTGACCTTAAATCTTCCCATAAACGTGGAACGAAGGATCCTTGAGGGAAGAGAAAGGCACGAGAACTTGATATTGATTTCACGTGGGTTCAGTTTTGAGTACAAAGTTTAATTCTAAGTTTTCACATTATTTCACTTTCTGAACTTAAATTTTTATATTTTTAGATAAATGAACAATCTGAGGTCTGTGAGAGGTTACAAACTCAAGATCTCCTGCCTGAAAGCTGGACGACCATGATCACTGCAAGTTGAAGTTACGGACACTTTCTAGTAGTCCCTACATACAATATACAGCTTTGCATGAACAAAGGTTCTCCTGCCTGTTTCTTCTCCTTGAGAAGTGATCTGAAGATGGGAAATGCTATCTTTTTTTTATGTCTTAGAGGTCAAAGATCTATCCTCAAAGGAAGTCGAGATCAAGACCGATCCACTTCAAACCAGACATGCGGCTCTGTGTTTGTAGATTTAGGATGGGCCACCAGACTTCAAATAGCTGCACAGAGGAGGAGCAGAAGATCAACAGCACAAGACAGGAAGCCGGGAGGGGAATCATAAAATCCAGAGAGATGGAGATCGTCTTTGTGGTGTAGGGGGAGAGTTCGGCTCAGCAGCTTGTGAGGCAAGGGCACCCAATCCCTCAGCCACAGCGGGCATGCCGAAGCCGAACGCTGGATTAGTTCACTGTCATTGTGATGAGCTCAGTAGGGAAAGATAAGCACCAAAAACAAAAAATAAATAAATAAACCCACTTCCCCCTCAGACCCTGACCCAGCACCCTTCACTCCACCCCCCTGCTGGGTAAATCTCCAGAGTCTTGATGAGGCTCTGCTTGGGGCCGACCAACGCTGTGGATTTCCGGCGACAGATGGGAAAGTTTGCAGGCAGCTGAGCTCAGCTGGCCTCCCTGAGTCACGGCTGAGCGTGCGGTGATGTCATCTTTGTTTAGAGTCGCGTGTCCAAGTCAGCGGGTTGTAGTACAGAAAAGTAGGTTGTGGCAGAAGTTGCCTCAGCTGGCGCCGTGAGATTATTACAGAAGGCACAGCTGGGCTTCAACAGCTGTGTCCATACTCTCCTCCAAAGTTATGTAACGGCTTTGTGTTTAAAGGCAAAAAAATGAAGGATTTCCATCAACGCACCTGGTGATGGGATAATAGATCTTCATAAAATTAAACAGGACAGAAAAAAACTGCAGAAATGTGTCACTGCTGGAATCAAACTTCATGCAGATTCGTTTTTAATAGAATTTAAGAATAAACATTTTCTGTAAAATTATTGCACAGTTTCCACAAGTACATAAGTATAATATCAGCCCCGATACCAGTATTGGTATGAGTGCATCCCTATTTTAGCATTTATTAATGGAGTTCTTTCAAAGTTTTTCTTTGGTCAAAGTTAAATTATGAATCATTTAAACTGTTAAAACCATAGACTGTAAAAAAGAATAGACAGCGCCTCCTCACTCCTCCCCCTTTACCAGAATGACACACTTTCAAGGGGGAATTCATGGCGGATTTACAGACTCCTCCTACCCAGCTCTGAAGAAGCATGTTCCTAAAAAGGGCATAGGGGCGGGATCTTCACTGTAGACTCTGTCCTCGCGGGGCGTGTAGTTCGGTCGTACTCACGCCCATTCTGCTCCCGTGTCTTTAGTTCTGATGCTAAACTTGGCTCGGCCCCCTCATTAATTATGCAAGATTTTAAAAAATTATCTTACGAAAACCACCCTGGTGCCTATTATTTTTACAAGCCCCGCGTTATCTCAGGATCAATATGTAGCCATAGAAAGTTTAAAACTATGGGGCACCAGGCATTAAAGTTGTTTTTAACGTGTCTAAAGTCCAATGCTTTTCAATGCGGGCCTAGCGGCCAAATGGAGGTACTACAGCAATGGAGGAGCAATGGCGGCCTCCATGGTATGCGGTCACAGAGCAGAGCAGCCAGCGGCCATTGGTTAAAACACGTAAAAAAAATGTGAAACAGAAAACGTAACAAATTTCTGAACAACCTTTATTTTCACGTCTTTAACAAAGTGGGAAAATTTATGGATTGTTCTCCTTCCAAAATTTACAAAAGAATAAGTGTTTAATCTTGCTCAAGAACAATTTTTTTTCAAATAAAGAAATATTGATAAAATAATTATAATTTGATTAAATCGTTTTGTTTTTCTTTTGTGGCACCAATTGACAAAATGTTTTATTAAAACTGTTTACAAACTGAAATGTATGGAGGGGAAGTTTAACTTTAGAGACCTGATCCGACAATGATGGATGTTTCTTAGAAAATGCATGTTGCCTGTTGATCATTTGAGGTTGTTGAATTTTGTCTTAAATATCTTAGCATCTTAGCTTAGCGAAAACTATTGTAAGTTAATGCTATGAGTTCCCATTCACTCATATTGCTTGATGCTAAGCTAACCTGCTGGAAAACTATAAATGGGTTGAACTTGATTTTGTTTTAGAAAAATAGAATACTGACACAAATCTTAGCCCCAATTCCTGAAAATATACATGACTTAAAACTAGGGGTGTTCGATACCTCTTTTTTTTTTTTAACCAATTTCCTACATACTGACATAGCCTAAATCTTAATGTCCAATATCTTTTGGGACTCTAGTTGTGTGCTGAAGAATGAAAGTTTTTTTATGCTTCCTACCTTCTCTACAGGGTGTGAGACAAAACAAAGAATCAACAGTGGCCAGAACACCCATCTTCAGCCACCCTCGGCACACAGTTTCCTACTTATCACCTTCAAGCTACCTCTCCCAGGACTCCAAGTAAGATCCTCCTATGATCACTATTCAAACAATTTGTAGTAATTACTGGATTTATAGTAATCACCTAACTGTCCTTTCTCCAGCCTGATCCTGCTGAGCCCATACCATACCAACCATTTATATAGAGCGCGCTTTATGACAGCTTGAGAGCCGCCAAAGGTGCTGTACATTCCAGAACAAACATACAAAAATAAAATAATCAATAGATAGAAAGAATAAAAATACCACTTTAAATAAAAGATACAAGTATAAAATTGACAACAGGAAATTAAGTCGGAGGAAAGGATAAGGAATAAAAGTACGTTTTGAGTCATGACAAAGTCTGTAAGGGTTGGCAAGAGCCTTACTGGAAGTGGAATTCGATCTCAAAGTGAAGGGGAAGGGTCCTTATATCTAGCATTAGGAACTTGGAGTAGATGATGCTCTGTTGACCTAAGTGACCGTGTTGGAAGGAAGGAGAGAGTAAACATTAAACATTAAAATCTTAAATTCGATCCTGAAGCGGATGGGCTTCCAGTGCAGAGTGGCCGGTACTGAAGGGATATGTTGCCTGTGTCTGGTGTTCTTTGAGAAGCACGCAGCAGCATTCCGCACGAGCTGAAGTCGGACAATGGTTTATGAATATGTCCCATAGAGTAGTCAATCCATGAGGTGATAAAAGTATGAATGACTGTCTGGAAGTGACAGTCTCCACCCATTATTACTCTCCATTTTCTAATAAACCTTTTAAGAAAACTGTATTTTTCTGCTGTCTGGAATTGCTGCCAGTCTTGGTCTAAAAAACAAACATGACAATATTAACATAAACTGATAACAATACACGTCTACCTAAACTTTCAAAGTTGGCTGCAGAAATGCAGAAATCACAGAATAAAATACGATTTTTGCCAGACAGATAAAATATCCCAAAACCTATACATCATGTCTGTCATATTTTTACATTTTGAGTGACAGAAGTACCTGAAGAGTTTGCTGTATAATATGTGCATTCTAACGTATAAAATCTGTATCATTAAAGTGAACACTGATACTGATAATTAATGATATTAAATTTTTATTTCAATCGCCTCCGAAAATATCGGACATCATTATTTAAAACCATATAATCTTATCTTAAAAAATATTTTAAAAAAAGTATTGCTGTGAAAAAAATAATGATTTTTACATATTTTTATACATATGTTAAGCACAAAATTATCAATTTGATTTTAATTTCATAGTTTAATTTATGAAGGGAAAACAATTTCTTAAACAACCGAGGCCGGATATAAAAGTATTATTTTTCCTCTTACTAAATTATATTTTTATTTGACTATCCAGGTCTGATTACAGGCAGACCCATAGAATCAAGACATTTCTTTATGTCTGACAACATGAAATTGGCTGAAAGACTTCAGACAACTGGATCATGTCCAGATCCAAAGAAATTCAAGAACAAATCTGAAAAATGTAATTGAAATATATCAATCTTATAAGGCTTAGAAAACCTTTTCTAGGGCTTCGGAACCCCTGCTGAACAATAAGACCCATCTTAGATTTGATTAAGACAAACAAACATTCTGAGGATCTCAAAGACCTTTGGGAAATCTTTGAAACATTGATATCCAATGCTGTAACCTGACAAAATGTGCCAAAGTTCAACAGGTATAAGTGTACCATGATTTCAGTTTTTTAGGATGTTCAAACTTGAGGCAAATTGCCTCAGAACCTGCTGCAGCCCAGGTTCTAAAGAGGAAAATACACTGTGCCATCAGCGGTAAAGAGAGAATCTATTCTGAGGACGTTAGCTGGAACCCTTTACATTTTCCGTATTTGGCAAGTTCCCTGACTGGCATTAGAAAAGGAGGGAGGTGTGAAAGTGGTAGGACGCTTTTAGCTGAGGGAACCTATAATTTGGCATGGTCTTTACTGCATTGCATGGATTCAGGCGGTTTACCCACATAGAAATAAAAAAATGAGAATCATAAAGGGAGAAACACTGCACTTTTCTATACACGCATCGCTATTTGCTTGTTTTGGTGTCTAGTTTTTTTTTAAAGTCTCCAACATGAGGCGATGGGCCTGAGAGCCTTGTTGTGTTCTAACCACAGGAAGAACTTGGTAAAGTGTCCAGTCCTCATAGGCCTGTTACTCACTACTTTAAGAACTGCATTCCTGGTCCAACACAACAGAATCAAAATGCTTAATTGCATCTTCTGTGTACATTCAATCAAGTTCTGATTAGTCCTGCTTGTGACCTCATTATTTGATTCAGGAGTATTGAAGCAGAGAAGCATCTAATGGTTGCAGGACACCGGCCCACGTGGACTAGGTTCTCGCCGGTGTCCTGCAGCTATGAGACATCTCTCTGCTTCAGCACGCTCTTCGGATAAGGTAATTCACTCATTTGTTCAGCATTTCATTGGGCCAGGGACAAATGTGCCCACATCATCAGTCATTTCTGATTAACTTAAAAGTACAAGAAGATATTTACTTTTCTTAAAAATGTTCCACCTTTTTGTTGTAAGCTCCTGGTTTCTATTATTTCTGTCTTTTTGTTTGGTTTTTCATCCTTTTGTGCTGCCATTTGTGTCTCTTCTGCCTCTTTGAACACTCCAAATATGGATAAAAATGACCCATCTATTGCTTTTGTTGTCTGAAATCTTGTGCAAGCTGTTTAAAAAAGGGGGCTTTATTGTGACATCAGAATAAGTGGAATTTGCATATAACTGCCCATCTACTGCCAAACTCCGGCCACCATCACTAAATCCATGCCAGTCTTCTATGTGACAAACCTTAGTAACAAAATATGTGGGTGTGGTCTGCAACCAAAAATGTGCATACAACTTTTCCTAGTACTTTTATTAGTTTATAAATCACTGAATGGCTTGAAGAGCTGCCCCATGCTCACTCAGATCTTTCAACTCTAGTCTACCAATCACCTCTAGAATCAGAACCAAGTGTGGAGAATCAGCATTTGATTTCCTTGCTCCCCTCATCTGGAACAAACTCCCAGACGACTGCAAAGCTGCTGAAACACTGAGTTCCTTCAAATCAAGCCTAAAAACGAATCTGTTTAGAGTTGCCTTTGAGTAATTGATTAATAATTGCTCGAATGTTATATGTTTTTAAATATGTCATGTGGTTTGCGTCTATGATGTTGAGTTTTATGCTTTTATTGTTATTCTCCCCAACTATATAAAGCACCTTGAATTGCCTTGTTGTTGAAAGCATGCTATACAAATAAAGTTACCTTGCAATAATAGTGACAGTGCCTTATAAAAAGCTCATTCTGAAAGGGACTCAAACTGTCACACATGAGCTGGTGAGGTCGCTTTATGTGAGAGTGATGTTTGGGCAAAGAACTTCATTAGCATTTTTTCTTCAGACCATAGACCAATTATAACTTATTTAAAAAAGAGGTGTAGTATATCCCCCTTTTTAACACCTAAATCTGTAATTGCAGAGTGGTGCCATTGTCCGATGCTGTCAAAAAAAACAACCATCCTACTGAAAATGCATCACTTTGAAAGCCTTGAGCACAATTTGCATCCGTTAGCACAAGTGCAACAGTTTTCATTTCATGCCTATAGAGCATTTTACCATAGATTCAGTCGGATGGTATATAAAGAGTTAAAGGCGAATTCTCCAGCTCTTATCTTTTTTCAGAAATGAGCTGTGAATCTGGTGCAGAGATATGGCCAGGATATGAGAGAGAGCAGAGTGGTGATAACAGTGCACAGTCATAGTGCAGCAAGCCGGTTGATAAAAATCATCTCCTCCTTTTTGCCCACATCATCATTTCCTTCGGCATATTCAAACCTTGTATGGAACTGCGCAACAGTTCTGAAGTTAAAACAATGTACACGTACTCATCTGCATCACATTTAATAGTCTGCTTCTTGAAATAAAATGCTGATAGGTACCATTCACCAAAGTGATGAAACACTGAGACTACTTTCATTAAAGGCAAGGCAAGGCAAGGCAATTCAATGTATTAATTTGACGCCATTTCACAACAGATGTAATCTCAAGGCACTTTAGAATAAAACCCATTTCAATATATTATCCAAACATTCCAATCAGTTGAAAAGTTTTCTATTAAAGGAATCCCAGATGTTTGCTTCAAGTCGTTGACGTGAGGATATACCCCGTACATGTGGACTCCAACCACAGCAATCACTCATACAAGCATTTAGCAACAGTGGCGAGAAATAAAACAACCCTTTAACAAGAGGAAAACCTCCAACAGAACCATGCAGAAGCTTCCTCAGTACGAGCGGTCATCTGCCATGACCGTCTGGGGGTTTGAGAAGTGATGTAAGAGTACTTTCTATATTAAAAAAAATTGATAACAGGGTATGGAAGATGTTCAGTCACTGGGAGCATCACCTGAATCGATGCTCCACATCCACTGGGCGTTGTAGCAGAGTAGGATACAAGACCAGGTGTAGCTTCTTTGGAGAGAAAAAGACTAAGAATAAACAAGGTTAATATTTCCAAAAAAAAGGCAAAAAAATAAAAAATACTTGTGGAGAGTAGTAGAAGAGGAAAGTAGCAGAGTGAAGAAAAGTGGTCAGTCTGTCCTCCAACAGTCTAAGGCTATAGCAGCATAACTACAGAGGTAGTGTTCCCTCGTTTGTCACGGAGGTTACCTTCTAAAAATAAGCTGCAGTAGGCGAAATCCGTGAAGTAGTCATCTTTATTTTTTTTACAGTTATTATTTACATTTTAAGGCTATAAAACCCCATCGCCACACACTTTATACACTGTTCTCAGCCATACATTAACATATAATTACTTTTATTACTAATTTAAACACAAAGTTAAAACCTTTGTAGATTTTAAAACATAAAAGTTTTCATATGCCGTGGTGTCTTGGTTCTCTTATGCATCTTTTCCCCCTGAAGACCTCGGAGCAGGTGTCTTTTTCCAAGAAGACACCTGCATAGATATGGATTGGTCTAAAATAGGAAAAAATGTGATCTCTCTTTTTAATATTCATTAGAACTCATTTTTGGATCAATTGAAGGCTTAGAATTGGATTTTGTGAACTTCTTGATAATAAAAAAAAACTACAGTAGTCCAGCCTTGAAGTATAAATGCATGGACTAGTTTCTAAGCATCACTCCTGGACAGGATGTTTCTAATTTTAGCAATATTCTGGTAACCTGGCATCAGCCAGATCTCTGTGTAGCCCTGCCCAATGTCGAGACTACACATTTCGGTCTGGAATCTTTGCAGCAGAAACCATCTGAAAGAGGGAGTGGCCATCGGTAGAGTATTATGAGCTGATTGGAGTAAGCGCAAGGTAGCGCCCGGCTCGCACTGGCTTTTACGCAAGCGTCAACCAGTGCGGGAATGTTTAGAATAGAATAATCTAATAATTTATATTTCACTTCTTTCACTTTTTACAAAGTGCTTCCCTTTGCTTATTTTTTAACGAAGAAATAGTATGCAGTTCCTCTACAAGCGATTCAATTGCTGCTTCTACGCAAGCATCAACCGGCGCGGCCATGTTTGTTTCACTTAGCTGGGCAGTTGATACTATCGTCACAATGCTGACAAACAATTGGACCGGTCAAATATGGTCAGACGGTTTAGATTGGAGTTGTGAGTACGGAAAACTTCAAATCTAGCGAGAATCCATCTTGCAGAGCAAGGTTAATATTACGGAGGTGAAAGAAGGAAATCCTACAAACTAATTCACTGTGCTTACCTGATTCTTTGATATGGAAACAAACAAAACATCTGATACATAAATAAACAAGGAAAACATAGAATACAACAATAGATAAAGTAAAAACAGGAATTATGCATGAAAAGCATAAAACACAACATTTTAGAAAAAAAAAAAAACACAAAACGAATAAAAATTAACGATCTACCCCGCTTTCCGCGGGAGATAGGCACCAGCCTCACACCCCCACCCTGCATAAGATAGAAGGTATAGATAATGGATGGGTGGATGGAATTAACGATCCATTTAGGACCAGCAGGGATCTGAGACATGCGGTCATAAAGTACATCAATTTTCTCAGCACCCCACGGAATCACCCCGGTGATTCAATTTATTTAAATTAGAGGACATTCTGTTTTCACTCCCACTTTGCAGGGGCTTAATTACCATTTACACCACGTGACATTTGGAGGAGGGCGGACGGATTCAGAATTTGGACTTCGCTCAGACACACGGAGGCTCTTTTGCCAATGCAGAGACTGAACCTATGACCTTTCTGTGGAAGCAAATGCTTTTTAGATCCCCTTTGTTGTTACGGCCTCAATTAAATCTACCTCAGATGGTTAATATCCTAGGAGATCCTGAACATCTTTCTAACTGGTGTTTCTGAGAAAATTGATTTAGTACCGACTGTAGTCTAAAAACGGGGATATTTAACCTACCGTGCAATATTCAATGCAATACCGTCAGCATTTGCTACACTGTAAAAAAAATCTGTAATTTTACATACTTTTTCATGTTAATTTTACAGATTTTTTCTGTATTTTTAAAATACAAGAAAACACCAATAAATTACAGAAATAAAACGTAAATTTAAATCTCTAATGTAAAATAACATAAAAAACCTGTAGCTGTGAATAACCACAACAATTCTATTATTTTAAAGAAAATGTACGTTTTTTCACATAATATTACTTTAAAAATACATTCAAAATGTATCGTATTTTCACAAATATATTTTTTTATTTAAAAAATAAAACTGTTATATTTAAGTTAAAAACTGTAAAAACACTGCTAAAAGTAGATACAATTAGTAACAATTAACAGCATCAAAAAGTATTTTTTTCTGTAATGTTACATAGAATACTTATAAATTTACAAATATCTCGTAAAATTATGGACATTTTCAAAACGAAAACCTTAATAATGTTTTAAGTATACAAATCTATAAGCAACTGCCAAAATAGTTTTTATCAGTTAATAAAGAAGCCACAATACCTTAATTTACACACAAATATTTTTTTCTCCACATAAGTTTGTAAAAACACTATCAGAATGTGTCATATATTCACAAATATTTATTTCAAAGATATTTGTTCAGTAGTGTTATATGGATTTGCTTGTTAATTTACTGAAATTGCCAAATTTACATTTGTATTACATTACAGTATATCTTATTAATTTATGTTAGAATCTACACTGAAAAAATAAAAACCTTGGATCAACTTGCAAAAAATGAAAGTAATCGATCACACTAAATATTTGACATTGACTCAAAGTAAATCATTTAATTTTGTTTAACCTGAAAAGTTTAAATCCATGCAACCACTTTTTAAAGGTAGAGCAAACTAATTATTTTATGTTGGAAGAAACTAATTATTTTATATTATAAACCAAATAAATTAATATGTATAGGTTAAAGTAAATCAATTATTTTAGGTTGTCTCAACTCAAATTAAGTATTTTAATAGATTTTGATCAATGACTACTTGGAACACTTTCCTTTAGAACACATTTATTGTTCAATAAACTAGCCCACGGATTTGTGACTTTATTCAAATCGTCACTTGATGACATCACATTATTCTTAGTAGTAATACTAAATTAGCAAGGTTTGCAAGGTAGCA